>VYXB01007952.1:1475655-1641146 GCA_013397135.1 Pachyramphus minor | reverse complement strand
CGCGCCGCGCTATGAGGAGCCGGCGTGGGGCAGCCGCCCGCCGGCCGGCTCCGGGTATGGGCTGGAGGTGCTGAAGGGCGGCGTGGCGCTGGGCTCGGTGCGGCTGGAGGACGGCAGCTGGTTCCTGGTGGGGCGGCTGCCCGGCTGCGCGCTGTCCCTGGAGCACCCCTCGGTGTCGCGGCACCACGCCGTGCTGCAGTACCGCGGCGCCGGCACCGACCCCGATGCCGCTGGGTTCTACGTGTACGACCTGGGCAGCACCCACGGCACCTTCCTCAACAAGGCGCGGGTGCCGCCCCGCACCTACTGCCGGGTGCGAGTGGGCCACGGGCTGCGCTTTGGCGGCAGCTCCCGCCTCTTCCTCCTGCAGGTGCGTCGGGGCTCCGGCGGGGGTGGTCCCGGGGCGGTGTGTCGAGAGTGGTGAAGGCTGGGCCGGATCAGGCTCAGGAATTTGCCCGGCTCCCCGGACCTGTCGGGGTAAAAGCCTCTCCTGAGGTGTCAGGGGGTTTGGGAACAGCCCAGTGCTGCCCTAGTGGTTTGGCTGGGAGAAGAGTAGCGCCCTAGGGCACGGGGCAGCGCCCCTGAGCATCGCCGTGAGATCAGACTGGGCGGCTGATGATGATGTGCAGTGAGCGCAAAAAGCATTTCTCTCCAGTAGCGAGATGTATTAGGAGTGTCTTTCCGACAGTATGATGCCCCAGTAAAGTAACGAACTAACACATCTTTGTGAACAAGGGAAGCTTTTATTAGTAGAAACTTCGACAGCACTTCACATGCTCTACATGCACTTCAGAAGCTGCTCATTCTTTAAATGCACCCATGTAGCACTGACAGGAATTTTTGCCTTCAGCCTTAAAAATAGTCATATTTGACATCTGACAACATCTGGTTGGCACTGACAACGTAATTTGATATCTGACAAGTGCACAATAATGCTTGTGTACATAACATAATCAAAACTATTATATTTTGGAATGCAAGCCATAACAAATGGTCTAATAATTCCGCTTTCTGAAGAACACTGTAATAGTTTATGTTATAGTGCATGATATGCATGTGTGTTGAAAATACTTGTGTTTTTTTTCTTTTAAAAACCACTTCTGCTAAGTTACTATTTGTGATGTAGGGACCCAAAGAAGACCAGGAGTCTGAGTCAGAACTAACTGTGACTGAACTGAAGGCACTGCGTAAGCAGCAGCAAGCAAAACTAGAAAAGACAATGTTGGGAGAGGACTCTGATGAGGAAGATGAAAAAGAGGAGAAAAGTGAAAGGAGTCAGAACAGTGATATGAGCTGCTCATGGGGAATGGGTAAGTGATGACATATAAATTGACCGATACGCATTAGAAAGTCTTTAAGCCAGTTTTCTGTGAATTTCTAGCTGGCTGCCAAAAGTTACAATCCAGTCAAAGTTCTTGAATCCTTTTCCTTTTAAAAAGAAGGGTATGTGACATGACAAACTTACATATGGTGAGAAGTATGTAAGACCTTCTTTTAAACAGGAAAAGGTAATTCAGCTATGCCTATAAAAGATCACAAAACTGAAAGGTTAGTTAATGCTATTTAGTTAATGCTCCTGTGATGATGTCCGCACTTTTGCCCGATAGGTGAAATTTAATTGCTTGAGACTTCTATGCACTATAGCTGCCTGTACATTTAAACAGGAAGTCTACATTTTAAAGCTAGATAAATTGCTAGATTAATCAGCTTTTTGGAACAAAGTGAGTTGGGGTTTTTTGAATGGAAATGTATAAGCATATAAACCTTTGAAAGCACCAAAACTGCAGGGACGTCCACCTGCAAAACTATATCTTATGTTAGAATAACTAATAGCAAAAAAAGAAGTGGGACTTTTTTTAGATTGGGTGCAGAAATAATATTAAAGGTAAGGGAAGTATTTTTAGGATGACTGCTACTTCTTTCAAACTAATGAAAGTTGAAATATCCTGCTGCTCTCTTCCTAATGTTTCACCTTTTTTTTTTTTTGCACTTCGTGTGTCTTCTAGGTGAGGATGCTGAGGAGGATGAGGTTGAAGAAAATCCTATTGCTGTTGATTTTCAGGATGTTCAAGATGCTTTCTATATGAAAGATCCTAGGAAGGCCTTACAGGGCTTTTTTGATAGAGAAGGTACCTTTTTTATTTTATTAAATGGGTTTTTTTTCAATTTAACAAAATTTTACATTTGTGCTTATTTTGAGGGGGTGGCATTTAAGGTGTGGTGCAGGAGCTCAACTTTTCTGCTAACGGGGTAATTTTGTGTAACATTTTTTGTTTGGTCAAGTTTTGGTGGGGGGTTGTAGTGGTTCAGTTTGGAGGTTTTTAATTAAAACTTGGCTCACCATTGTATATCTGAGACTTAGATATTAATTCCTAAGCAGGGAGTTGCATTGAGCACCTTGTATTCCTCTGAAGTGACACTCAAACCTCACCCATGCTTTGAAGCTGTGCTGAAAAATTGAAACCCATCAAATTCGAGATGTTCAATTTGGAGGTAGCTATAATTGTGAGATAGAATTGGAAAGTATAAAAAAGACAAAAGACAATAATTAAGTGGTCTAAAGTTTCAATGGTTGCTAGTGAAATGTAAAGATTACTCACTTATTTGCTAAAATGAAAAATCAGTCTGTGAATTCAGATTGCAAACTCATTACTTCAGTGTCATTTACTTTAATACATACAGAGACAAGATTGTTTTAATTTGAACTTCATTCCTAAACAGGCCACTAGATATTTTTTTAATATGAAAAACCTTGATTTTGGAAAAAAAAAAAGAAAAAAACAAATGAGCATAACACCAACTGAAGATCCCATGGCTCTAAAACAAAAGAAGTAAGGCAAAATCAGTCCTTTGATATGTAACAAGGGCATTTTATCCCTTTTGTTTAAACATGACATTCTTCTCTGCTGTAGGTTTTTCCTGCTTGTTTCAATTTTGGTTGCTGTATTAACTTGCTTTTCCTTTCTAGGAGAAGAGCTGGAATATGAATATGATGATCGTGGGCACAATAGCTGGCTGTGCAGGATCAAGTATGTATGTCTTCATTCACTTCTGTATATGGAAATTAACTTTGTTGAATTCATGAACAAAAGCTGAAGCAGTTACTTCTCATGTCACTCTCATGTCACATGCAAGCCAGAATTAGACCTAACCCCTGATACTGAGACAGTTCAAGGATCAGTGCCTAGTTAAGCTCAGTTTCCTTTCTATTCTGACAGCATTTAGTTTTTCTTAGAGATGAAAATCAGGAAAGCAAGAGTGTAGGATCTTTCAGCTCCTCTTGTTTTGGGAAATATGTGAAAATGAAATACAAGAGAAACAATCTCTTTGAATTCCTAATGGGACAGAAGAGAAAAAAAAACCCAAGGTTATTTCTACTGTGTACCCAATTTCAGTTCTTTTATGGTATAAAGCAGTTCTTGATGGGTTCCTTCCAGAGGCCACTAACATCATTCTTTTATAAGACAGGGGAAGGTGAGGTGGAAACTAAGTCAACAAGATAAGTCTCAAGTGTATAGGTACAACATTGCAATGAGTGTACTGCTTAAAAATCCTTTGCTTCAGCATGGAAAATATTTGTTACTATTATTTAAATTATTAATTAATATTTGTTACTATTATGGAAAATATTTGTTACTATTATTTGTTACTATTATTCCAATGGAATAAATATAGGAAGAATTGTTGTTTGGACTAGCGAAATACTAATTTAATTGCATGCTTTAAGAAATCCATGCTTATGTTTTGATTGGTTCTGTATGAAATGAAAACTGAAAATATTTAATCTGCAGAAAAAGATTAGAATGAAATGGGAAGAACAATGCCAGTGTGATAAATAAAATATCTGAGTAGGATTCCTGAAAAGCTGTTTGTATCTGAGCTGTTCTTTGATCCTTCAAACTGAACAGGTTGCCTGTGGATGATGCATCAGGGAAGCAGCTGGTGGCAGAGGTTCTCCACTCAGGAAAGAAGAAGGAAGCAATGATACAATGTGCACTGGAAGCTTGCAGGCTACTTGATGCCAGGGGAGTACTGAGGCAAGAAGCGGGTAAATAACTAATCAAATGCTGTGATCATTCTAAAAGCCCTAAATAAGGGATTTGAGATTGCCATCTTGAATTTGGTTTATTGCTGACTGGTATGCATATCATTTTGTTTCTTGCCTTTTCCGTTACCTTTCCCAGTATCCCGAAAAAGGAAATCAAAGAACTGGGAAGATGAGGATTTTTATGACAGTGATGATGACACCTTCCTCGATCGAACTGGTGCTGTGGAAAAGAAACGACTGAACAGAATGAGAAAAGCTGGTAAAATAGAAGAAAAACCAGAGACTTATGACTCCTTGGTAAGAAGAATTGTTATGATGTGTCAGGGTTACTCTTCCGTGCCTGTATTATGACTAAGAAGGAACCTTAGTGGGTCATGGCAGTTGGTGAATGAAATGCCAGAACAGGATACTTCTGAAATAGTTACAAAGCATCAGAAAATAATTGCAATGTTTCAAGTTTGTGTAGAACACATCGTAGAGAAGAATTTTATTCTGGTTCGAAAAACAAGCATCCTGGATTGACAGGCATATGACAACTGAAAGTCCTACACAGACAATAGGGTGTGAGGGGTAGGGTAGGTTGGAGTGTCACAGTGGTGGTATAACACTGCTGCAGAAGAATTATGCATACTTTTGTGTTTCAGAGAGAAAATTATTTAAACAATATGTCAAAGGAAGGATAAATTTTTAGGAGCAATCTAGACTATATTTTTTCAGGCCAGGAAGTCCTGGTAAAAGATCAGAAGTAGAAAAATCAAAGTAATTTGGTAGGATATTTGACTAACTCTTAAAAGGGGATTTTAAGATGATAGAAGAGTCTTCTAAGCGTCTTATTCTCTCATAGGTCACAAAACTAAAGGAAGCTGAAAATGAGCTTTCTGAGATAACAGAGAAGCTGAAGGCTTCAGGGAAAGGTAAGGCATGAAGTTTATTTGATTGTAGTGCTCTCTGTAAAGAAAAGAGATTAAAATTATATTACAGATTTCTCACTTCAGTGCTTTCTTTTTTTAGTGTCCTTCTTACAAAGGGATTGGAAGTTTTGCAGGTCACTGAGTTGGCTGGAGAGAATACTTACACTCTTCATCCAATGGTTTATGTACTCTGTTTATGGTCACTTGCTAATGAAAGCAGGTTTTTCCAAAGCAAGCAGCATCTAAGTTAAAGTAGGGTGGCAAGTGTACAAGCTTCTGGATTTTAAGAGGGTGAATGTTATTACTGTTTATCTGCCCATACTGGTGGAACTGACCCAACTTTCAAAGTAAGGAACAGTGTCTTTTCCACTCCCTTCAAAAGCATTTATAAGAGAAGAGGTAAAAACTGACAGAAAAGGTAGTATCTTTTATTTCACTTCTCTCATTGTAGATGCACCTTAAAAAGGAAAGGTGGGAAAAGAGAAATGTAGAGTCAAAGGAGTTAATGCTTAACCCATATGTTCAGTGAATTTGCTAGCTAATGAGGGTGCCATTCAGGTTCTAGGGTTATGCCTTTGTGTATGAAGGCAGAAGCTTTCCAGGCTAGTGATTGTGTCTGTTAGTGAGTTAGATTTAAAAGCATACTATACAAATAACTGTATTTTGTTTTCTGTTACTGATGATGTCTTGTGGAGTTAAAGGAAGGCAAAAAGGAAATCTGTTTAGGCTGGTTCTTCATACAAAAATGTTTTTAACAGAGTTGGCGTTAATAAAGGTTGCAGCATTAGTCAGAAGAGTTTCTCTCCAAGGAGCCGAACAGCAGTGTGACAGCTGGGCTGTGTTTTGTGCATTACACGGCCATATTTCTTTCTGGTAATTCAACTCCACACCAAAACTCATTTGTATCAACATTTTTGTTGGTGATTGATTATACCAGATCCCTGTTTGAGAAGCAGTACCGTTCCACCAAGCATTCTAACTCATGTTGAGTGTGTTTGAAGGAATTGTTTTCAGCATGACTGTTTTGATAAGTAGTTAGTGATTGACTAGCAGGAGGAGCTGATGCTTATATTGTCTGAGACGTGTAATTCCAAGCTTTCATATGTTCTGATGCCTTTGTTTCTGCTTATACTGTTTCTCAACAAGACTGTTAACATATATGGTAGTAGAGGCTGGGAGAAGGAAGAGTCAGTTCATTTTTATGCTTCTACTAACACCATATAATGCTGATTTATGTTATCATGTGTTTGTAAGTTGCAAGTGGTTGCACAGCTGGTTTAGAGCCTTGAAAGAAGTTGTAGTCTTTGTATTACAGTACAATGTAATTCAGTATTGGATGGGAATTTCATTTGCTAAATTACAACAGCTTTTACCAAGCACTTGGAGAAATGAAGTAGTTGTCTAAAAAAAATCTCAGTATAAGTTCAAAAATTGTTTCCTGGGGTTCTTCAGAACTAGTTACTGACGGACTGACTTGGTATCTCTGATTCGCTGATGCAGCTGAATTCAGATCAAGTACACAGAGCTCTTCAGTCTCATCTTTGGTTGCCTGTTCAGAAGAAAATAATTGATAAGTTGATGGTGCAGTAAATACCCCTATAGCTTTTCTTCACTGGGATATATAGTATAATAGACATAATTGATTCACCTCCTAGTAATGTTAAATTTTACTTCAGTAGTGTAGAAAACTGCTGCAACAGGTAGGGAATGCTAACTGTGAGTCTGTACTGTTGGTGGAATCAGGCAGAGAATATGATTTGCAAGAAGGGGTGATCTGGCCCCCTGAAGATCACTCACTGACTGAAGCACTTGCAGGGTTCTGCAGCTAAAGCAGCGAGCGATGGCTTTTACTGTGGAGCTTTAATTGCTCTGAATTACGTGACTAGTCACGAAACCGTATTTTTGTAATTTGATGTTTAAATCCATCATTCTGCTCAGCTCCTGCCTGCTAGGAGTTTCAGACTGATTGTTAACAATACTTTTCCACTGTTGCATTTTATTTTGTTTTGAATAAATAGTTACGAGGAAAAAGAAGAGTATTTCTATCAGAATGTCTTCTATGACATTTTGTCATCATTTTTGCTTGCATGGAGGTGAATGCTACAACTCTTTCTTATCTTTTAGAGCCTCTTAATTCTGTATATCTTTGAACAGTTACTGTTATGGGTTTCTTATATTTTCAAATGGTAGTCCAATATGCACAGAATTGTTAATATTTGGAATTAGGGTACAGTAGGAAGACTGACATTACTCTTTATCAAGTACAGAGCAGTGTTTTCTTGTTAGAAAATCCAATCAAAGCAAAGGTAGATTTTGTGATGTATGAAATCTACATCTACATTTTTGTAGATGTATGAAATTGCTTTTGAATGCACTCTTTCAGGGATATGAGGCAGCATCATGTGTTGATTCATTTTGAGCTTTCCAAATGTTGCTACTTAAATATTCCAGGAAAACCAAAATGGTATTCCCCATGCAGTGGTGTAGGTTTCCTTGTAGCTGGGATTATGTTAGTCTGGGACTACAAAAAGAACCCTAAGCCACTTTTTGAGGGACGGCAGATCTTGGAGGGAGATGAACAATGTAGAACAGAGACACTTAGTCACAGGGAAGCATTCAGTTTTAGGAGAGGCTTTGTTATGTAAGTGGATTAAAGTTTACTTTCAGGCTTTTTTTAGGAGAAATGCGTTCATGTTTCCAGGGCTAACAATTGCCAGTGTTTCAACAGAAACTCTGCAGAACGGATAGTTGTTCCTATGTGCCTTATTCTCTAAAGGCTGGACCACATGAGTACAGCTCTCATCTCCCCACCATAACAGTATGTATCTTTCCTCTATCTTGCCTAGTCCAGTCCCAGCCAGCAGCTCAAGATTCCTTGGATGAATTCATGACTGAAATAAAATCAGGATGCACCTTAGACAGTGTGGCACGAAAAAAGCTTCACTTGCGGTCATTTGAACTGAAGAAAGAGCAACAGAGACTGAAAGAGTTAATAAAGCTTGTCAAGCCTGCAGAACTACCTGAGCTGAAACCCCAGTAAGTCAGCTAAAATATAAACCATATATAAAAAATATAAAATTTTCCTCTTGTTGTTATCCATGGGCAGTTGTGCAAGCCCAGTAAATGGACAGCTTTCCAAACACAGAAGCAGGACAGCCTTCCAAACTACCTGGCTCATCTCTTTAGAGAGTCGCTGTGCCTTCAGGCTGTTGCAGCATCTATGGTTCAGGCAGATGCACAAAACTGGACTAAGATGAGCCCAACCTGGCAGGATGAGGTGGGAAAGGAATTGGAAGCATAGTGTCAGCTTCTTTGATTTTTTTCCCAACCTGCATCCAAAAGGAACTGAAGAATTTTACAAATACTATGTACAACAGGAAAACCACTTTCACTCTCTGAAATGTATCTGGAAGTCAAATGTAGTGGCTGTTCAACTGCTGCCCAGCAGCACTACTGCAATTCAAGAGGGTGTGTGCTGGGTTCATCATTTACTAGTGGCAGCTTGATTAGAGATTTAATTACTTAATTCACTTAAATTGAGGTTTGGCCTCCAAGTATGTTTTTATATATGCATATATATTATATACATATGTAAGTATGTATGCAGTTGAACTTGAAGGAGTCTGTGTGATACAGACTTTTTTTTTCTCGTTTGTTTATTTTTTGCTTCCTGTTAGGGCAAGTGTCTGAATTTTACAACATGAATGTAGGATGGAGGAGTCATCTCCTGCAGCTTCCTCCTTGGATGCTGCAAGTGGGAGAGAAATAAAAGGATTTTTATATATCCACTTCTAATTTGCAGATTTTTTTTTTTTTAATTTGTATGCAGAAGACTTGTTTGATACTTTGCACTGTTTTTCTTTGTATCTAATTTTTAGTAGGAGTGGGAGTTACAGTCTGAACACAGAGAACAAGCCTAAAAAGATGAACCTGCCTCTCTTTGGTGCCATGAAAGGGGGGAGCAAATTCAAACTGAAAACTGGAAGCCTAGGGGTAAGTTGGACTCAAGTGCTGTGAGTCAGTGACTGTTTCTCAGACGCCTTTGGGGCTGTGGCGACTGTAGGAGCCAACCATGTCTTCTCAGATGCATGGAAACAGCCTGGATGTGCAGCCTGTCTCAGGGAAAGGTGCACAGGCAGCGAGCAGTGGCTGTTTGCTGCCAGCAGCTGCCATTCTCTGCCCTTGTCCGGCAGTCACACAGCTGTGGACAAAAGGCAATGGATCAAGTAGAGGCAGTCTGGGGACATCAAGCTGAACCACTGCTACATCTCAGCAGCTGGTCCTTTACTTCCTTTAGTTTTGCTTGATCTTATAGTCAAGCTCATATCCAGGACTGATTCCAGTGTCCCTCTTATGAAAAGACTGCACCCCTTGTTTATGGACTGAACATATTTTTTCATATTCCATCTCTACTAATAACTTTTCCTTTAAACTTATTTTTCATCCTGAGAGTGTTTGCTTACCAGCTGTCTCTGACAATGTGTGCTTTCTCTTGGAATGAGGATCTGTGACATCTACCTCTAGTCTTTGTCTTGCAGAAGTTGCCTGTTAAGCGTCCCGACATCCCTGAAAGCTTGTTAAAAATGAAAGATGATGGACCAGAAGAGGAGGAGGAGGAAGAGGAGGAAGAGGAAGAAATGGAAGAGCAGCAAGAAGGAGATGCAGTAAACAGCAGAGCATTAAACCTGGAAATGAAAATGATGACAGAGGAAGAAACAGGAAAAGAAACTAATGCTCCTGATAGTTCTCCTTGCAATAACAAGAATCAAGAATCCCTTCAGGATGGTAAACCATTGGTTTTGATTTTTTCCAGTAATGAAGTTGAGTCTGTTACTGCTGATTTTTATTCCTAACGTTTGAGTCACTGGATTTCCAGCCCATTCCTTTTCTGTAGTTTTTTTTGCTATGAGTTCAGACTCTGTGTGGCAGGAGCTAAGCTTCACATGATTCCAGTTGGAACTCTGCTTGGCAGTTGGCATGAAACTCTCCTTTCTTGCATTTGGTGAAATAGAGAGGAGGACCTGGATGCAAAAAAAGGTCCTATTTTGATAAGATCCATTTCCATTAAATGGATTGTCCATATGAAAACTACTACAATGTCTTGTTGGCAGTGGAAGTGACTCAATAAAAAACAAATGTCTATGCAAAGCTTCAGATCCATTTGTAAGGAGGAAAAATAATTTTAAAAGTGGTAATGGAGAGATACCTCCCTGTATCTTTGTATATTCCTCCTTTTCTAGATCAGCTTGATGCCTTTGAAAGCTCAGTAATGATGTGTCTCAGTAAACAATATGTTTGATAACAGAAAGCAAATTTTAACTTTTTGGCTTAATGCTGGACAAGTTGCTCTTGAAAAGTGTTTTAACTGATCACAGGTTTTTGTTTAATGTCTGGCAATGGACTTAGTGGATGAAATAATTTGGAGGACTTTTGAGAGAAGGGTTCTTCCTGAGACAAATGCAGCTAAGAGTTTCCTGTTGTACTTTGCCTCGGATGTTTAGTGCTCTGCTCACGAATTACTGCAGAGTGCCTACCTACCTCTTTTCTTCTACAGGAGCTGATTTTCGGCCTGAGCCAAAGGTACTGAGGAATGAATCTCAGATGGGACCTTCACAAGAGAAATCTCAAGGTAAGCAGTATAATTTAGACTATTGTATAGGAGCATGTGGGTTTAGAGAGTGACTAAAGGGCTTACTGTCTTATGTGAGTCAAAGGAAACTAAGCCTAATGCAGAGCCCAAAGAATCTAAACTTCAAATAAAGGATTGTGTTTTGCTTGGGAACTGATAAGTGTATGGTGGAGACAGGTCACTTCCACTGTATTTCAGTTCTCCTTGCTTTTCACAGTCAATAACTGCTGTGAGGTCCTTTGTTTTTTAAAAATAGCATGAGAATAAAAACTATATTAATTCAGGAGAATAAGATAATGTTTTTGCTTCCCTTATTCTTTTGCAGTAGCTCTTAACACTACAGAAGGACAGAACTTTCTTTTATAAAGTGTCAAATACTACATAACATTGGGTAATAATCTGTTAATGACTAGATCACCCTTCTGCATGTACATCCAAAAAGTCAGATCCTCAAAATGAAGACTATTAGGTGTACTGAACATGGAGGAGATCTGTATGACACTTCTATTTTTTCATAACTCTAGACTCCTAAGAATGTTGTTTGATAACAGTCTCACCTGTAGACTTAAACCATAAAAATCTCAATATTTCACAGACCAAGTGGTAGAAAACCAAGGAATTCTTATCTTATTCTTAATGTTTGGGTGAGGTATTGTTTTTTTTTTTAAAAAAACATATTGGTCCTGCACATTTCGTACTCCTTCCTTTCTAAATTATTAATGCAGGGATTGCAGATAGTAAGTGTCTTTTAGAAAATCATCTACCATTAACTAAAGAATCACACTTTATGAAATTGCATTCAGGTGGGTGACTGACATTGTGTTTAACATAGTGTAAATGTTTGAAAAACAATAAGATGTTCAGCAGTATTATTCTTAAGTATGAATTTGTTGGAGTGAGCTGTCTTGGATTTCCTTATGGGTGTATTAATTTTTATGTGAATTTCGTGTAAATTTATTTCTGGTAAAACTGATCATTTATGATGTGTCATAAAACAAATCTGCTTTCTTCCCAGTATCCAAGGCAGTAAATAAGGAACCTGAAGAGACATCTGAGGAAGTTAAGAAAACCAATAGCTCAAGGAAGGTCAGTTACCACACCATGACTCCTGCAGGTTAAGACTTTCAGAAAATCATGTAGTAGGCTCTTTTTTTTACTGAAATAGTAACAAATTCATGAAGTATTACTCAGTGATAGTAGTGCTTTTCTGCTGATTAAGACCCAAATGTAGAACTATACACTGCCATTCAACACAGACTTTGGAGTCTCCAACGAAAAGGTAAAGCACAGCATTTCAGCCATACTAGAGGCTCTCTGTTCAATCACAATTTTTTTTTCACCTTTTCACTTGGCACTTACTACATTCTACTTCTCCTGTATCAGAAATGGTGTAGAACATAGGTGGTTTGGAATATCGTTACAAAATTTCCATTGGAGAGTATCCTGGGAAGCATGTGTTGGCTGACTCAGAACATGCTGTACTAAAGTTGTAACTAGTCTATATCAAACCTCATCCTTCTCTGTAAGATGTGGGAAGAGATGAACCTAAGAGATGATTGATTGTTGCAACCAAATTATCACCAAATTTGGGTGGATGTACCAGACAATGTTTCTCCTGTGCATAAGATCTGTATTACAATGTGAAGTATATGAGCTTTGCACATACTGGGACTCGGGCAGTTGTTGCCTTCCTAGAGCGGGGAAGCATCTTCTCTGACAGCTCAACCTAATGATTATTGTGAAGTTCTTCCCTTCAGAGTGAATCCCACTCTTGTACTGGCTGCAATCAGAGGAGATGACTGTACTTGGTGGGCCATGAGTTCTGACCATTATGGCAGTTTCTTTGTGGTGATCATCTGATCTTAGCCCTGCAGCACTTACTGAAAGAAGCTTAACTCCCAGCAGACTGCTGCCTTGTTAGTCCTGGCTGAGGACCCAGGGCTTGGGTAGGCACAGTCTTTAGAATTGTTGCTGGTCTTGCTAAAGAAATCAGGAGTGTATTTATACTGTTAAAGGCCAAGTTATACCACTGTTAAGAATATGGGAGGACAAGGCAGTTTTTCATGCTGAGACAGTCAAGTCAGCATTTCTCATCAGCAGAGAGTTCACTCTAACACTGAGCATTCTCCAGATGCCAGATGGCTTAGATGTATTCTTTCTCCCATCACAAATCACTTTTTCCACATGCTGTCTCTGCCTTTGGGCTCAGATTTTGCATGGAAAATATCAACCAGAAGCCAGCTTCTTTTTTTATTTTAATATTTCAATAACTTTGAATCATGTAAAGCTAGAAAAACAATTTTCAAGTGATTGTTCACAAGCTATATTTAAAAACCATTCAGCCCTGCAGTCTAATGTTTTGGAAGACATTAGTCTTCCAAAATAACTGTTTTAGAGGTTACTTTGGGGAAAGAAAGATTTTGAGGGAATGAAAACTTCAATTGCATGACTTAAGACTGTGTCATGACAACACAAAGTAATGCAAACCAGTGCTGAGTTACTTGGATATATTTTGAGCTCTTAAGTCTTGCATTCTACACTTGTATGATTTTTTTTTTAATATAGCTACTTGCAGTTGTTGAAAACAGAAGTTGTTGAGAAAATGATGCTGATGTGGCAAAACTCAAAAATCCAAGGACAAAGAGATATTGCTGTGTCAACAACTGCATTGGAAATGACCTGTTTTGGTTTGCTTTAAACATTTCAGGATACCAGTGAGACCTGAAAAAATTGAGTATTCTTTCTGAAAACTTAAGTTGTTGTTATGTAACAAATGAACTTTTACATACTGCGGTTTGAAAGTCACCTTAAGCCCAAAGTTTTTACTGGGATTGTGCATTGAAATCAGGAAAGCACATCTTGAAAATCCTACTTTAAAGCTTGTCCCCACATAAAGAAATCCTGTGTCAAACAACACTACCAAACATGACAATGACAAGATTAAGCTGTCCAGAAGTGAACAGGTTCTTCTTCTGAGGGGGAAATTGGGCTGGATGACCTCCAGAGATACCCTCTAACCAGCATTTCCATTAGTCTGTGACTCTACTGGGAATAAACTGGATCTATTTGAGGGTTTGATCTTTCTTCTGTGTTACTGTTTTTATTCCTGACTCTTGGGGAGTTACCTTTCAGTATTTGTCTCTGAATTAGGGAGGATTTAGTGGCTGTGACACACTGGTGGAGGGGTGCAGCACCTCAAAAATCTTTTCCCCTTTTGCAGGTTCAACAACCTTTTTTTTCCTCACAGTACCCAGATGATGACCCAGACTACTGCATATGGATTCCTCCTGCAGGTATCAACCATTTCCTTACCAATTTTAGTCTTATAAGTGAGGAGTCTACCTCGTACAGTGTCAGGGTGTCCTTGTAAGTTTTCGAGAAAAAGCTAATTCAGGAATACTTTACTCAGAACCTGGCATGTTATGCTCCATGTTTGTTCTATGGCCATGCAGGTCTTACAGTGAAATACAGACCATATCTGTAGTAGCTTCATCTCAATGGACAGATAGACCTGAAGTTGGTTTTTCAGTTTTGTAACACCTGAGAGCGCTAACTCCATTCACGCATGGCGGTCTGATAATCTAGTTGAAAGACATGCTCAAGCCTTCAGTAGGGATAAATGCTCCAGCAATGTTAATATTCTCAGTTTTCACAAGAGTCAGTGAAATCCAAAAATCTTCTTTGCAGATTTTTGCAAAAATAGTTGGAATACAAACATTGGGTCAGGTTTTTGGAGAGAAGTCTTGTTAATGCTTTGGTGAAGACACTGAATAATGGATGCATGCATCCAACATATGTTAAAGTTGAATGATTATTTTACTTTAGTTCCAGGGTGTTTTTAGCTTAATGAGGTTATTCTTAGTGTAATGAATGTTCAGTCTCTCAAAAATAGAAAATTCATTCTCGTGCATTGAGGTTTTTATAGTAAGTTCCAAGTTGAGTGTTCACATGGTAGGTTCTTTACTATAATTTTTCTAAGGCTGTTGCAGGCTTATAATATAGGCAGGCTCCAAAGGGAATAAGAAAAATGAGAATAAATTTCACTGAAGAAAACTATAATCTGGTGAACCACCCTTCAATAAAAAGACTGCACGTCTCTGGCATATGAATCCACTGGAACAAAATACTGGATTCAGTAACTCAGAGGTCTGTCTGGGATAGCCAAGCAAACTGTGTCCATAAGAGGGAGCTCCATTTTCTGGCTCTGCCAGTAGAATTTACCTTCTAAGATGGCATATTGAGGACACCAAAAAACCCCAAGAAAGCAGCCACAAAACCAGGGATACATGATGTAATCTTGACACTATCAGTAAGATTAAAATTAGCTATAAGTATAAATCAAAAGACACGTTGAATTGCAATGTGCAGTCTGACTTTTTATCCTCTTTGTGCTTGCATGGCTGGTGCTACCTAGAGACTGTTTCGTACTTGGATACACATTTCTCTTAGGCGAGAGGGGAAAAGGAATAATACACCTCTTCCTCTTTGTCCATTAGATCAAAGTGGTGATGGCAAGACTCATCTCAACGAGAAATACGGCTACTAATTTTTAAATGTGCCAGAGGACAGCCATGAGGTTTGAAAGACGGCTTTGGACTCTTTCACTACATGTGAAGTGAGGGATAAGAGAGTTGGTTTTTCAGATGCTGTTTCAAATTCAAGACCATCAGCAGCTGCTCTGGCTCTGAACTCTGCCCATGTGTCCTCTGTCTTTCAGATGCTTTCTTAACGAAAAAGCCAACATGTTGTTCTGCCTCTTTTTCCACTTTTTAGCCCTGTATTTTTTATTTGGCTTGAAACTGTAGGATCATTTTTTCTTTTGTAAATAAAAGTATACAAAAAATATTAAAAGAATACACCTCAGTATACTTACAGGCTTGATAAAATTTGTTCATGTTGAGTTCATGCAATTAAAATAAGAAACACTACTGGTTTGCTTCTGTAGCTGCTGTTTGAAAATACTGTCATGGTAAACACAACCTAAAACTCAAGGATTCTTTTACTTTCCTTTCCTGTTGTTTTCACTTCTCCCTCATGCAGTTGCTGGAATACTTAGTATGGAGTGGACAGGAAATATTGAGTGTACAATGTTACAAAGGTGCAGAAATGCTGGAGAACTGAAGAGGCTGGCACTGCTTATCTTCAATCAGGGGTTAACAGATGAAACAGTGGAAGGATATCCTGGAAGAGCTTATAATGAAGCCTGTTCTTGTGTCACAACATGAACTAAGTTCCATCTTAATGCAATTTAAGGCATGCTCTTAATTTATCACTAAAATAGTTTTGAATATTTATGTGATTAGGCTGTGAAATTCTTTGCCATCAAAAGTTGTTAGAACTTCAAGTAAAACCAAGTTCAAAGAGCAAATAGGCATCATTATAGAGGGGTGACTGCTGCAAGTGTTTATTGGAAGGGCCTAATATTTGCGCCATACCCGAGGATCCATCAGTGCAGAAAGTCCCCTCCCACTTCAGCAAGGGCTACCTCCTCATGTCACTGTGAAAGCAAGTAATTAAACTTTCAGAGGCTGCAGACCAAGTCCCCTGGAGTGGAGGTGGGGAGCTAAAGAGGGCAGGAGAATATGAGCAAGCTGGAATGTGCCTCAGGACTACAGAGTCCTCCAGGGGACTGCCAGGACCTGCCTGTCCCTGCACATCCCCTCTGGGCTCTCACAGAAAGATGAATCTTTTCTGTTTGTTGCATTTGGGAGTCCAGCCTTGAACTTTTAAGGAGCACCTGGGACCTGAAACCCCCAAGTTGGTTACATGGTCATCACTCAGCAGCTCATCTAAATAGTCTCTGACAGGGGCAATCCCCTGGATGACTCACAGTTGTCCCAGAGCCTGTGTTGTGGTAAAGGCAAGGTCATGCAGGGTTTCTGAGGGTTTGTGTAGCTCTAGGCACAACCATACTGGGCCAAGGAACGCTGTAGAAATGCTAGTCTTGCACTCCTGGGTGACATCCTTTGGTGTGGTTACACCAGACAGCAGCTGCATCCATATGGATAAATCACAGGAGGGTGTGTCAGAAGCTGGGGTGAAGGGATTGAAGGGATAACCATACAATTCTCACGGTGGTAGTGTTGGAGCCCACTCCACTTTTAGCTTTACAGACAATGCTAAACAGTTTGGCAGCTTGGCATTTTGTAGAGTTTTACTTAATAGGCTCAAGCTGCAAAATGGCATCTTCTTTCTGCCTGTAATCTTCACCATTTTTGGCAGGTTTTTGTCTGCATCTGCACACCAGGCTGGGCAGTCTAAAGCTTCCTGCTTCTGGCAGAGGCGTATCTTTATGTAGTGCAAGGAAAGGCTGTTGCCTCTCTATTCAAAATGCCAGACCTCACGGGTTTCACAGCTGTAGCCCTTTGTCAGAGCCTTGTCTAGTTCCTTGCCAGGGTGCACCAGGCAACTGCAAGGATCAGCAGCAGACCTGGTAGGTTTCAGAGAGGGAAAACAATAATTTGCCACTTAGACTTGTGAGAAGCACGGGGACAAAGAGCCTAAGAGGTTAAGTGCACCTTTATTTTTACCATCCTAAAGTAGGCAATCAGTGTATCTTTTCATCAGGGGCTGCTTTGTAGTACAGACAAATGGTATTGACCTGCTGCCAAAAATCACATCTCTGGGGATCAGGGACCCGGCAGCTCGGTCCTGGCTAAGACTGTGAGCTCCCCGTCTGTTTCTTTTCATGGCAGTTTCCTTGTGCTCCCATATGGACATGATGGCAAAACCTCCGTTCTTTAGGCAGTCCATCTTTTGTTTCACTGTGTAACGTGAACACCCAGAGTTGATCACCACTGGATGGTTCCAGTCATTTTCATGGTAGCATTCAATAAAACCATAGAAAAAACACCCATTATATTTGAAAGTTGTTGTGCTCCCATCGATGGTCACTATGCCATTGCAGAAGCAGGTTCCCACTTGATACCCAACGTCTGTGTAACATGTGATAGGTTTGAGTATTTTCATTTTTGGCCATGTATATATGTCATCAATCAAACATGTCTTTTTTCCTCCAATAGTAGCTAAAAACCTGGACATAGAAGTTGAGGTCAACATATTACACAGAAAGGGATCTACACAGCAATAAACCTTCACCTTTTCACCACTTACTTTCTCATCCACTGTGTGATAGGCTGTCACCATAATCTTCTCGCTGTATGATCTGCAGGCCTTTTTATATCTTGCTGTCAATAGTAACTCAGTTCTTATTGCAAGTTAAAGACCTCCTGATGGTCTGTGTACATGTCAAGAATTGGGTTTTTTCCTTAAGCATCATGCTGTGCACCCTGTCATAATCCTCTTGTGAAAGAGGGCCGATATAACTTTGATTTTCAGCAGTGTTAAAAAAATGGAGGAAATAACCTTTTGCAGCCCTTGATGCCCAGCACTTGGAGAAGACTGCTTAGTTTCATCGGTAAAAAATATAGAGTCTATGAAAATGAAAACTCTGGTTGTACATCAGTTTAGCACCCTGGGTGATTAATGAAATGGTTTTTTCTTTTAGAAGCTGGCCGACAACTAAGCAGCTATCACAGCCTCTGATGTTAGAGAAGTGCAGCCCTGAAACTCTGTGTCATTAAGCAGCTGACTAAAGTCCACATGTCCCCTTGAGCTCCCATTCTTTGGTTTTCTTTTCCACTTCCTCTTCATCCCGTAGGGCATCTGGCACTAACTCCATGGCTAAAATGTAATTTGGCCCTTGTGCCCAGTTTCCTGCATGTGTCCCATCTCTAGGGGAGTGCCCTGTCCTGCACCTGGGCTTTTGGTGACAGGCATGGAGAGCTGCTGCTGGCTTACATTATGGGCCTGTTCATGGCACAGACTGTACTCCAGCCTCTGTGTTCTAGATGCTTTTCCACATAGATCTTGCACTTTTCCACATAAAATCTGAGCCAACAGTCTGGGTTCCCCAGCCCCGTGCAGCAGTTTGCAGCTGGGGCACCTACTTCTCGCGGCGCTGGTTAAGTGCACGGTCACGCAGCAGGCAAGAGTTGGCAATAATATTTACAGCTATGGATGTGATTGTAGGGTCTATGGCAAATCTCACAAACATTTCTCAGCCCAAATACTTTTCCTGACCTCCCTAACACTACAACGTTCACTGCGTCAGAAGAGGAAAAGGCTCTTGGGGTACCTAGGACTGTTCCTTGGCAGCATTTTTCTCCTTTCAGATAGGAGGACAGCGAGGATATTAACATGCAGCAGGTCCTTGAACAAAGAGACCCCGCTCAGCATGACCTTCCTATGGACAGAACACTGTTTTTTCATGGAGCTCTCTTGCTCTGCTCAACAGTTCCACATCAGTCTGACCCCTCACTGCTGCAAGCACTGTGAGACCTCTGGCAAAAACAAAAATAACAATCATGGGTGGGTTTTAGCTTATCCATACAGCACTGACTTTTGTCTGTAACATTAGAATGGAATAGGCTGCAGGGTCCCGTGTACCCCACTCCCAATGGCTTTTACTGTCAGAGTAGCTGGGCAGAAAGTCTGACCACGTTAGGATTCTCTGACTTCGAACAAGCATGAAACTTTCTGCTGAATTCATGGTATTTAAGTTAACCTCGGACGACTGCACTTGAAGCTGTGCATGCAGACATCTTTGGGACAGAGTTGAGCAAAACCACCTGGCATAACTCATCAGAAATTTGCTCTACAAGTGTTTTGTGAGCGCCCTGTAGCAATATACCTCATCCAAATTACCAAATCACCAAATCTCTACCTTTCTGCATGCTGCCTAGTCCTGAACCTCTGGAATTACCATTTCCACTGCTGTGTGTGCTTTGTGGAAACCACAAAGGGGCTGATGTCTCTTCCACCACCCCCTTTACATTTGAGGGTGAGGGTAAAGACAGACTTTCAGATACACACTCTGGGGACTTGGGAGGGCCATAAACACTTCCACCATAAACAGTTTAACAGGAAAATCTTGGCTGTGTGCTGAAATTTCTGCCTCATGTCTGCTGCATTGACCAATGGATAACGAAATAGCAAAACTGCATCTCAGGCATAGCTGTGAGATCCCTCTTACCCCAAATAAACAGAGCTCATCCCACCACCCATCATTCTCTGTGTGACACCTCCACATCAGCCAGCTCTTCTGGTTTTCAAAGTCNTGGCTGTGTGCTGAAATTTCTGCCTCATGTCTGCTGCATTGACCAATGGATAAGGAAACAGCAAAGCTGCATCTCAGGCATAGCTGTGAGATCCCTCTTACCATGGGCAAACAGAGCTCATCCCATCATTCTCTGTGTGACACCTCCACATCAACCAGCTCTTCTGGTTTGCAACGTCATTTTTTTTCCGGATGACTCTGGGTCTTGGTGACTGACCCAGCACTGCTGCATTTTCTCTCCATTTCTTCCAAAACCACAGATTAGAGCAAACAACCTCCAGATGGAGCTCACGATGCACAGACCTCACCACATCTGAGGTCTCCCCCAACCCAAGGAGGGAATCCCAGCTGGACCTGTGGTTATGGTTCCCTGAAGGATGCTTCCTCTTACTTACCTAAGGAAAAGTGAAGCTACATGTAACACTCCACTTTTTGGAACGGAAAGGAGCATTCATAAGGTCCTTCGAAGCATTCAGAGGAGCAGAACACCTATTTGGTTACCTCCTTCTCAAACTGGATTTACAGTGCTAAAAAGCTGGAGGACACAGAGGGATGTCATAAATGAGCAGCCCATCCTGCAGCAGCTCACAGGCCTTGCTCCAGCATTCACAAAGTGACTGTTTAAAGCTGCTGTTTCCTGCACAGAGTGCACGATTAGTTTGTATTTTCTTTGGAACATGTGTTTACCTCATTATCATACTTACTTTCCGCTGCTACAAAACTTCCAGTTCTGTATTCACCTAATAAATACTCTTAAATTTATGAGGCATCAATGCCCTAAGGCCCTTGAGCACCTAATATTTAGGCAGCTGGCTGCAAGATATTTTGCTTTGCTTTCTATGCATAAAGAATATATACTTTAATACCTGTATAGCATCACATTCTGCTGTTCTGGGATACAGAATTGTACATCCACACTCAGCATAGCTGTAGACAAGATGGGAGGGGGCATTTCTAAGTATATTTTTTTACGTTCTGAAACTGAAGTGCTGTCTTAGGAGCTCTCAGTTTCATTTTCAAAGTGAATGTGAGGTAAGATGTGAAAAATGTTCTTTAAGTTAAAGGAAAGATCTATATATCAGCTTGATTTGCTTAATTATGTTTTTAAAGTGTAGTGAAGTGTTTTGTTGATTGTGCAGCTGTATGGATGTATATGCAGGTGTATGCACACTTTCAACCATGAATATATTACTTTGTTCCCCTGCTTTGACCTGTTAAACCACTTGAAACTCAAGTTTATTCTTTTGCTGGACGCAGCCTGCTGAAACTGCAGTCTTCGGGCATTTTGAGTGACTCGTCTGTTTATACTGAGTACCTCTTTCAGATCTAGTTTCTTGTAACACCTAGAAATGAGATATGTAGGCTAAGAATAGCATGTGATCAAATCCACCTGCAGGTGATTGCTCAAGGGAAGTTTAATGGGGATTAGGCTCATGAAACAGCAGATCAAAACTCATCTGTGCTGGCCCAAAAAATGAGGATGCTTGGATTCACATTAGAAGGCTCATCAGTTCCCCCAGACTTAAGGAAAAGAGCTTCTCTTTTTTGCATGGAGAGGTTCATATCATGTATATAAAGATACACTTGCTGAAGCCGTTGACTGTATTGTCGGTAGGCAGTGTGTGCAGTACTTTGGTTTAAATGCAACACATGGACTCTGACAAAAATTGATGTTGATGTGAACTGCAAAAATCTTCATACATAAGGAAGTTTTTAAGTGCTGTCATGTGTAATACAAACGGAGCAGAGTTTGCTCCAAAAGGGGAAGATTTATCCAATGGTTTCTTACACTGTCTTTTGTTAGGCAAGTGATTATTTTCTTCTCTCATGCAGAAGCCAGGAACTAGCAGACACCTTTAGAAGCCACCCCTTGGCAATAGTTTTTCCTGATTTATTTTGGTCTTTTATCTTTTCTCAGTATTTTGCTGCTGCTGCTGTTCCTCTGTTCTGCTGCTGCTTGTCCTGTATGTTGAATCCAGTTCCAGTTTCATTGTTCCCCATGGGGCAGAACATTGTTGTGCTGAGCCTCTTCCTTTATTCATCTTCATCCTCGAGACAACTCCACTTATCCATATGGCAAAACATCCTTTCATACTTTTGTCCTGTTCCTGAGTTGTCTCCCCCAACTTTTAACTCCCAGAGTTGAAACCGGGAGTTGAACTTAACCAGAAACCAGCCTGAACCATGATTTTTTCCACGCCCTCAAGCAGAAACTGAATCTGAATTTGTACTTCAAAGTTTTGAGGGGAGCTTCCAGTCTCAGTGGAAGCCAAACCAAATATATTTTTTGGGTTGGGTACCTATCCCTAGCTGCTCCTTCTTTAGGATCTGTCTCATCTTTCTCTTTGAGGGGACCCATCCAGTGCAGAACAAAGTGGGCAGTATTTTTGGCTAACCCAGGCTAAGCAACATGCGCAGTCTGAGTCAGTAGGCTGTGCCCTTACCTCTGCCAGGAGTCAGCCAAAAGGGTCAGCTCCCAAAGTGACAGCTGTCCTGGGCAGTAGTCAGGTGTGTCACTCAAGCAGGGCCGAGCAGGCTGCTGGCTTATGAGCTGGCAGGATGAAGTGGCACAACACTGGGCTGCCGGTGCCAAACCTCTCCCTTCTTGTTTTCTCTAATCAGAGAGGATTCAGGGAAGGTCTGAGATTTGCTCGTATAAATTTTGGATGGGAAATGGCAAGAGTCATCAGTTCATGATGGGGTGGGATGACATTTCTTTGCAAAAAGCCAGAGGAATATTGATCTGAAATCTCATCACTTACTCATTCACATCATTATTCCCCAACCACAAATAATCACCCCATTTCCATTACACCTCTTCAAGAAACAGCAATTCAGGCTGCTCCATGACAGCACGGCAGTAACATTCTAATTGCTCTTACATGTGAGGTCACTATAATGGGGTCTGTGGTGGAAAGATGATTTATTTTCCAATGTTGAAAGCACAGCTGTAAGTACACAGACCTTCTCTGTGCTTTCTCCTGAAACTGCTCCCTTAGCTTCTCAGGTGTCTCGCCGCAAGACAGATGAAACCATTTTCTGCCTCCAAATTAGCAGATTTGCTCGAGAACTGTCATCTGCTCTTGTGAAGCAGTCAAACAAAGAGACATGTTGAGAAGTACTGATGCTCTGCACATTCTCCTTTGCTGCTCAAAACACACAGACAAGTATTAAACAGTTTAGGCTCCAGCCCAAGCAGAATCAGCTTCTGAGATTGCACCCTGACCCACTGACTTTCCTGTGGCATTTACCTCTTGCTGCCCAGCAGTAAAATGTGGCTAATTTCACAGAAATGAAGCTGTACTCAGTGAGCAAAACCTTGACAGTGGCTGCACATGTAGGGTTTTTGTGAAGAGCTCTGTTAGCCAGAATTGCAAGGTGCAACCAAGTGTCTCCTGCCCCCGGAGATGGGGGTGGGAGGGAGAGAGGGGAGGGTGATGGGATGTCTCTTGTGTAGGAAGTGGCAGATTTTAAGTTATGTTTGAAATTACTACAGAAAAGCTTTCTACATACTTGGATGGGCTGCTGAGAGCAAACAGGCAGGAGATACAATTTTATTTCACAAAAAAAATTATCCTGGTTGGCTGTTGTGGAACCAGGGTAAGTAAAATCATCTCAGAACAGGGCCTTGTTATTCCCCAAGGGCAAATGTGAAAATGTACTCTTCTCCAAGTACAACTTAATGGTTAGAGGTTACAGCTCTGACTGTATGATTGCTTTCATCTTATAAAATGAGAAAAGCGTGAATGAAAAAACCTCTAACATCCATTAGAGTGAAAATTGGCTGTGGTCCACAGGTACAGATAGATTCATGTCTATTTTACTCTATCAGAAATAGATTCCATGCCTGTGAACACTGCCTATGCATTTCTCTCTAATCATCCTTTCACAGGTGAGGTCACACCAGCTATGGTGTGTTTGGGGACAGAACAAGTATGAAATCTGGTGCAGCTTCCCTAGCAAGAGAATTTTTTTTGATAGTTTTACAATCAAGCAGCTTCATAATTTTTGCCTCCATGCTGGGAGATAGCTTGGCTTCATTCTTCTTATGGCTCTAAGCCCAAGACATATGCAGCTATGCCCAGGTAAGTCCTGTGTCCAGCAGCATTTTGTGATAACTCGTCTCCAGTCCTGTAAAGCTGATGTGTGGTAGTTCAAAGCAGAGAGAGATGCAGAATATGACCTCACAGAATATTCTGAGTTGGAAGGGACCCACAAAGGATCATGAGCTCCAACTCTTACGTGAATCTACAAACAATATTGAGTATCTAAAAACAATATTGTTATCTTGTTTAAAAATTATGTAAAATCTACAGAAATTGGATTTCATTGTTGTATCCTGCCTCCTCTTTATCTGGGAATTGCTGCAATGTGTCATGCATGACAGTAGGGTTAACCCAAACCAGTAAAACTCTTTTAATAATGACACATCTTTGTCTTTGGGACTTTATTAAAGAGGGGGTTTAAACTATAGTTCTTGATCCAATTTGTATTTTGTAATAATCATGTTTAAAGAGGAAAGAAACGTCATGTCTCAAGCCATGAGGGGGGCATGTGTCTAAATAATACAAAGGAACTAGAGCTGTGCAACAGCAGGAGAAGGAAGAAAATGCCAGATCCTCCCCACAGCCACTTGGAGTTTACTAGAAATAGAAACAGCTGCACTGGGCCAAACCAAGGCTCGACTTGCTTGTTATCTCTTGGATGCATGGAGGAAGGACCATAAGAAACAGGGGGGGGGGGTGGGGGGGTGGGGGTATATGCTTTTATGAGCATATATGTGTGTTTGCAGATGTACAGTCATACATGTATATGTCAGACTGTCCTGTGGTAGGACAAAGGCAACAGTCATAAGGTGCAGGAAAGAAAATTCCAATTAGACATTAGGAAAAATTCTTTACACCTGGAGGACCTCAGTACGTAACCGGAGAGGGCTTGAACAGTCTGAGACAGGCTGGGCTGACTTTCAGGTTAAATATGATCACCTCCAGAGGTGTTTTCCCGCCTGAGTTATTCCAATTCGTATATCTGTATATACATACACATGCACATACACATATACACTTCTAAAACATATGAAAATGCACATACACACGTATGTGGTACACTCCCTTTCATATTCCATACAGAAAAGGGCGACTTAACCTGTTGCACTGTTGGTTAGTCTTTAAAGTGAAAAGAGAGAAGGCCTTTTGGACAGGACCCTCCAGACATATGTGTTCAGCAGTATTATCCATGGAAATTTCCTCCTGAACTGCTTAGTGTTCCTGGCATGGGCCATTCTCATGAAAGGGTTTACAAGACCTGATATGGAACTAAAATTTAAAGTCAAACTAGAGAAATCATGCTACAGAACAGATTCCCATAATCGGCTAAGCTGCTGGACCTTTCTTTTGTGAGTCTGAGCAAGTGTTTGACCAATGGATAAGGATGGTTGTTGAGGGAACTGGAAGATCAGACATGGGGAAAAATGATGACCTTTCTTCTGTAAGAAATGATAGTGTGAAATGAGCTCTGTGCATAAGGGACTGAACGGGCTATTGTCTCTTACACTCTGGTTTTAGTTCTTCATTTGGATCCTATTGCCTTTTGCACGGAAACTTAGTTTATTTCTACATTCCCTTCAGCCTAAAGCAATTTATAGGTCTTCTTCTTCCCCTTGTAAGTGGGTGGGAAGCTTTTATTTCAGAATCCTTCAAAATAACCAGATTCAATTTCACCCTCATAAATTTGATCTCCTACACACATACCCTTACTAAATAAGCAAATATTTTTCCTAAAACCAGTTTGGCTTATTTCTAGGTTGACCTTTTGTCAACAAAACATGAAGATATTATCATGATTGGAAACACTTCTCCCGGGCCCATAAACCAGGCAAAGAAAAAGGAGAGAGAGGAGGGGAGACAGGCTGGGGCTTAAAAACCTTGCTTTGGACATGTCAACTGGAAAACCAAACAGCATGGATCATAAAAAACAGTGAAAGAGGGAGAGAAACAATGTGTGAACAGTTATTGCAGTGAAAGAGACAGTAAATCATTGTATACTTAACAATCTGTCTGTTAAGCTGGGAAACAATATTTCACTTAGTCCCATGGCACAGCCAGGGGTTTTCCAGGCAGCAGGCTGGGTTCAGCTGTCACAATCTCCTTGGGCCAGCCAGGGCAAGGGGATGCCACCAGGGTGCTTTGCCGAAGTCCTCAGCTTGTCTACCATCAGAACGGCTCATGCCGGCTTTGCCAGGAGGGACACCAGGGATGCACAGGGTCCCTCCTCCAACCGAGCTGTGGCTGCCAGCCTGGTGTGCAATTTTCATGTGCCACAGGTGAGGGAGAACCTTCTCCAAGATACCTGTCATCTTCTTTTCTCAGTAAAATGAAAGGTAAGGGGTATTTGCTCTTCAGTCCCCTGACAGGAATTATCCTAGCCAGGGATGCCAGTTCTGCTGTCTCCTCCCGAGGTCTTCCAGGGGCTCTGCAGAACTATCCTGACTCTGCTGGTCCCCAGAAGTCCAAGCACATGGTTTGACTCCTGCAGTGGCAGAATGACTCAAAGCAGCCAAGGGCATAAGCCAATCTCTGTTTTTCTTTTCCCAGTCCAAGGCCAGAGAAAGGTGAAGTG
This sequence comes from Pachyramphus minor, assembly GCA_013397135.1. Taxonomy (NCBI): domain Eukaryota; kingdom Metazoa; phylum Chordata; class Aves; order Passeriformes; family Tyrannidae; genus Pachyramphus; species Pachyramphus minor. The sequence continues at coordinate 1,614,822 of VYXB01007952.1, read as the reverse complement.
AGGTGAGTGGTTGGGCACAGCCTGTTCAAACAAGCTGCTTCATAAACCTAAATAAAGGTCTTTCTAGAAGCTGAGAAATACTATTCTCATGACTTTGGCAGTTTTAGCGTTATTGCGAGAAAAGGCTTGGGGAAGTACAGGAGAAATGGTTCAGTAAAGTCTAGAGTGGTCTAATTCCTGCTAGGGAAAGCTTGCTACTCCTCATACAGGTCCTCAGCAGCAGCAGGAAAGTATGACCTACCTCAGTGTCCTCTCTTGGATGTGCTTTTCCAGCTTACTCAAACCCCTCTCATCACAGCAGCATGGACTGGCAAGTATGTGGTGTTGGGGAACCAGGAAGGACATTTCCCACCATCAAAAGAAGTCCCTTTTTAAGGGATGGGGAGACAGTTAGATGCTGATAGAACTTTTCCTCACCAACCACTGACACAGCAACCTTCTAGATCAACCACCAGCTATTGATCTCTCCTTTTCCTTATGATACTGATTGAGTTGAATAAACCAAAGACAAAGGTTTACTGAAGACGAGAGTGCAGTCCAGGCTATGATGTTGTAGAAAAGTCTGAGTGTCATGTCTGTTCAGGGAATCATCCTCTCCTGATTTTTGCCTGTGACTTGTCCCCTCCCTTCTGGTGGTACAGGCTTGCTTTCACACACATAAGAGGCATCACTGGCCAGAGCATGGCAAGTGAAGGAGAAGAAATGTGCTGAAATTCATTGTGGAGTCAGTTAAGGTCTGTTTCACTTGCAGAAGTTGCTCACTTGTAGCAAAGCATCACAAAGAAGATGTGGTTAGGCAGCCATGGGGCAAACTGGTGGCTGTTTGAGCTGACCACTCAGGAAGCTACTCTGGCCTGCTCCCATTTTCTCTTCCTTGCCTTAGGAAGGAAGAGGGCTAGTCCCTGTGCATCATCACCATCAGTTAAGTCATCATCTCCGAAATGACATAGGAGAGTCGTTGGAAGAACAAAATGGTTAGTGCAGGATGCTGCACTAGAGGGTCAAGATATCACAAGAAATATATGCAGGACTGGGTGCAGGGCAGACAGTGCCCATTATCTGCTGTGGTCAGTGAAGTGACAGGGGTCTGCCTCTGCTTTGGCATCCATGTTACAGCTTCCTATGCTGTTACTGGATACCCCCTGCCATCACAGGGGTAAGAGAGGAGGGGGAGATGAGAACACAGTTCTTAACAGATTTAGGGAAAGACTGAAGCCGTAAATCAAGATCTTCAATGCATTTCATCTCCTTCCCTTTCAGTATTTATCAAGAAAACAAATGCATACCCAGGAAATAAGGAACAGATGCGCAAGCGCATCTTGGGACAAATGAATTAACATGCAAGTGGGCAGGCGAGGGTAGCAATAAAGGGGGATTAGACCACACAGGCACCATCAACATAAGACTGTATCTCCAAATATTGCCAACACGCAAAAGGTCCACAGCAAAGTGAACTCTTCTATTTTTGGTTGCGATGGTCCCTGACCAGGATTTTGACTATGAGTGCCTGATGCTTTGATGATTGTATGAGTAGGAATGCTCCCCCAGAATAAACAATTACAGAGGGATACAAAATAGAACTAGAGAGAAACCCCTGGTTCCCTCCTTTTGGGGAAAATTCCCTCTTTCCACAGCAACTAAGGAAACCAGAAAGAAATTTGGGCAGATATTGGAAAGCCGTTGTAACCTGTAGCTGCTTTTTGGTTTGAGTGTGGCCAGCACCTTTCATCTTTCACCCTGTATACAGGAAGGTGAATCTATTGAGGTTGAGACATTTTTCACTTGTCCCCCGTGCTCTGTAAATCCTTACCCAGCAGTGTTCCAGGGCAGTGCTGTGTAGAACACAACCCTGCAGTGCCCGCAGAAATGCAGTACAGCCTTGATGAACTCCTCAAAGGCCAACATCAGTCCTTACATCCTGTAGAGTCTTGAATGCCAGCTCTGCTTATCAAACTCTATGGGAGAGTTGACCCTCTTGGATCAGCAGCTCCCAAAATGTCCTCACTGCCCCACTGGCCCATGCCTGCCCCTCCATACTCAACCCTCCAGGCGGCTCCTTTCCAGCCATGCGTGAGGACTGGGATGGCATTTCTTTATCCAGAGCCACTTGCAAAGTTTCCCCAAGGTGGTGTTTGACAAGGGCTTTTGCCTAAGGCCCAGGAGGTCCACCTCTCCTGCTCCCCTCTGACCTCTGTGGTGCTTCTGGGGATTCAGGGAAGCCAGACAGCAATGTTCCCTGGTACCAGGGAATTAGAGAACTGGCAAAAAATCCTTATGTCAGGCTTGTGACCAGCCTAACTCCAACTGCAGGAGGGAAAGGGAATCTGCTGCTCCTGTCTCACTTGCTCCAGATAACTGCAGGGTGCTTTCAGCAAGAGCAAAGCCTTTGCTTAATATCTGAGTTAACTCCTATGTTCTCCAGACAGAGAAAAGATCGGGCATTTGGAATAAAATGTCTGCACAAGGCTTGCCTCCCAAATTACAAATTGCGCAAGCATGCTTTTTCTTTTATCCCATCTCTCCAACCACAAGTTGTTCCTCCTTTATCTGTCATCTACCTCCCCTGGCTCTTGCTTTTCATGTCCTAGTGTCATTCTTTTCTCCTGATCCTCCCTCCTCCCCTCTTCTGATGTACATTGCACAGATCATTTGACCTCACACTGAGCAGGAGCTGGACATCACTAGGTCTCCAGAGTTAGCTTTTTCATGAACTGTCTGGAGACATTCTGGAAGCACATTGCAGGACACCCTTCCATGGTCAAGAACTTTGGTGGGGCATTGGCATGAAGGTCTTCACAAGTCAGCAGGAGAAGTCTGAAATATAAGTAGCACTGAATCATAGAATGTTTGGGTTGTCAGACACCTTTAAAGGTCATCTAGTCCAATATTCTGCAGTGAGCAGGGGCATCTTCAACTAGATCAGGTTGCTCAGAGCCTGATCTGGTGCTGAGCCTGATGGGATGATGCTGGCCATCTTCAGCATAGCAAGCAGGCAGGAGGGAGGTAGGATGTTGTCAGAAGAGCATTTTCCTCCATGTCCTCCAGCCTTTTGTTGGGGGAAATATTTATTCTTTCCTCCACATCTCCAGGTCAAAAGGCCTATTAGCCCCTCCTGCCAAACCGACCATCTTAATGCGTGTGCATGTGCTCTCACAAGTCATTTCCCTGAGCAGCCTGCTCTGGGGAGTCTCCCTCTTTAACAACAGGCAACATGAATGGAAGGGACCTGGTGGGCTGTTCTAGTCCTTTGCTGTCACAGACAACTAGCTCACAAAGCCCTCTGCAGACACTTACCCTTGGTTCCATGGAACTATTCTGGGGAATGTTTGGTTAGCAAGAGGAATATTTATGTTAAGCATGAATGAGAAGCAAACATCAAGTGCAGGTTTCAGTTCTAGTTTGGCATTTCCTGAGCAAAATCCCAAAAGCATATGAAATCTTTAAGCCTTCAGGTTTGCATTTCACACTCAGTCTCATGTAAGTGTATGCCTCCAACCAGGGTATCTTGGTATTCTGCAGTGTAGGAATAACAAGCTTGCATTTAGCTGAAATACCCTGCCCAGGTCTTCCATGAGAACCACTGAGTGGGTCCCAAGGTGCACAACTGGCTATGGAAAGGTTTCTAGAAACCACTTGGGGTCCTGCTGACAAGCAGCCACCTCTGAACATATTGCAGCACTCACTGAAAGGCTTCCAACGATGTGAGAGCTTCATTTGTGAGACTCCTAAGGAAATTACATCCAGTTGTCATTGCAAAAGGGGGAATTTAAGGCCTCCACAATGTAATTATTCCCACTGGGAACTGCCAAAACCCACAAGGGTGTCACCCCTTTGCTGTGAAGGGGAAAAAAACCCAAAAAAACACATGCTGTAGAACATCTCATGCTCTGTGTGGCCAGGACTTTGATGTCCCATCTTCTCGGAGCACAGCCCATTCCCATAGGCTCCCAGGCCCTCACAGTGCCACACGAGAGCACCATCTGGGCTGGAGGCAGAGGCGAGTGTCACCAAGAAGCCACAAGCTGTTTGGCTGCCTGGTGTGGGAGCAGGGACCTGTACGCTGGCAGAAAAAGATGCCTTGGGGATAGGGCACCAGCAAAAGGTTTGGAAGATCAAAATTTCATTTACAACATTATATCAACAATTCAGTTAGATCCAGCTAGGCATTTAGGTACTGAGTTCTCTGGATTTAACCAGAAATTGGACGTCTAAACACTTTTGAGGATCTATATGTAAAATGAGAATAACAGCACCTCAAATTTTAACAAAGGTATTTTTGAGGAGACAGAAACTCCACCTGGTGAGGTGGGCAGCGCTAGCAGACACAGAAAGGTATGCCTGAGGAGCATTGCTCTCCTTCACCAGAAGCTTCCATGCCAGGACCAGCAGAGGAGGCTCTGTGCCACCACACTTGTGCTGTTTTACCATCCAGAGCACTGCCTGGCAGTGTTCACAAGCTGCAAGGCTTCTGACTTGGGTAGTTCACTGCTTTTGCAGAGGTCCTGCTGCAATGAGCCAAAGACAGCCATCATTAGGCTGTCAGACTGGAAAGACCAGGGAAATCACACATGTGTAAGCTGTCCCAAGCTTCCCCACCACCCTCTGGGCTCTGCAAAACATCTTCAATTGTCACCAGATCTTGAAAAGACCCTGGAAGCAACACCTGGATCAGATCTAGGCTTAATTAATCTGTAAAATGTCCTTTTTTCTCTACCCAAGCTCTTCTCCTCCCAGCGTACAAAGGAAAACACAGCAAAGAGCTCTGGGGGAGGCTGGCCCTGGAAGAGGCTCAAAAGAACCTAATCTCGTTCTTCTGTGTGTGTTTTTGCTTTGTAAAGTCCTTTGTATACGTTTTTGCTCCAGATGTCAGCAGCAGAACAGAGCACTCAAGCTGCAGGCGATGGAGCAGCCAGAGGAGAGCTGGTAAGGGCTGTCAGGGGCACTCTGAGCAGCCGGTGGGCATCCTGCACAAAGGCGGCATCGCCCGCACTGCCCCCATGGCAGAACCCAGCCTCACTGGCACTTGCAAGGCTATTCCCAGTGGAATTTTCCAAATTCCAAATACCATACCAATACCATACCATTTCCATACCAAATTCCCTTTTGGTATGAAAGGCAGTGGCTGTTAAGAGCAGCTATGTCTCGTCTGATCTCCCATGAGGAGGATAGCTCAAGTGAAACCATCGGATGGGTCTCAGCAATGGCTGGAGCTGGCTGTCACAGGCATGACACAGTCCCTTCAGCTGCCAAAATGCAGGAAGTGTCCCACAAATATCAGTTGTACAGTGAAATAGCCAAAGCCCACATTGATTAATCTCGAGCATCAACTCTAGATTTCAGTAGTTGTTTTGATCTGTGTGTTAAATAATACCAGTGCCTTACTAAAAGTACACTTGCAGAGGTTTAACAGCAATTAAATGCATATGTATTTCTTGCATGGGAGCTCAGCTTCAATGAATATGGTTTCAATAATCAAGTGGTATTTTGTTTACATGCTGTAATTATGATATTAAAATCTACCCATAAACCTCACTGTAGACAATGATCTTTTAATGTAAGGCAGCCTTTGGAATGAACAGCAGGATGCAGAGGTAAAAGGTGACGAGAACGGATGTGGGGTGAGCCCACCTAAGAGTACCTAACACCAAAATGCAGCTGAGTGGGGTCCCTGGTATCCAGTAAGACAGGCACAGCTTGCAGCTGTTTAGCTGAAAGCTACTAGATGGCTAGCTGAAATCCCTGAGAGATGGCTACGAGCGGGAGACTTGTCTCCCATCAGGGTCACAGCATGGATGAAGCCTTCATCCTCATAGCTGTGGCTGTAAGATTCACACAGCTAGGACTCCCACTTAGCATGAAAACGATGCTCCCCTCAAGTGACAGAACGTAGGATCCCAAAACTTAGTCCTTTAAAATTGTCTAGGCCTGCCAGAAAGTTCTCAGAGTTGCAAAGGGGAATTTGCCTTTTGGAGTAAAGCTTTTTGGAGAACCAGAGCCATAAATCAAACATAAGCAACTTTTCTGTTTCAAAAGCCTTCAGCACCTCACTTTCCCTCTCTGGATTTGTATCTCCTTCCTTGGGGCTGTCCTTTCAACCTGCAGTGTAAGCTTCTGGAGAAAGACATTGTGGATACTGAATGCTTGACCCAGAGATTTTGCCTAACAAGTCATACATAGCCAGTGCCCCAGTGAGGACATAGCCAGTACACTTAGCCTAGGAGATAATCAGTAAAAGATGGTGAGTAATATTATTTGAGATATTGTATTTTCCCTCAGTTGTGAATGTGGACAACGCTGCCCCATTCCACGGCAAAGTCAGATCATGATGGTGTGAACAAACCTCCATCTGTCCACTGGAAGTGGCAGAAAAAGCTCAGTGCAGGCAAGAAAAGGTGCAAAGAAGTCATGTTTTCATGCTCTATGTCTCTCACAGCTCCCGCTTTTCCCTGCCACCCCCAGCATCACCCCAGCCACACTGCAGGAAGGGGTGACTGGAGACTACTTTGTTGGGGTGTCTTCCTCCAGCCTCAGCCACAGGGGGTTGGTGGGGAAGGTCAGTATACAAGGAGGGAAGGTTGAAGCTCTGGGCAAACCCCCTGCATGGGCCCAGGCAGTACAGGTGCATGCTGTGCCTGCCTACAGGCACCATCACAGCCAGTGCCCAGTCACATCCTGCCAGGGACATGTCAACATCAGCATGCCAGTAACCTGGACACCACAGCTCAGGCTCTCTGGGCTGCATTGCACAACCAGCTGAGGAGGATCCAAATGACAGCTCCTCTCTCTAAAATTTGTGGTCACAAAGGAGAGTGAATTTCTTTGTCATGTGTTTGAGTCAATGACTTTCTTCCAAGAGGAGCTGTGGGTAGAGAAACAGTCAGGGGCTGAGATTAAATGGTACCTTCGGTAATAAAAGCGAAGCAGATTTGCCTGTAGTGATTTTTCCTTTCCAAGAGCCATGCCTGGATAATCTCAGTTTCTACCTAAGAGATAGCAGAGCTGTCAGGACATACTGCATGTGGCCACACAAGAAAACACAGACGTGACCCCTTGGCTCTTAGGAACAAATGTAAGGGGGAGGCGGGGGGAAAGGACCAGCAAGGGGAAAGAAAGCAAAAAAACCCAAATTCATACAGCAAATAAATGAAAGAGCTTCTATTTTTACTCAGTAATCTACACGCCTGGCCCCCTTCCTATTTCTTCCATTTTTAATCTACAACAAATATCTCTGAACTCTGCTGAGACAATAAATCTGGGGCCCTTTGAAGACCTTGGGTGGCAGTGCAACAACAATACACTTTACAAACTAAATATTTTAGAGATTCATTTTCCCTTTGATCTGCAGCACGGTACCCCCACTGCATGCGTATGCACACCCCGACACACATGCACACCCCGCTGAACACACCGTGCTGCGGTCGGTTGTTCCCCCACCAATGGCAAGGGACATCAGAGAGGCCATGGATAGCCATAATTTGCAATATACACCCACACAGAGATGCACATGTGAGAAAAGCCCTCTTGGTAAAAGAACGCCATAGGAGATGTGACCACTCCAATAGTGGTAAACAGCAGAATTTAAGGTCACAGTGGAAGAATTAATTATTTCATGGTTGGGGCAGGAAGTGGTTGCAAGCAATAGAGTTTGTTTGTTTTCAAAGCACGGTGAGAGAAAAGGAAAGGAACGTTATTGCATGGTATCTTCCTTGTACCCACAGGGACCATCAGCAGGGTCACATCCATGAGATCTACTGTGCAGCCTTCAGCCCCCGAACTAGCAGAGTAAGTGAAGGCAGTAGCTATTTGTTATCCTTTGTGTAAGCCTGCTCTGGACACTTTGCCTGTGGGTTTCATAGACAATTGTTGACAGTGCGAAAAAATTGAGGCACTGATCAGTTCACCACTCTAGCAGCTGTATAGCTGAGTCCAGGTGCCTCCACAGCCATCAAGATGAAAGGATGTAAAGCATTTATGAAGTGCAGATTACTTGCCAGTGCATCACCAACTTCCCAAATACAGCTCCCCGGGTCAGCAATATTGCTGTAGATTAGCAGGCAAACATGATCTCTTAAGCACAGCAATTTGGGACAAGAAATTAAAAAAAATCCACAGCTCAAAGAAAGAAAGTGAAATCTGAACACATGGCCCATGCTCCTATTTCCTGGAAACAGCAATGTGAAGTCCCTGTTTCACCAGATTAGTCTCCAGGAGAGAGTGTCACAGTAGTCTAGGGTACTCAATCTTAATGAACCAGAAAAGAGGTTATCACATCTGGGGACATCCTGGCCTCTCCTCTGAGGACTGTCAACCAAGGGCTGACCTGGATCAAACCTCTTTGACTTACATGAACTGACAGGATCACAGTCGGAGTGAGGAGGTCCATGAGCATATTGTCTATGCTGCAAGTAGATCAGCTACAGCCCTTGCTGTGTGATGTGTATGCTGGAGATCGAATGGACAGAAGGTCTGTCATTCTTACTCATTTTCTGGATAATCCAACCTCTTGTAACCTTGCCATTGTGCAACCAGCAATTCAAACTCCAGAATACCAACTTCTACTGCTCTTTGGGCTCATTCCTGACACCGATGCCCAAAACGGTTGGATTGTCTCCAGGAGGTTTCCCCTCATTTAGTTGCTTCCTGGAGAAGAGCTGCACCAGGCATACAGCTGTGGGGCCAGAAAAGCAGGGCAATAGCTGCAGAGTATTGAATCAACAGCATCCTCCAACCCCCGTGCTCCCAAAACCAAAGGGAGGACAAAACCCAATTGTTTGACACAAATTAATTTCCTGCAAAGACTTCAGAGTGAGTTAAAAGAACACACAAGTGCATACACGCAGAGCCCAGACCCTGAAATCTGACCCGGTGCAAGCTGCAACAAGCAAGCTTGACACAGGGGGAATGTGGAAAGCTCTCCATCCCTGCGGGAGTTGAATGCAAACTGTGCTGCCCCTCATTGAGGGTTTGAGTCAGTAAGTGGAGGGAATTGCCAGTGTTTGGACAGATGCTGGTCTGTGTCACAGGCAGAAGGACTGAGCAAAACTCTGATCCCCTGCCGCCCATTATGGGTCTGTCCATAATAATTTTCCTGGGTCCTTTTATCCGTCTCAGAAGGGCTTGCTTTCCAGCTGATTCTTCGGTCACCCTCACACTAGCCCTGCCCTGGTGTGACACAGCAGACATCAGTGAGGACAACCTTGATTTGCCAGGGAATCAGCAAATAGTGTTTCATCTTCTGGATTGGCCTCTGATCCTTTGAAGAGAAGCTACAGACAGCAAAGTTTGAAAGAAATAAATTTCAGGCTTTTCTGTCATGTTTTCGGGTCCAGAGAAGTGACAGTTTCCAGGGCCCAAACACTGAGTTTTGCATCTCAGGTGTACTCCAGTAGTCAATCACCCCAAGATGCTGCAGAGGAAGTCCAGACTGTAATCGAGATCATTTAACCGTGAAGATTGTCAAAGCCAGGCTTCAGACAACTCTACCAACCAAAATCAGAAGATTGTGAGATTTCTTTTTAAAGAGTTGAATTCTTCAGTTTGCTTTCTTATTGTGAAGGCTACATGCAAGCTTTTCTTTCCCCTCAGGAGCCCTGTTGTCATTGCTTTGAGGATGTGAGAGATGAGAGCCACGTGTAATCACAGCACTCCAAGAGCTGGAAGCTTCAAAAGTATTCAAAGAGCAAATGCCAAGGGCTAGGAAAGTGGGATAAGTTTGTCTCTGGTGTCTCAGAGACATATGGAGGCTGGCTGTACAGTGCCTGGGAGCAATTGGGGGTGGCCTGTATGTTCCCCCAAACAATTAATTCTGCTTTCAGACAGTTCACATGGAGAATAAGTATGGCATTAAACACTGTCTACATGCTCTGTACAGCATAGAATTTAGGGGGATATCACTTTCAAACCTCTCCACTCACACTTTGCAACGCACCCCTGCCCAAGATGACCTCCCAGCACATAAAGCCATTGCATAGCAGTGACTGGATGCCACACAGCAAGTGTATAAAGCCCATGAGCAGAAAGCAGATGTTTAAGTATGGTCGGCTGTTGCCACTGGTAACACCAGAACATTCCCAGGTCCTGGTTTTCATGCTCTCTGTTGAGGGTCAGAGGAGTTCAGAAATCAGGGCTGGAAAAGACCACAGGAGGTTGTTTAGTCCAACACCTGTTTTTCCGTCCTCTTCTTTAACACCCATCCACCAATGGATTTCCACCAGTCTTTTATGGGATCCATTAGCAGGGATGACTTAGGACATACTTAATAGCTTGGGCAGATAACAGTGAAAGTAAACACTGGAGTGACTTCCCTTTCCAGGACGAGAGAAGAAACTCCAACAGAAGTAAAGAGAAGGATAGGAAAGCTGAGAAGAGCCATAAAAAAGCTGCAAAGATTTTGAATTTCTTCTCCTTCCAGCCTTCCAGAGCTGCACAAAGCTCAGTCCTCCTCTCACCACATCTGAAGGCCCAAAAGGCCTCCAGATGATCTACAAAAGAAGAAAGAAGAGTCAGAGCCATGTCATCACCCCATGAGATCACATCACTGCTGGAAGGTGACACGAGACCATGATTGTAAAACCCCCATCTGTGTCACAATCCAGCACTGAACCAAGGAGTAAGGTCATGTTGGGGAAGACACATCACTGGTACTCTGGTCCCTTCCATCCAAACAGCCTTTTCAGATTGTCAGGTGTTGGTGGTGCCCATGCCAGGGCCTCAACACTGCAGCAGCTCTCCAGCAGTTGGCATGTTTCAGTCCAAAGTTTCCAGTCTGTTACAGCCCTGTAATAGCAGAGCAACTCCACTCAGTACACTTTGACATTACCACTACTGTTGATCTTGGCGTATTATTTATCCATCTTCCCAGCCATAAATTTCCTTCCTGGACTCCGTGACTCGCTTTATAACCACAGTCTTTGTGCTGAGACTGCAAAGCCCTGGGGACGAGACCTTTGCCTCCACACTTTCTATTTAGGGCCATGCAGCTTTATGGCACTAACAGAGGAACTTCCCAGATGACTTTTTAGCCAGGGCAGAAGTTTTTTGAAATGCTACTTTCGGCTACTTAGAAGGTCACCGATAAGAGCAGGGATAAATCTCAGGCCTAAGCTGCTACCACATGGAAAGGAGGGGATCCTGGTAGCTCGCTTGCAGATATGACCTACAACAAACCATAAAGTCTTTCCCCTGTTCTCCCAAACTGATCAGCATAAAATTCCACCCCAGAGTCTTGATACTTGGCCCCTGTTTCCCAAGTTTAAAGCCTTTAAGGAGGTGAGTAACCTCACGATATTATTACCAGAGGCTCAGCTGCCTGCACAATCTCTTCACCAAACTTTGTGATCTCATGGGAGACCAGGGTTTGGACTGCACGTGTTGATGCTTGTCTCTCAGAGTCCTGGAGCTCACCAGTCTCCTGGTTTGTGCTGGCGGCCTCACAAGGCATCTGAAGACAGCATGGGCCAGCATCAGTTGCCTCATGCTTTGTCTCCATCCTGAAATCAATCATTCCCACCAGCCTTCCTGCTCTGGACCTCTGCAAGGGTCACTTTTCACTGGGGTGAGTAAATTTGAACAATGCTTTCCATCCCTGCCTGCCTCAGCTCAGAGGAGTCCCTTGAGTGTGCCATGAAAGGAGAGACACATCTGGGCTGGATTACAGGGTGGTGCAGTGGCTTTTATAGCTACAGATTCCTGCATATGTTTCTGAGCAAGACATGTATGCTCATACATCAAAATGCAGAGAGCCTCCAGCGTTGAGGGCCCTCATTTGTGTAAGTCATTGCCCTCTCTTTGGAGGGCTCAGCTATGGACACCTTGGCAGGCTGGGGTGGGTGGGAGGAGATGCTCTGGCTGGTGCTTTGGCTGATGCTCTCTAACTGGGCAGGGAGAATTGCTTTCTTTTGAGAATAGAAGCCAGATGGAGGGAATCATTTACACCATTGAGAAGTGGGTGTAACACTGCAATTTACTGGCATATTACAGCCACATAGGCACTGATTTTGAATGGATAAGGAAAACTGTGACGAAAACAAGGGAGGAGGCAATGAGACTTAGAGTAAATCCACAGAGATCAATAACGTTACATCAGATTTACGCCAGTTAGTAAACCAAAGGTTGCAGTCTGCTCTTGCAGCACTAGTTTATCACAGCTCCAGATTTTACACCACGGTCACTGCAAGCAGGGTCTGTCTCCTGAGGTTTTAGAAATAACTTGGTTCTCTCAAAACTCTCTTCTTTAGCTATTCATGGGTTGAGAAAGAGAGACAATGATGTGTGGGTAGAAAAACAAAAAAAAAAGAACTAACTTAAAATTAAAACACAGCAAGGCTCCAAAGAATTTACAGATGTCTCTCCTCTCCTTCTCCCCCTGCTTCTCCGTGGTCAGCTGTAAATATTTATCTGGCAGGCTGCAGTGAAAGGCATGGCCCAAAACACTTAATCACAATTCCAGCGTGGCTGCCCTCCAGAGCACCCCAAACCTGGGGGGACAGTGGGGGTTTTTCTGCAGCGTTGTTAGAGGGAGGCCCTTCTGCCCTTTTGCAAGCACCTTCAAAAGCAATTCATAACGTCTCCAACATGAGCTGCTGGGTGCTTTGTTTGTCTTCTTTTTAAATTTTTTTTTCCTTCTAAAGAGTCTGATTTTCTTTTTTAAACCTAAAAGGGGAAGGAAGGCAAGTCCTGTCACTCCACCACCAGCAACCTGATGCTGATTGCCAGGCAGAAGTCATCTGGATCAGTGAGGAACTTTGCAAAATCTTCCCCAGAATCAAAGGAATCATATTTCTATAATTCATCCCAAACTGTTTCACAAATGTTTATGACATCCCATCTCCCTTGGCAAGCATTACCGTCTCTAGGGTGGAGTCTTGGCATCTTCTATGGGGCACTCGGCAGAAATCTGGGACAAGTGGAAGCACTACCAGAGGCTGGCAATTGTCAGGGCTTTGCTTTTGAGGATGCCCAGAAAGAAAAAACATTGGCCCGGGGATTCCTGCCTAGCAATAAGTACCTGCAAAATCAGAAGCAAAACCCATGGGACCAGAGACTCATGAGCCTCACTCCCTGGTTTTCACTTATGCGGTGAGCCTGGTCTTCTGACTGATCTCCCTGCAAGGGTATTAGCAAGAATTCCCCATCTTCAATTGCACCATCCCTCCCTGCACACAGCCAACCATTACTTAGGGCTCTAAACCCTGTATATTTATGTTTTTCCATACTGCTGTTTACATTTGTTCCTGCCGTGGCAATGGACAGCTGCAGGAATTTCCTTTCTGGTTGTTCATTAGATAGATCCCATGTTCCCCCAGTCCCTCACATCCTCACTACACTGCACTGCCAGTAGCCAAAGCTGAGGATTATTATGCTTAGGGTCATGTTCAGAAACAAAGTCAAAACACTTCCAGCAAGTGCACTTATCATGGCTCTGTTGGCCAAGAGCAGCTGCTTCCTCCTTCGGTTGTGGTTAAGGGAACATATTTTGTGTTAAAAGGGAGAAAAAACAATCAATTTCCTCTGAACCTCTCAACAAACACTTGTACTCCTGGACAGTGCAGTGCAGCTTTAGGGAAGAAAGGGACTAGCTCAGCTGGGCTTTCCAAGTTGAAAGACCAGCTGGACCTCTCTGGCTAGTGGTATTTAGAGGTGCCAACACAGGGTACGAATTGCTGCCTTCAGCCAGCACCAGCATGATGTGCAGGCTGCTCCTATTTCATTCCAACCAAATTATTCCTCCTTTTTTCCTTTCAACTTCTTCCTGCCCCTTCATTTGAATCCAGAGCAGCATCTTGGGCCCGTAAATACCCAGCAAAATGCAATTGTTTTCTTCCCTCAAAGGAGATATTGGGCTGAACCTCTCCCAATGGCTCACTCTCCATTTTGATATGGAGCAACTGGGTGAGGAGAAAGGCAGGACAGGACCGTAACACACAAAGCTATGGCCCCTGTGGAACACATCCTCGGGGCCTCCCTCTAGGTTTGCTGCAGCCTCTCAGTCACTCAGAGGAGGCTGGAGCACATAAAGTGGCAGTCAATGTTCACTTCCTGTCACAGCTTCCAGTCTCCCCAGCCGATGGGTAGCAGAGTCTTCCCTGGGAGAACTGACATAACCAAAAGCTCGGTTGCTACTTCACCATACTGATTATTGTTCAGTTGCTCCAGCTGAAACATGAAGGTATTTTGTTTTTACAGTTCTTTGCTATTTTCTGCAGGGAGTGGCACACTTTGGCCACGGAGAGCCATGCATGACATCATATTTTCTTAGTGGCCCTTATTGCACTGCAATTGCCTCACCCCTTATTGCCGAGTAGCTGGTTTACCACCTGATTATTTATCATGTCTTCCTGGGCAATGAGATTCACTTAATTTTCTCCCTCCTTGCCAGTGTCTCCAGTGGACACGATGCTTTGTTGGCACATCTGCAAACGTGTAGAGTTCCTTGAGAAGGCAAGTCCACGTTTTGCTCACTTAGATCACAAACCACATATATATATATTGGTCTGAGGTTAATCTATTATCCTCTCAGGGGCCATTGCAATTTTTAGTGTATTCTCAGAGCCCAGAGAACTCCTCCCTGTGAGGCTCCCTCCCTGTAAATATAAATACATAAGAATCTCAGTTTCCTTAAAAAAATAAACTCCCTTCTCTGCTGTAATTATTCGAATCTTGTAATTATTGTGATGCAAAGGGTACCTGAAAATGCAGCCCAGCTAAATCCAAAAGTTTTCAAAGCCAGAATAACCAGACTCCAAACGTCACATTTTTTAATCTATTTTTTAAGCCAGTCCTGTGAGATTTGAAGCCTTCTTTGAGATTTTGGAATCTCTGGGGCTGCTAAGACTGTAGCAGTTAACTGACACCAACTGCAGCATTACCTGGGGGCTGTAGGATGCCCTGGGAACAGCATCGGCTCTTAGGGCAGGATTTTCCAAAAGGCTCTGTTTGGTTTGACCAAAACAGGCTCTGCTTTTTTATTGCATGTAGGGCACTGTACTATGAGAGATTCCCACTCTCCCTAGTGCTGCCATCCTCTGAGTCCCCCTCCCCACTGACTACCAAACATCACACCCCAAAATCCCTGGAAGTGCCAGGTCCACCTTCTTTCAATGTAATAAATGGCAATGCACAGGGGCATGTGAGGAAAAGCTGCTTTTATGGCAGGGTGCCTGGTGCTCCGGATAAGCCAGGGTGAAGGTGAGGGGTGGCTTTGAATTACCCCCCTGCCAGTGCAATGGGGACAGCCCTGGCAGTGCCAGACAAGCACCTAGGAGGGGAAGATAGAGCAGAGCTGGTGCTTTGTGTGCCCGTGGGACTGGGACCTGCGTGCACCCCATGGGATTAATGTGGTATTAAGTTTACCCAGCTGTAATTCCCATCATCTGCTCTGTAGTTGGTCCTCATGTCCAGCTGTCAGGCACTTGAGATAGTTGGCTCATCCATCAGTCCCCTGTCCTTTGGGGCACCCAGTTACTGCTGCCTTCATGCTGCTGAGGCAGACCACGGCAGGGATGAGAAGGGTATGCAGGGACAGAAACAGTTTTTATACTGCAACTGCTGCCAAGCTGACAGCAGCCAGCCAGAGATGGATTTTCCCACGATCCCTTCCCCTTCCCATCAGTGCTGGGGTGAAGGTGCCAGTCTGGCCTCCAGCTGCTGGCCAGCTTTCAAGGGGTGGGGAGGTGGAAGGGGCTGCTCAGATCCAGCTGGAGTTTCTCTGACCTGGACATCAAGCACGATGCAGTTTTGGTGATGCACTTTACCCTCCTGTTCTGCGAGCCAAGAGTTTATAAATGCAGAGGGAGAAGTGCCTCCTCTTCCTCCCAGGCACCACCAGTTCTGCTTTTGGCCACAAGCACTTCTTTGCTGCATTCTCTGAGTTGCAAATGGGTCTCTGCTGCTCAAACTTTCTTCTTGTCTTATCAAAGCTAAAAAAAGAAAGATAAATCAAACGGATCTTTGCTGTTTGCTTTTCCTCTTCAGTAACTGAACAGCAGACTGTCACCCTGGCCAGTGCCACCCTCCTGCCCTCCCATATTTTGCCCCAGACTCAGCAATGTGGCTGCTCCACGTAAGTCTCTGAGGAGCAGGAGGTTCATGTCACCTGCAGGCACCCGGGGGATCTGCCAACCTGAAGGCAGCTCCACTTGTTCCACCATCTCCAAGGGACATCTATGTTCAAGGTCACGTCAGCTCAGACACATCCCCATCTGCCTGGCATTGGTCTTCCTGCCCTTTGCAAACACATGGGCCACTCTATGCTGCCAGCTGAGGTGAGACACCCGGACACAGACAGCATGGAAGAGAAATGGGACCCTTCCTTCTGTACCCACCAAGAGGGGAATGCCCATCATGAGGGGAGTCCTCACCACAGCCACATATCCCCAACAATCTGTCCCAGCCAAACTCATGACATGAAAGGATGACTTGACCTACGCCCTGTGTATCTCCATCCTTGCTCTTCCTGTCACAAGCCCAGGAGGCCCAGATTATTTACCTGATACAGAGGAAGGCAATGGAGTGATTCAGAGATCAAGAGACTTTTCATTTTTCAAAGGGAAGAAACACATCCCTGCTCCTTTGCAGCATGTAAATTGTTTGGTTGTGCCAGCACCAAGACAAAATGTGTTGTTCTTCTGGTTTACATAGGAGCGTCAAGGCCAGGCCTCCAATGGGCTCTGCAGAGCTGGCCCTGCCATCAGTCAGAGGCAGTGCTGGTATCTCCAAAGCATGATGGGGGCTTTCAACCTGTACAAGTCTCAGAAGATGAATTTCTGAGTGGCTATTGTAAGGAAAGGGCCAGGCAGCTGCAGGATGCAATGGGAAGGTGGGATGATCCTCTTGCAGCAGCAAGCAACCATGCAGCAGGTGGCCCCAGACAAGAAGACCTAAGTCTGTGGCACATGTCCAGAGCATTTCCTGGCACACTGCAACAAGCCCAAGAGCCTTGGTCAGCCTCACTTTCACAGAGCAGCAGCATTACTCAAGGAGCAAAGGCCTGCTTGTGCAGGAAGTCCTTGGCAGCAACCCCATCTCAGCACCAGCACGTGCCTTTGGTGGGCTGCCATGAAGTCCTGCATCCCCTTGATTAACTCAGAACATAGGAGCAGCTCTTGCCCTTTCCTGGCCTGTGTTCCCTCATGAGAGGGACTAGAGAGGTATGGAGGGACTCACACCTCTTCCTGCATAGCCTGTGGTTGGGGCTGCAGTCCAGGCTCCTGTAGCTCAACCCAGGGATGGGCAAAGCCCTTCAACTGCGCCACCTCCCCACTCTGCTGAAGAACAGCTATAACACTCTTTGGCACATGGACAAAGCTCACTGAAGAGCAATGGGAAGTGTGAAGCCTGTCTAAATACCTTGTTCATGGTGTTCTCAGACAGCACTGCCTGTGGGCCAAGGCACAAAGAGATTGGATTCCCGCAGCCCACACATTACAGGACATGTTCTTCTTTTAACTGGTACTTCAGATGATTCCAATCACCTGGAATCAGTTTGGGTGGTTAATCGCTCTGCAGTGTCTACTTCAAGCACCCTGGGTAGTGTGGACACTTCTGCCACCTTCTTCCCTTTCCATTTCAGCCACAGCTGAAGGTCTTCATGCAACCAACAATTTTTCTAAGGACCTAAACAATTTGTTTACTCTGCTCTGCATTTCAGGTCCAAAGGCAGGATCTTTCCTCTGTGCAGTACCAGTCGGTTCAAAAACAGCCAGAAAATTCAGTGTTTTGTTGTGCACAAGAAGTAAAATCCTATTTACCTCAAATATTGCACTGTCTCCCAGGGGCAATTACAAGGCTACAGTTTGCAGAGCACCACAGTAACGAAAGCCCCAGAAATACCACTGGAGATGGAAAGGTTAGGTGATTTAACAGGAACCATACGTGCTGCTCTGAGTTTTCTGAGTAATCCAGCTTCTGCATGTCCTCACTGCATTACAGAAATGATGCATCGTCTCCCCTTTTCTTGGCTTCGTTATGGGGAATGAATCTCCTCCGAGACTCTAATTGCTTCAGATGCTCTCTGCTCTATTTATATTTGATTTTACCCAGTGGTTGCAAGCAATACTGATCCTGAATGACTGTTGATCTAGGGCTGTACCCTGGATAACATCTGCTTTGAAGGATTTGTGTGCGGGTCTGTTTGAGTAACATTACACAGGGCAGAGGGGACTCGGCTCTTCAATTAGAGGCTTTATAATGGTCCTGTCAATACAGTGTTTTTCTTCACAGACAGAGCCGTGTGACCACGACAGTTTTCCCATCTGTGGACTCGGTTTCATGCTAACGCCTATCTTTCCACTATCTTTGTGCTGGGTCCTTGCCTTAGCTGCTTCCTGTCTCAGTTTCCCCCTCACAAATTGGCCTTAGCTCCCCTTGCTTGGGCCATGGTGCCATCAAAACCTTGAAAACCCACCATGCCCTCTCTGAAAAGGGACCTTTCCTGCCCTGCCTGGTGGAAACATCTGCAGCAGGCCCCACTGCTGGCAGCCCTGGCATCCAGAGGTCAGCAGAGAGGAGTGGCATCTCTTGCTGCTTCTGGGCACAGCAGAGGGAAGAACATTTGTTCCCTTCTCTGGGTGCACAGAACCCCTCCTCATGGCCTGGGCAAAGCGATGCCTTCTCTCTGCTGCCGCAAGGACAGAGACACAGCTCTGTGTGGTGGTGGAGGGTGGGGAGCAGGAGGAGCATGTAAAGCAGACAGATGGCTACACAGCCAGCTCGGTTGTTACCAGAATAAATTGGGTAAATCACAGGCTAAGCAGTTGCTCTCCCTGCAGTAGAAGAGGATCTGACACTGTGATTGAAAATTAGCAGCATCTCAGAGGCAATCATGGTTGGGAATCTTGCTGTGCTGGGAAGCTCCACTCAACCGGGTGTTGCACTTGGACTATGTTATTACTGCACTTTAAACCACAAGAACAAAATGTTTGGGACATGCTAATGACATCAGGAGAAACAGAAGCATTTTGATTTGGTAGTAATTGTAGTAATTATTTGCTACCAGAGAAGACATGAATACAATATAATAGGTCTGATTATTTATCAGCATTCAACACAAGAAAGAAAACAATGCCGGTAAATAGCAGAGGTTTATTTTGGGGAACTGTTTAAAGCCAGGAAAGGACAAAACATCTCTCTTCAAAACAGGGCCCGTGGAGGCTCTGTGGTGAAGATCTGAAAAAGGCTTTCAGGATTCGCAAGATCGAGGTTTGGCCCAGATGTATTTGGCTTGGTTGCACTGCCAAGGCCAGGTTTGCCGAGCAAGCAGCCACTGGGCAAGACCCTCAGCAGCATATTGCCAAAAGTCACCCATTGGCCACGAAACCGCCCAGGGGAGAACACTCTGGCTACCCATTTTGGAAAAACTTCACAAAGATGCTTCAAACACTTCCAGGAGCGGCACAAACAGGAGAGCTGTAAGCACACAAGGACAGGTCTCACACTAGCAATACTGACTGTCCCTCAGCGGGGAGAAAATGCCTGTGAGACCCACTGCTGTAGCCTCCAGCATGCTCCCAGGCCACTCTAGCCTAAGTACAGATGCTGACTAGCCCGCCTTGGGGTGTCTGCAGGACAGGAGCTCCCAGGGGACCCTTCGGTAGAAAGCAACTTTCCTCCCATTGCAGATGGCAACCACTTTCCTTGTCAAAGGGGCTTTGTTGTCTCCATTTTCCTCCCGACTGGCACCCAGCTCCAATGGCACTTTCAGTTCCTCCACTCATCTGACCTTGCAACTACTATGCTGTGAACATGTCAGATGGGAACATGCAATCAGCACTGGCCAACCCACTAACAGACCAAGCTATTATTACAGCAGGCACTGATGTGATCAGCCACAAAAAGGAAAACAGACCTTGGGGCTCCTCGTGTGTCTGGAGCTGTCTGCACATCCTGCCCTGCATTAACTGAAAACATGTGGTCAGGCCCTGCCAGGCTGTTGTGCAGCTACAGCCCCAGTGAGCTCTCAAAGCACCTACAACTTCTGTTTCCTCACCCCTTTACATGAATAAGCTACTGAAATCAAGCACAGGGAAATGGTGAGACAATATGCTTTCATGTTCTCCTCATCACTGATGTTACTTCTGCAGAGCCTTGTTGTTTCAGCTACACCTTCTTTGGCTTGCTCATTCTTATGTGAGGGTTACCAATCCCTGGAGGATGCTTGTCCCTGCTTTCCTAATGTGTTCCTAAATTCCAAAAGACAATGACATGTATAATATACCCATTGTAAGCCTGCAGCAGTGCTCAGACTTACTTTGTTCCTATGACACATGGACACTGACCTGCCACTTGGTACAAGACCTGTCACACGTCAGAAACCTGAGCCTGAGCTATGCCCTTATGACCAACCTCTGCACATAGTGACCATGGATGATTCAGGCTCAGCCTGGCTGTGTTGAGGGACATGATGGATGCCAGGCAGTCTTGATGACCTGGGATTCTCCTAGCAAGGCCCCAGAACCCACACACCTAGAACAAAGAGGATCTGTAGGACACCCATTTGCAGCCCCTTTGTGGACCAGGGCTCAAGCTCCTCTGTGATGCTGGCAGTTCAGTAGATGAACTGGGTCATCCCTGGCCTCACCATCAAATACATGAGGGCCAAGTCACTGCTGAGGCCTCATGACATGGAGGAATTCTTGGAAGAGTAAAGGCAACGAGCATGCAAATAAGACAGCACTGGCATGCCATGGTTGGTTGCTGGTGCATGTGCCTGTTTGGAGGTATTGGCCCACCTTGAATTCTGGCAGAAGCGGACTCTTGCTACAGAGAAGAAGGAGGAGATGGGGCTGGCATACAGTAACCTACCCCAGAAAATGCCCTCCCGTCCTCAACCAGAGATAGCATTTGTGCTTGCAGTTTCCTGGGGAGTATTTTTCTTTTTTCTTCTTTCAAGTCTGGAGCCATGTAAATACTGAGCAGCCACAGTGTCCTGTGGCACAGGGCTCCCCAGTGCAAACCCACACTCTGTGCAGATCTGCCTACAGTTGTTTGCTTTGAACCTGCCACCTGCTACTTTTATTTGATGTCCCTGAAGTTCTTGTCTGAGAAGGAACAGTGTACAATCACACTCTAATTTGTATTGAGGTCACTTTGTTTTGATTCACTGTTCTCCAAGTGCCTGCTTTTTTTAATTCAATGGCGAAAGCTCCCAAGTGCCTCAAGGGCACAGATCAGGCATTCGTAATTTTTTCTTACCTTTTCCAATAATTTCTGGCATAATGCATTGCAGAAGTCTGCCAGTTATTATCACAGATGGCTGAGACTGCAGAAACACCAAAGAAATACTCACCACCCTTGCCTTGGCATATATAACCTCCTTGTATATCCTCTGTGCATCGCTACCTGCAGCCACTTGCGAACACACAGCCTCATTCATGCCCCTCCCCAGCACAAGCTCTTCTGCCCATGCCCCAGATGCACATCCACCAGCACCCAATCTCACAGGTCCATGCTTGCTTGCATGTATTCCCCTTACCTTTATTCCTCCAAGACTTCCTTCTGCTTAAAATATAACTAACATGCCATAAATACAAATGCCTCAAGCACATAAATGCCACTGTAAATGCACTCTATGTGTGTATCAGCACATACTCCATTCAACCCTAACTTGATACACACCCTTGAATGCATTCTTCTACCCCACACCTTGCCACAACATGCTATACAGCTTCAGGAAGAGCAAGGGAAAGCCCGAAGCTGTTTGAAGGAGACGGTCTGTCCAGCTGGAAATTCTACTTCTCAGTTGTTCCTGTGCCAAGCCACGTTTCAGTGGCCTCCATCTAGCCTAGGGTGAGAATCCTGGGCCTAGCAGCACTGCCAATTTTGCCCATTTTCCCAGTCAATCCAGTAGGCAGGCTGATAGGTCTACACTCAGCACACAGTTGGAAATGGAGTGGTGGGTGTGTTTTCCAAGCATCACCACACTTTGTAGCATAGAGATGGTGAGTGTGCCACATATGGGCTTCACATGGAGCCCTGTCAAAGACAGACCCAGGCGAGCACAGGGCATCTGCTTGTGGGTAAGAGGGCAGAGACTTCTGCATACATGAAACATACATACATAAATATATATATATATACACACATCATGTGTGTTCATGCACATACACAGGTATGTACAAGAACATATTTGGACAACACAAAAAGAGATAATCCTGTGTGCTGGCTCACCAAGTCTCAGGGTACACATATAACAACCCACTCTGCCAGTGCTGTGAGCTTGGTTCCTCTCTGTTATTTTTATAAGGCCATAGCATTAAACTAATTAATTTACTTTGATTGGAGAACAGTATTAGGCTAAATGGCCCCGCTTAAATCACAGAACAGCCACAGCCAAGCTCTTCAAAGAGCCGTCTGTCCCCATTCACCCTCCTGCAGATGGTTAACACAGCTGAGCCTGGGCTGCACCTTGGCACAACAGTCCTGCTCTCCTTGCAGGGTTTGTTGTTTGCTCTGAAGGGAAACACCTGCACATCTCCAAGCAAGATAGCTCAGAGTAAAGAGAGATCTCAGTTTAGAAGTTACGGGCTCCCCCACCAAGCCACAACCCAAACCTGGTGGGAAGACTAACAGTGGAGCCAGGAGTTCCAGTAAAGCAGAGGTCCTGAGAGACCTATGCGAAGCTGACCATGCTCACAAAGTGCTTTGCTCACATCCAGCCACTGCCCCTGCCCGCTCCAGCAGAGGAGGGAATGTTTGCATAAGGTGGTTTGGAAGCCACAGAGGTGAACAGGCCCTCACTGGCACATGCCAGAGATAGCAACAGGGCACAGCAAGGAACAGCATTCTGAAGACCACAGCTCAGCATGTATTTCCCTGGTTTCTGCTGATAGCTCCTGTAGTGGGCTTTGGGAAAATGTTCCCCCACGCCAGGGTCTGGCATCCAAAGGGCGCCAACATCCTCACTCTCCTTTGTCTGTAACACGGGTATCTATAGCTGGAAAGCACTCTGTAAGATCTTCATGAATACCACTAACCTGTTTTCTTTGAGCTTCGGAGTTGTTGCCATATCAAGGCTTATCAAGATGTTTTACCACAAAACCTGCCCTGTTGGGTCGTTAACCTGGTGGCCCAGCTTGCAGGGAGAGATGATGGGTGGGCACAATTGAACTAAACCCAAACACATGCCAGGGGCACAGACAGCCCTGGGGACAGCAGAAGCAGCTCTACACTCAGCTCACCATGGTCAATTAGCTGGCTGTGCACTGCAAGGATGTATGCCAGCTTCCTGCCATTACACCTGGCTTTGGCACGCTAGGTGTCTGTATCTACAGCCTGGCTGACACAAGGTCAGGGCATCCCTCTCTGTGTATATATAAAATACACTCATGACCAAGCTTGACCTGGCAGAAGCCTACAGATGATCAGGGTTTGTGGAGTCACAGCCACCACTGTGGTTTTGAACGGCATCTGGGGCCTCAAAGGTGGGTGCACTGAGCGATCAGGTTGTGCTGGAAGAAACATCACAGAGAAAGGCAATTCTGTACAGAACAAGAGTGAAGGGTTCAGGGGAGCCAGCAAGTCCACCTTACAATCCTTGCAAAATAGGCCAAGGCCAATTAACAACAAGCTGCAGCTGACAGAGAGGGGAGGATTTCATGATAAGAGAGATGGCAGGAAGCCTAGAGGAGATCAGAGCTTGGAGGGAAGAGTGGAAAAGGCCTCCTGGGAATGAGTCTAAGCAGGACTGCTAAGGGAATGTATGCTAATATCTCTCAGGAGGCCTTGGAAAAGCAAACATAGGTAATAGCCTTGTGAGATACTGGTGAAGATATAGAGTTAGGAGTACAGGGGAAAGACAAGAATTAGCCTAAGTAGGTAGCAAGGAGTGGTGAATGCACATTACAAGTATCCAAGATGCAAGTTTTAGAACAAGATCCAGAAGGGGTGAACTATAGTTCAATTATAGAGTAGCACAAGTGCTCTATCTGTAAACAAAAGGGCTGCTGAGAATCTTGGGATAGAGAGACTTCCTGAAGATAAAACTACAAGCCAAAGACCATCAGTTCCCCAAACCCCCTTCTGTTTTGTGGAGATGGGGACCTCCAGTCAGGTTACATTTTACCCCCAAGCAACAGGCAAGTCACTCAAAAGCCAAAGCACTTTCTTGGTGAGGGAAGCGCCAGTGAGAGACAATATACCATACACAGGGAGCAGCTGCACATGGAGCTCCTCTTACATGCAAAGAACCCAGCACTCATTTTAGAAAAACTCTTCCTCTTCAAAGCCATTCTCTTGCAGACATGGCCTCCTTGCACTGAGAGTGCTTGGGACTCGTTGCACTGTATCACAGCTTACTCTGTTCCATCCCCTCCTACACCTCTATCCACAAATACACAGAAATGGCAAAGACATGAGACCCAGCAGAGGTGTGAAGACAGCAGCTGTCACACTTTATTTCATTGTTTTGTGGTTTGTTTTTTTTTTTAATAATTATTATCATTTTTCCTTCTGCTTGAAAAAGAAGAGACAGAGAAAAGTTACAAAAGTACTAAAAGGCAACAACATTGGCAGGACGTACCTGTTTCCCGCTCCCACCCGGGGCAAGGCAGCCTGCCACACCTGCGGGCTGGCAGAAACACCTCTGGGCCCCCACCCCTCGGCAGCTCTTGCTGAGCAAAGCCTGGGGCTGCAGGGCCATGCAGGGGCTGCTGCCCCACCCATCTGCATGGATAACGTACCTCTTCAGACAGGTAGCAGGCTACAGCTGTCCCAGCTCCTGAGCACAGGAATTTGGTCCAAAGGGGCAATGCTTCCTGTCCTTCACTGGTCAGCTTGATCTGGCAGCAGTTAAAAAGCTGAGCTGTGCCATCAAAACAAGATAAGCAGAGTTTCTACAGGGCAGGAAGAATCAGCAGATGAATCAGGCTCTCTTGGAAAAAGGAACTTGCAGGGAACCACAACGCTCTGCCAGAGGTTCCTCACCAGTAAACACAAGAGACCTCTTGGAGGTGGTGCTGGTACAGGGGGTGGCCCAGCTATAACAGTCTGGAGCCAAAAAGCAGGCTGAGCTGGGGCAGCATCAGGACAGACATCCCCTCACCACTTTGCCCAGCTGCTCTGCCTGCCTGAGTGAGAGGTGGTTAGGGAGACATGAGGGTGGGGTGGGAGATTCAGGTCCCCAAATCTACCACCTTTGGGCTTTTCCCAAGTATCTCAGTGAAGGCTCCAGACAGTACCAGTGAAAGCTGGTTCACTGTGTGGCCTCCTACTGGCAGCTGGACTGACCACTGGTCTCATCCAAAGAAGTATCAAAGACCTCCATCACTGGAGCAGATTTAAAAACAAAAATTATTTTGTATTATTCACAGTTGCTCCTCTTGATCCAGACAAGTAGTAAACTGCTTGCTCCCCCTTCCACTCAGATACAAGTTCATGGTAGGGAATGCCTAGACAAAGAGGTTACTCTCTCCACCAGGTGCAGGAAAGGGAAATGCCTTGTACCTCTGCCTCAACAGGAGAGGCAAGAGTTTGTTCCATTAACTCTTGCTTTGTGGCACAAAACACATACATGCTTCAAGACAGATCCCAGTCAAACACCAGTGGTAGCAAGGCCTGGCATGGTCCTAACTGTGTCAGAACTCTCTATGGAGAAATGACCCACAGGTTCACCCAAACTCCCCTCTGTTTCTTCCACCAGCAGATGGCCATAAAACAAATCTCTTTTTCCCACTCCTTGCTACATCTGGGAATACTAGTTCCATTGATACCAGAAGAGTCCACATGAATTTAATAGCTAGCATGAACAAGAAGAGTGGAAAGCTTGCTGGAGACATTAAATTGGGTTGGGTTTGATGGTACCAGTTACCATCAGCAGCAGGGTATTGGGACAACGCTACGGAGAAGTGCGGCATATCCCAGAACACAGACAGCCTCAGCAGAGAGAAGACCCAAGAGCACACAGTCAGCCCCAAGTTCTCCTCTTCTGCTGAGAGGACTGAGGGTGGTCGCTGTGTTTTCCTGGACAGCTGAACTCAAGACCTCTCATTCTAGAATTTTATTCAAACCCCTGATCTACAAGTGGGAGGCTCATGCCTCCCATTTCAATCCCTTTTTTGACAATATCACTGAATTACAGCAGACCATCTGGAATGCGCAGTTAAATGTGCCAGTTACCCCTCCACACATCTCCTTGTCCTAAGATTTTCCACTTGAGAGCTTGATGTGAATGCAATAATAACCATACCAGAGAGGGATCTTCTTGTTTTGCAAGCAGCCCTGTATAGCCTCATTCTCCAGTCCTGAGCTCACTTTGGAGTAGAAGTGTCAGGTCTATAGCAAAGCACTGTAGACTTGGGTATCTTTGGAAAACTGATTGGAATTCGTTTCACACCTTGATTACTCATCCCTGCTGCCATGCAGGACATACTAAACTCTTAACCCCTCATGGATACCATTCTCATATTTAACACTGCCTTGGCGGCTCTCCTTACAGTTTCTGGATCTGAACGGTTTGTTTTGCGCTAAAATACAAAACTTACTCCCTTTGCCACTGTTCTCATGTGGCAATGGTAAGAAAACAGGTGCTGATGCAAAGCTTCCTCCAGCCAGAGCAGCTGCATTGCAAAGATGCGTCATTGGCTCTTTCTTCTCCCACCCCTCCCCTTGGGCGTCACCACCTCCCCTTCTCCCTGCCAGGCAGGAGGTTGGTTGATAGTTCCTGAGGTTTTCTGGAGAAACTCCTTCAGTAGGCACATGACGGTTCTTCCACTGGAGCTATTGGGCTCAGCGGCTTCAAGGTGCTGAGGGAACGGAAGGCAAAGGTGGATGGATCATACATAAAGTGGGGTGGCGGGCAGCCTCCATTGATGCTCTGCAGGGGAATAAAAAGAAGGATGAAGTCAGTGCTCATATAAGCTGCAAATAGTGAAGTTGTTGCCTCGGGTGCTTTGTCATACCCCTCTCTGGTACAATTACACCTCCCTGAATGGGTGGTCATGCTTGTACTTGCAGCAAATGGCACTAACATAAGCAGTGCTCACATCCTACCCTTCAACAAAAGGGCTTGCACACCTCCCTCCTCCAAGCCTGAGGTCCCTAGGATTCACATGACTAGGAGCCATGGGACCTGTAGCCACTAAATGAAACAGGTTAGCCATGGTGCATTGAGAGACCCAGAGTCAGAACAGCATCACTATCAAAAGGTATAACATGGAAAAGCTAAATTCAGATTCACTTAGTGTTGAAGCAGGATCTATCACAATTTTGGAGCACCACGACAAACCAAGTCATCTTTGAAGACTCAGTCTTCAGGCCCATTTTTATAATGACTCTCCAGTAAGGATTTACAAATCAGCCTTTCTTAACCTCTTAAGTCCCAGGCACACTAAAACTCTCAAGAGTTTTGGTTCCAGACTCCACAGTTTAATGAGCAATGGCTGAGAGATGCCTGGAAGAAAAGATCCCATCTGAAGGCCTTACAGCCTGGTTCGTACATTGGCCACTAAAAACCATTCTCTCCTCTTTTATCTCAGTGCTCGGAGCATGGTCAAAGCAGATTTAGAGTAAGGAGGCCAGAAATACCCACGCACTCCCTGCACTATGTGACAGGACAGAAATGCTGTTCCCCACTAGGCTTTGTGGTGACCCAAGGATCCCACAGGAATTATGGTGCCGAAGAAGTGATTCCNATGTGACAGGACAGAAATGCTGTTCCCCACTAGGCTTTGCGGTGACCCAAGGATCCCACAGGAATTATGGTACCGAAGAAGTGATTCCAGCCTGTTAAATGTGAAGAGTTTTGACTTTTCAGGAACTTTGTTTTGTTTCTTTCCTTATGCAACCAGAAGCACTAGAGGAACAGCTACTTCACAGACACTTTTTGGTCAGGAGAGGAGGTCTCACTGCCCTATGAGCCAGTAGAGTATTTACTCATGATCCTGCAGAGTTCACTCCCCAGGAATAGGCATGAACTACTGAGTGCCACAGGTTGGAAACTCCTGCAAATGTCCCCTACTGTCATCTCACTTCCATCACTGTTGAGAAGGGCTTTACCATTGTTTTCATGGAGGTTAGGGAAAAAAAACACTGAGAAATGGATTAGAACAAACACAAACACCACAGGCTGGGCAGACAAGTGATTGAGAGCAGTCCTGCTGAGAAAGACTTGGGGGTGATAGCTGATGAAAAACTCAACATGACCTGGCAATGTGTGCTCGCAGCCCAGAAAGCCAACTGCATCCCGGGCTGCACCAAAAGGAGCACAGCCAGCAGGTCAAGGGATGTGATTCTGTCCCTCTACTCTGCTCTGGTGAGACCCCACATGGTGTACTGTATCCAGGTCTGATGCCCCCCAATATAAGAAGGACACAGAACTGTTGGAGGAAGTCCAGAGGAAGGCCAAAAAGTTGTCAGGAGGACTGGAGCACCTTCCCTACGAAGATGGGCTGAGGAAGTTGGAGCTGTTCAGCCTGTAGAAGAAAAGGTGATGTGGAGACCTCATAGCAGACTTCCAGTATCTGAAGGGAGTCTACAGGGAAAGCAGAGAGGGACTCTTTGTCAGGAACTGTAGTCATAAGTCAAGGAATAATGGGTACAAAGTGAAAGAGGGGAAATTTAGGCTGGATATTAGGAAGAAGTTATTTACTGTGAGGGTGATAAGGTACTGGAACAGGCTACCCAGGGAGGCTGTAGATGTCCCAACCCTGCCAGTGTTCAAGGCCAGAGCAGATAAGGCTTTGAGAAAGCTGGTCTAGTGGGAGGTGTCCCTGCCCATGGCAGGCAGGGTTGGGACTCTAAGGTCCCTTCCAACCCTTAACGTTCTATGTGATTTGGACTGGGCTCTGGTGTTACGTGACTCCCTGTTGCCTTTTCTAGGTCTTTCCTAACTAGAACCATGGTTTCCTTTGCTCAGCCTGCACTATGACTGCTCCTCAGAGAATTAGACTTTCTAGGAACAGTCACAAACTTTACTGTCTCATCTAAGACAGAGGTTCATTCTGGCACTTCAAAATCAGGTCTATCAGATAGCTGCAACCACATAACAGCATAGTAAGGCGATATTTTGATGCCTTGCCTGTGTTTTAACTTGTCATCACAGGACAAGCACACACAAATTTTCCCCAAAAGCTGTTCAGATGGTTGGTCTCACCCAAACAGTCATAGCAAATCAGAGTGAGCTAGGGAAGTGTCCAAAAGCCAGGCTCCGGATGCTGCAGTAACTGCAGCATGATCTGGAAGCCTCTGCCTCCAGGCTCTTGGTCACATTTCAGCCCCATGGGGCAGCCTTCATGTCAAAAAGGACCTCTTTAAAAGCCAGTGTGGGCAGCATGTTCCTGCCTAGTTGGTATCTCCTCTGCAAATTAAGATGGGCACTTGAAAATGGAAAATGCCAACATGGTGCTTGGCATCAGCTGTGCCTGGAGTTTCAGCCAGCAAATCATGCCCTGCTACATTCCCCTGACACCTTGGCCAGCAGCATAAGAAACAAGAGAGGCAGATTTAAGGGCCTTTACTCAATAGCCACCTGCTGTGGGGTTATATATGGTGTGTGCTCTGGCAGGCCTTAGAGCTGGAGGGTAACATAGCAACCCCTATTCAAAGCTAAGGGGCAGAATAAATCAGCACATTTGTCCTTCTCCAGAGCAGAGAAGGTCCCCTGCCAGTGCCAAGAGGGAATGGGAACAAAGAACCTGGCAGTCCCCTCCATTTTGAAATGCCAGACAGGATTAGGGAAGGCAGCTGAATCAGTTCATTTCTGGCAGACAGCAAATGAAGAGGCTGGGGAAAGATGGGTCCAAAGGACAGACGAAAGTCATCTACAAAATTCACCAGGCTTTGGGTGGGCAGGTGCTCTGCAGTTTCTCTCTGGGCCTTCTTCTGAGGCCAATGTGTGGGGCAGAAAGCCTTCCCAGGGCACTGTAAGGAAGACAGGCACAGAGGAAGGAGTGAGGTGAAGGACAGGTATGTGAGAAGACAAAGGAGAATGCAGAGATTCACAGGTGGCCAGGCAGCTGCAAGTAAGACAAACTACACCCAATCCTGCCTCTTTATAATGGCACCTCTCAAGCAGCCACAGGACGATGGCTGGCTTTCAACAGCAGCAGACAAGGGCAGAATGAGAAGAGGCCTGTGTCCAACTGTAGGCAGTAACAGGAGAGGCAGTAATGCAACTGCGCTCATTCATGGCAACACAATGACCAATCTGCACTCCTTTATAACCCTGAGCAGTATGGGACTGTCTTGCACCTACTCCATGACTGACAGGGCAGCACCTCTGCTACGGATCTTGCTGGAGGTAGGAAACCTCCAAATCCCTCAACTTCCCTCTTGCAGAGGAACATTTTTTGATTGGAGCTCATATCCTGCTCTCTGGATGACCAGGCCTGATCTGGCTTAGTCCAAGACACCATTTGGGATCACAGCATGTGGCATTCTGGCTCTTGATGAGTAGCACAAGGCTAAGTACTACAGATATATTTCTAAAAAGAAAACAGATAGAGCTAGCTGCCAGGGAGGGGAACACGTTCCTCCCATCCTGTCACTAGGCCAGCTGCCTCCCCATCATCTGGTCAAGTGTCCTAGCCAGCCTGCCCTTCCCCTTGGGCACCCAGCCCCAGATTGTGATTCTTGGGACATTGCTTTGACTATGGAAGGGTGTTAAGAGTGGTTGCTGCTGCAGCGGGTCCCCAGTGAGTTTTCCATAAACCTGCCTGACAGCCCCTAGTGAGCAACCCCAGGCCAGCTCCTGCACAGGCTCCTCTGAGTGCAAACAATATGTGCTTGACATTAAAGGCTTGTGTGTGTTCACTCTAATGGCATTCGGGCAGCCGGGTAAGGCACACAAAACGGAGCCTAATATGGGCCCTGTGCTAATGGAAATCATTAACCAGAGCCCTCAATTTGTTAAGCAATGTATTTACACAGCTGGGGAATGGCCCGAGTCAGAACCACTTGGCTGACGACAGGAGGGCACACGCTCTGTCACACACACATGCTCACTTGCACACACTCACCTGCTCTCTCATGCTTCAGGTTCTCCCCCGTACACAGGCGCTTCCTGGTCACTTGTTCATATCCCTCTGTGTACATATAGACCTCCTCCCGACTTGGAAATCACAGGGAGAGCTCCCCCACTCATACAAATCTTGTCTGCTCATGTAGTAACTCAAGACAAGCAGGTAGAAACTCCACAGCATCCACGGGATGGTCAACACTTGTTTGTACAAGTCCTCAGAACACAAGGTAGTTCCAGTAACCTGCAGATACCCATGAGGCCTCATTGCACACCTTATTTGAGCTTGATGAGCTCCTAAGGGAGTTAAGCTCATCTCACACACACTTCAAGCAGCTATGGTCAAGGACACATCTTCACCTATGTATGTATTCTTACAAGAACACTCTTGCAAACCTGTATTATCATCACCAATAGTGTAAACACCTTTAAATACAAATAAGGTGGCAAATAAGCAACCAGCTCTGAAATGTATCTGAAGCACAATAAGGTAGAAGCACACCTAAAGATAGTGACTGGATGGAGCTGCCTCAAAGAAGACTAGTAAGACCAAACACCACAGAAGAAATATAGAATTTTGATCCTATTAGCAGCTCTCAGAAAACAGAGAAACGAGCAATGGTTCCATAAATCCATCTGTAACATAACTATACCTTTCGGCAAGGAAAAAGTACATAGGAAGAAGATACACATGTAAACATGAATCTACTACTACTACCTACACTCCTCCTAGAAACAAGTTCCTTACCTCCATGAAGTCTGGGAAAATAATTTTGGTCTCATGATTCCAAAGAATCGCGGTTCTCCTCTCTGGACAAAGCAAAAGAAAGCACAGCTCCAAGTGGGCTTTCAGCTATGGAAATGACAATCCCCAGAGGAGGGGGCAAATGCAGTTACCCAACACAATGTCTTTGAAGGGAGTGGTGTGCTAGGGGTGAAAAATTAAGCCCTGCTTAAAACTATTTGGTCTTCTTTCATAAGAGCTCTAGTATCCTGGTGGGATTCAAAATCAGATCAGCTGGTGCACTCTGTCAACCCATTCCAAGGCCAATCCAGCACAGCAGTCCCTTCTTTCCTACTCTTGGGCCCCAGTGGTTGAGAAATGCTGCTGAGCTCTGTTTAAAGGATGCTGCCTTCCAGTGGTGGGTGAATGATCCCTTTGCAGTCTGTAGACTCACTTGTTAAAAGTCCTTTGGGATGAAAGGCACCATGTAATTGCAAGCTGTAAAGGCGCATCCGATTCCCACCACCACCCTGTGTGGAAAGGAATAAATTCACAGAATAGCCTTGGCAAAGATAAATCCCTGCCTGAGACGCTGCCTGTTTGTGAGACAGTTGCCTTGCTCAGGAGTGGACAGAGCCAGAGGTAGCACCAATATCCAGGCAGAGCACAGAGAGAGTAAAGGTTGTCAGACTCGACAGTGGAACATTTACAGGTACAGTACTTTTAGTTCCACTTTGTCTTCCTTCTCCTCACCTCTGCCAGGTGGTTAGAAAATAAACTCCTCCACACTTCAGCTTCAGTGTGTGAAACCATCAGCTGTGAGCAAGGGAAGGGGACCCATGCACCTGCTCCTAGCTACATTTGTAATTCCAAACATGGTTCTGACCAGGCCACTTCCTATCACCTCTGCCTCAGTTTCCCCAGTGCATAATACACACATGCCCTGGCTTCTGCAGGAATACAATTAATTTCCTCCCTACTACTTGTTGTATCCTGTGGTTTAGATTTAGGATGAGAATAATGGAGACAGCAACAACTAAAAGCATCGGTATGTTAAGCAGCGTTTATACTAAGTGAAGGACTTCTCAGCTCTTCATGCCCTGACAGTGAAAAGGCTGGAAGCACATGAGAAGCTGGGAAGCGAAACAGCCAGGACAGCTGACCCACACTGGACAAAGGGCTATTCCATACTACATGATGGCATGAACTGGTGTTTTGTCTTCCCAAGTCACTGTTACACATGATGGAACCCTGCTTCCCTGAAGATGGCTGAACACCTGCCTGCTGATGGGAAGTAGTGTATGAATTCCTTGTTTTGCTTTGCTTGTGTGCACAGTTTTGGCTTTCCCTATTAAACTGTCTTTATCTCAACCTACAAGCTATCCCACTTTAAGCTTTCCAACTCTTCCCCCATCCCATGGTGGTAGCAAGTGAGCAGCTTCCTAGTGCTGGGGTTAAGCCACAACAGTACACTGCTGCCAGGCAGCTGGGACGGACTAATTAACATCTAGGTGTTTCAACCTTCTGACAGGGGTGATTTCCTTTCAATTACAGTCTTGCTTCAGGCAATTTTCAAGAAATAGTCCCTGGCAAGCAGGACCAGCTCCTCCAGTGGAGCAACAATTCATATTTAACTGATTCTTCATTAACTCCAATAGGGCCTCCAACAATTTATTCTAGTCACAGACCTGGAGTCACTAGTCACAGCTCTAGTCACAGCTCAAAGAGTAACTTGTCAAAGGCAAACTCCTTTTTACTGAAAGTCTCTCCTTCACCTCCAGGTTCATATAGAATTTTATTTCAGGGGATAGATAAAAGATAGGCCATGACAGAACTTCATCTTAAGACTACTCTTTTCCTTTCTCTTCCAAGAAAAGAAAAGGTCATTTTCAAATGCTGTTCTGACAAGGAACCAAAACTTTATAGTTAGCACTGTTTTCTTATATTTTCCAGTATCCTTCCACAGAGGACTGAAAGACCTGCCTTACAACTCCAACATAAGGCTGCCTAACACCTACTTCCTTCTACATCACTGCACTGCAAAGAGCAGTTCAACAGTTTACAAATACATCACTGTTCCTCTAAGAAAGCTTTAAAAAAAATTTTAAAAATCAAACACTTGCAAATGCGTGTGCAGGGTTGTCAGATGGCAACTACCAGACTTAGAGAGGTGCCACCAGAAAGACAACACTGAACCTTTTTTGGAACGTAACTTCAAAGGGCCTACCAGATGCTTGCTGGTCACTTGCCCAAAAGCAGAAACAGGCCAGTTTCAGCTACGGGTCCTTGCTGGCACCAGCGTGATAAGCCTTTCTTCTCCTCTCTCTCACACGTCTTTAGATACGTCTTTGAGAAAGCTGACTGCAAGCTTTGATTTTGCCTGCCTGACAACCTGAAGGAAAGGTGTTGCACAAATTAAAGGGACAGATGGGTCATTCAGAGGAGCAGGCTGTTGGTGCTCCCTGGCCAAGTTGGGGAACTCAAAGCTCCAGGGTCCCAGTGCAGATCATGCTCTGAAGGCAACACAAATCTCTTAGGAACAAGTGAATGAACCCACATTTACCTACTAGTGACCTGTGTCTTGCCCCCACTTTTTTTCCTTCTGTTAAGAAATGGCCTGTGCTTCCTGCATACCTGCAGCAGTTTCTGCCCATACCACAGTGTCTGTGTATGCCTGATCAGGAGGAGAGGCAGGCACAAGAGTAGTTCCAAACAAACACAGGCAAGGCATGATCTGGCCCTAAATCTCTCGACTGCATCTGCATCGGAGCCCTTAGCAGTTTTCATCTGCGCTCAAGTGACACTACTGTGCCCTCTCCTTCCTCCCCACCTTCCCCTTTCCAGCCCTTGCTCTGTAGCAGGAACATCCTTCCTTCAGACAGATGGCAGCCAGCTGCCTCACAGTCCTTCTCCCTTGGGGCCAGGAACCCCGGGTACCATGCTTCTCCCAGAGCCTGCACGTGGTGTCTTCTTGGGCGTGTGCAGCTTCCAGGTTGCATAAGGCCAGGGTAAGCAGATTCCCTCCAGCCAAGCAGGCTGGCATAGAACAGCATGCTGCTTTCAACTTAAAGGGTACCCAAATTAAAACTGCAAAGTGAGTATTAATTAGCCTGGCATGAGCAGGCTGCAAACACATGCTGACATAGTGTGCTTGCCTCTGGACAAACCACCTCAGCTGTGGAAGCCGAACACAGGAAGTGGGTGTATTATGGAAGAGGTGTGTGGGAAAAGAGGATTACAGCTCTGGGGACTGGGAGAGGCAACGGGTGCCAGGTTCCCACAGCCACGCGAACAAAAAGGAGCAGGGAGCAACTGCAGCAGGATTGGATGCAGTGGTAAAAGAACTGCCTAATCTGTCATCTTGGATTTGAACCCCTGACAGAAAACAGTGGCTCTTGGTGACCCTGTGCCATCCCCTACATCTCTGCTGCATCACGCAGGTGTCACCCAAAAGGCACACCTGACCCTTCTCTCTGAAACACGCCTTGCCACTTTCCAGCCCCTTGAACCACAGTACCACTAGCCACAGCCACCACTGACACACAGGGCTGTGCCAGGAGCAGCCTTTGCCATGAAATTCAGTAAAAGCAATGCTAAATAATGTCCAGAGCCAAATCTCTGGAACAGTTTTTAACAGACAGAGGCATTCTCCCCTTGGCTACACTGGATCCTTCCCCACACTGAGGAAACTTTGGACAAAGTCTTTTGTCAGGAATTATTCAGAACAAGGGCTGGCCTTCTCCAGGACCAACTATCACTGCAGAGACCTTCAGCAGGCAGCTCACTGGCTGGGTTGGGAGGAACATTGGATAAGCGAAGGGATAATCATGCACTCAGCAGAGGACCTTCTCCATTTTGCTCAGCAGCGGTGTGCCTACCAACTGGAGACAAGAGCCTACCTAGAGAACTAGAATGCCAAAAATCTCCATAAGGGACTGCTACCCAGCAAGTAATCCAAGGATGCAACGGACCAGGGAGGTGAGTCCCTCTTCCTGATTCTAAAGGGTAGGTTCAGATTTAGGCACTCAGTCCTGTACTAAAAACAGTCAGGAGGGTTTGACAAACCTGCACTTAGGGATCTCTTCTGCCTGAGATGTCAGAGCTGTTTATATTCATGGCATGGTATGGCATGAACAAGGACACAACTCTAGGAACGTGGCTTGAAGTTCTCCTCACCCTGCCTCTCTTCAGGCAAGTAACACTTTCTGCTGATTTCTCAGCATAACTCTGAAATTGCAATCATGATATCTATCTGCGTCTGGTATGCACCCAGAGCTAAACACTTACAAGCCTGTGATAGAAGGGGCAACATCTGTGTGTATGTATATATATGTGTGTATATATCTACGGACACACACTCTCTTCTGATTTTTAGAAATCATTACTTCATGCTGTGTGGCCAGAACTGCAGGTTTGCACCAATACTGCTTTGTCACCTAGCATGCCTTGCATATGTGTATAGCTCAGGCATCTGCCTAGAAGGCTCAGGCCAGCATATCTCCTGCTTAGCTCCAAGCTGAAAAGGTCCCTTGTTTTAGGAGGAGAAAAGCCAGCATGTTTCTCAGTGGCCTTTTAGGATGCAGATGTAAGAGATAAGAGACAGGGAAGTCATTCAAGGGATCTGGCCCCTGTCCAAGCAGAGGGCGTTCTCAACATTGATAAGATCAAGGCAAGAGCACAAGAGGTTTATGTTCTGATTTAAAATTCTTATTTTTACATAGTAGAAAACATCTCTCTCATCAGCCAGGTTATCAGATTGGCCCCGAAATCCTCACTTCCTCTCTGCCAGCCCCAACAAGGTCTCTTGAGATACCCAGGGGCTTACCAGTTGTGTCTTCTATCCACCTACTGCTGTTAAGATAAGCTCAGCTCCACTAATCCCATTCAGAGACTGCATGTAGGAGTTTGTGAAGGAAGAACAAGAATAGGAATAAATGAAAGACTTATAAGTCTCACCTCGAGAGGGCCTGGAGAATTGAAGACTTGTGATACTACAGACACTCTGGAAGACAGGTCTAAGCACTCAGAGCTGACCAAGACTGGTCCAGGGGAGAGGCAGAGGTGCATACAGTCATCCTCCTTCCAGTGCTAAGGAAGTGTCTCCATGCAACACCCAACTCACCAAGCAAAAGTGCTCTGGATGCTAAAATGCCTCCACACATATGTACCCCTCACCCACTGCCAGTGCCTTGCTGCCAGTTACAGACAGTACACTGGCTGACATTTTGGGGCACTGGTGACGAGGTCTGCACACACACATTGCCCACCTCACTGTGCAACATTCACACAGGCCTCCACCTCCCCCTCACCTTGCCCTGATGCATGTGCTACACGTATCTATTATGTACAAATCCATACTTCATACACACACTGTCACCTCTAATTTATCTCCGCTTACCCGCTTGCGGGGGCTGATTCTCTTGTTCCATTATCCTTTACTGGGTGGGAACAGAAGGCAAGACTTTTTTTTAATATAATTTGCTTTTCACCTCTCACAGCTGCTATTATTCCTGAAAACATAACTGAGCTGCTGCACATTAGAAAAGGTTATTAATTTCTCTGCCTTAATCTGTCTAGGTTCTTAGACTTGTCACATCACTGTCTCATCACCCTGCTTAAGAACCGCTGAGTGAGTGGAAAAGCTGTAGCTGATCACTGGCTGAGCTGGCCCATGGGAAACTTATCTACAGGAAACAACAGCAAGGTAAGACCTTAGTGTTAAAACAGCAGCAAAACCCAGCCTAGGTCACCTGCTTAAGAAAGACTCCCAAGGACAACAAATCTTTCCAAGGGCTGTGTTTCCATGCCAGAGGGCAAAGACACTTCATCTCACCTTCCCATGGGAGACTTGCAGCAGAAGAGGGATGAAGAGCATAGCTGTGATGATGCATAAGCGCACAACACCTTGCATCCTGACATGCCAGTAAAGGTCCAAGATGACAAGGGAACTCAAGTATCACCAGGAGGAGGGCATTTTAATAAGCACACAGTATCTCACAACCACATGAGACACTGATCTCAGCAAGAACAGGATGAAAATGCTTCACTGATGTTACTAGCAGATCACTGTCATCATCGTCCTTACACAATCCTTTCTCTGCCAGCAGCAGGAGAACTGGAGACAGAAAGCAAGAGTCCTTGCTCCAAACCCTTGGCATAGGCCTTTAGGTAACCTGCCTGCTCCTCAGATCAGTTCACTCACTACATCTCCATCCAGCTGTACACTGTCTGGATGTCGCTGCCCACCACAGTTCAGAAAGAGGCTCTTTACCTGACCACTTGTGCATTAGAGCTCCTCAGTGCTACAGGGACACAGACAAACTGGTTCACGTGGTGATGTTTCCTGTTCAGACATGCAGACAGTTGGCAGGTTCTTCCTGTAACAGTTCATCAAACCATTCACTAAGAGAGATCTGTCTTCATTTCCTCTATCCTTACCACGATGGCCAAGTTCCAACATGGAACCTGTGTCACCAGACCCTCAAAAAGAGAGAGCCAAGCCTCTCACCTCACTTCCTGCTATGACTCTTTGCAAAAGGCCACATTCCCTAGTGCCTCAGACTAGCCCTTCCAAGTGAACTTATGTCCCTAGTGTGCTCTGACTCCATTACTGAATGTCGGGCCAGAGCCAGAAACCACAGAATGGTTGAGGTTGGCAGGCACCTCTAGAGATAGCTGAGTTCAACCCCCTCCTCTGAGCAGGGTCAGCAGGAGCTTGTTGCCCAGGACTGCATCCTGGCACTCTTTGACTATCTCCATGGACAGAGATTCCACAATTTCTTTGGGCAGCCTGAACATCCTGCATTTCAATTTGTGCCTGTTACCTCTTGTTCTGCTGCTGGGCAACACTGAGAAGGAATACTTGCCAAACATGTCTTGCTGGCTAGATTAAGGTTTCCCTTTATATGATGAGAGCACAGCATTGTCCTCCAGAGGTACTGACCTCTCTCAGCTGCTTCCAGAGCTGAGGCACCTCAGCAAGGTATTCTGTCAGGGACCTGCTTCCTCCTCTCTCAGCTGGGTACAAAAAAGTGGGCATTCTCAATCATTTAAAAAATGGAAGCAAAAATGAACCTTTATCTAACAGCTCTGCCACCATAACAGAACAGTAAGAGACTATGAAGTGTCATATGCCATTGTCAGGAAAACCACAAGTGCATCAGGTAGAGATGCAGTCTCCCAGTGGAGAGGTTGGCCAGAAAGGAGTGGATTTTGTACCATCTATCAGAATTGTGTGCTCTCTGTTTCTGCTGTTTATTATAGTGCAAGCTGACATGGGCTTAGGGAGCAAAGGGATAATTGTCCTCTCAGATTCTCCAGGGGCACAAGAGTAAGCCACAATAATGAGCTTAAAGTGTCAGAGGAAACCACCCAACTGAGGCATCACTGAAACCTCAAGCACCACTGGAAATTTCTGGGTGTCCAGGGACACCCAGAAAAAAAGCAGCGAAAGCACACGGGGCAAGCGTAAAGGAAGGTGATAAACAAGTTGCGCTAAAACATTGCAGCCAGTAGGCCTGAAGGACAGGCATAGTCTGGGGAGAGCTCGTGGAGCACAGGAGGACACAGCTACACTAAAAACAATCCAGGCAGGAGTACCTGAGAGAACATAATAGTCAGAATTAATGGTGCAATCAGAAGTACCAGGTAACTGTGGTACTGCTGCTGTGGGGCTGCTGGGAGACAGGACTGAAGTGCCCTGGCAGAAAGCATATGAGAAGTCAGAGAAATACTACCTAGCTCTGCACAAGGCTTTAGCCATTCCTACCTGCTCCTTCTTCCCTCAGACACTAAACCCACTCCCAGAACAGTGATGGGCAAGAGCACCCAAGAGCATGCTTATAAACTGCAGTACTTCCAGGTACACAAAGGCATCAGTCCTACTTCCTGCTGGGCAAGGTGTAAACCCTGAAGGATCCTGGTCTTGCAAGGTTATAAATTACTCCAGTGAAAGTAGCATCTTCATCACAAAGGATTTTTGCTTTCTTCACCTTGACCCATTTCGATCTGTGTATCACAAATATGTGGAGGATCGTACGGGGCTCAGTGGACTCAGGTATACCTGCTTTGGCTGCCATGTGTAAGGCCACACACACACACAGAATCAGAGAACGGTTTGGATTCGAAGGAACCTAAAGATCATCTACTTCCGACCACCCTGCCAAGGACAGGGACACCTTCCACAGGACCAGGTTGCTCTGAGCAATCATCTGACCTGGCCTTGAACACTTCCAGGGATAGGGCACCCACAACTTCTCTGGGCAACCTGTTCCAGTGCTTCACCACTCTCACAGTAAAGAATTTCTTCCTAATATCTAAACCAAACTCACTCTCCTTCAGTTTAAAGCCATTCTCCTTTGTCCTGTCACTACATGCCCTTGTAAAAAGTCCCTCTCCAGCTCTCTTGTAGCCCCCTTTACATACTGGAAGGCTGCTATAAGATCTCCCCAGAGCCTTCTCTTCTCCAGGCTGAGCAACCCCAATCTCTCGGCCTGTTTTCACAGGAGAGGTGCTCCAGCCATCCGATCATATTGGTGGTCCTCCTCTGGACTCATTCCAAAAGGTCTTTCTTGTGTTGGAGGCTAAAAAGCTTGACGCAGCACTCCAGATGGGGTCCACAAGAACAGAGCAGAGAGGAGGAATTACCTCCCTTGACCTGCTCATGCTTTTTATCCAGCCCAAGATACCTCTCCCACAGCACCATACAGCACTGACCAAAGAAAGCCAAGATACCCACAAAGAAGGCAGGAGTTGGCTGAAGAGTTACGCTGCTAAAAACAAAAGACTCAGAAGCGCAGGCAACAAAAACTAAAAGGAGAAGACTTGAGCAAACCGAGACCTGACAGACGTGTGCTTTCAAGCATGAGATGTGCTCGGAGACTGCAGTGTCATCCCAGTTACAAAGCCATCCAAGCAACGTAGCTCTCACCTGCCATCAACCTGTCCCACATCCCATCCAGTTCTGCAAACATCAGTGCACCATGCAGGTATAGTCCTTTTCCACAGCTGTCTACCAGTACCTCTCACTCCTACCAAACACCACTTGCATGTCAGATCAACACTTGGTCAAGATGGATCCAAATGACACCCTACAGCACAGCTATGCCATATGAGCTCATAGCATGGGATATAGTCCCTCACTCCAAGGAAGCTTTGAAACCCCAGTCTCCAAAGTGGAAAAGACAATGTATTATTAACCTTGTCAGCACCTCACCTAAATTTCAACTACATCCTATACTCCAGACTAGCAATTTTTGTTATGCAGCTTCTGTTATCAAGCCACAGGAAATTTCCAGGAATCATCTTTTGGACCCCAGTGTTCAACAAGGATTGCCACGTTTAGACATATGTGGACAGATGAAGGAACTGCACTAGAAGAGGGCAACTTACATGAATTTTAATTACTCTAGTCTTCGCTCCACAATTCTTCTTGAGCAGCATCTTCTGAAAGAGAAACAGAATCCAAGGATTAGTAGAAGTAGCACAAGGGAACAGAAAGAGGGAGGTTGTAGGGAGTCTCTTTTCATCAACATTTAATTAAAACAAGATGGATGAATGGTTAGGTGAGGTATGAAAGATTACAATTTCCCTAAGGTGGCCATCAAGTAATCTGGCCACCTCCTAATCTGAGACTGTCTCAAGAAGCCTGCACAGAGTCCTTTGGCAGTGGCTAATACCCTGGGTTTTGAAAGAACTTACAAGAAATTTCACAGACAAAGGGAGGGAACAAGTGCCTAAAAGGAAGTTTCTTCCTAATTTCCGTCAATTAGTGGTTAAGACTTTGCCCTGAAGCAGGTGAATTTATCTTCCTTTATGAAGAAAAAAAAATTCTCTTTCATGTAAATGTGGATGTTCCCATTCTTTAAGAGTTATTTTCATTATGCTTATTTATTTAGAATTTAAAAATCCAAGGTAAAAGCACCTGCCTGCAGTCCTAAATCCCTTTGCCATATATTGTAAGAGCCATTAAAGTTGTCTTAAAAAGAACTGCACAACTTGGCAAACAGGATATACTTGAACCAGCAATTATTCTGTGTAACTAGAGAAATAAACAGGTGAGTTTCAGTTCTACCCCAATTCTGAGACAGTGCTTTGAAAGGTGGTAAGTGAATACAATTACTCTTTCCCCCTAAAAAACAAAAAGGCAAAAAACCCCTCCCAGGTGGAAAAACAAGGCTTCAAGAGAAAACAGTTTTTCCATTAAAAAACACTTTAATTATATTTTTCATAATAAAAAACCTGATGATGGAGGCATGTCAGGAAGAAACTTCTCCACTAGATTTTGAAAAAAATAATAGATTTTCCTAGCTCCCGTTTTCTACCCTTCTTCAGTTGGAAAGCTGTGTAAAGTGTGGGAAAACACTCACCATACTCACATGCTTTCACAAAGCAATCAAAGCGTTTTTCAGATGAAATTCTTAACACAAAAGACACGTAGAAAGTCATCCCATCATTTTACCAATATGGGTGGTAAATAGCAAGACCTTTCTACTTTCTCTTTTTGTTTGTTGTCTTCTTACTTTTTCCAGCACAAGACAAGATAAAAACAACACAGTGCAGAGAGCCTTGGAAACTCAAAAAGCTTAACAAATCCAAAATACACACAAAAAAAAAAAAACTAAAAAAATTCAGAAGAAAAATCACCATCCCAAAACTGAAGACTGCTCAGGTGAAAGTATTTATTATTTTTCCAGCAGAAACTACTACTGGGAGGTGGTAAAAAGTCCCATTCCTCTACCACCATCTGCCACCCTACATCGCATAAGCACATCTTTGCAACCCCAGCCCACATAATTGCCCAAAACTTAGAGAAGGAGTTGGAGACCCACCCAGCATTTCTACACACAGCAGCCTCTTTGATGTAAAATCCAGAACTCAGCACGCTCACAGCCCACTTTGAAACTTTCACATGCACAGTCTGGGGCTCAAGAGCAGTGTATTTCACTGTCCAAGCATGCATGGGGAAGAGGGGAGGTGCTGCAAGGATTTTGAGCTTTTTCTCTTACTCCTTTATCAGGTGAATCCTAATGCTGTCACCATTATTCAGAGGGCTTAACAGTAGTTGTGCCTGATGGCTCTGCTCCCAGGTCTGACCTGACAGCACAGGGCCAAGTTTTCTAACCTAAAAGGACCCAGTAGGTCTTTGCACAAAACAGGTAGAAGGAGACGACAGGAACGGATGAGCTAAACTAACCTGAGCCTTGGCTGTCTGAGTAAACAACTAATTCCCAGGGAATTCCTACAAAACATCACGGGGCTCAGTTCCAAGCCGGGCTGCAAAGCAGCTATTGCATTTACTGTGAGGTCACTGCCCTTCTTAAAGTCCCCCAAAACAACACAATGAAAAAGACCAAAAAGGAAGGAGAATGAGGTAGGGCTGATAAGCCCCAGGGTTTAGGGAAACACAAAGTGAGGAGTTGTGAGGTCTTGCAAAGTTTTAGTTTCTCCCTGAGGTTTTCTTCCAGCTGCTGTAAAATGTTGTCTGGTGGGGATGAGAAGGATAGACTAGATAGCTCAAAGCCAAAAGCCCACTGGTGGGATAAAATGTACAAGATACAGCTGGGTTGAGCAGTGAAAGGGAGAATGAGGACTCCTGATTCTGAGCCCCATCCTTCAGGGGAACAACACTATTACAGCAGAACATACCCTGCTGCAACACATTTGACCACAAGCTGAATGACTTTGGGTGAGACCTTCAGCTTCTCTAGGCTGCTGTAAAGCTGAACTTTAGAGTAGTGCTTGGCTGAACTCCCAAGGATGAAGAGAGACTGTGACACCAAATTCCTCAGTGCCTCAGTAGCACCAATGGATCCTCTGCTGAAAAGCGAAAAATGGAACTCTGTTGGCCAGGGAACAAGTACAACTTGCAGTATGATGAAATGCCTGGCACAGTCACACCTGCAGGTCCCTCAATGACTCCATCAGGGTGCAATAAAAGACATTATTTCCCAACTACAAATCAACAGAGGCAGCAAGATATTTACCCATCCTGGCCTTCTATTAAAATGTATAGGGAGGACCAACAGAGACAGAAATTACAGGATGATGACAAAGACTGACTGAAAAGTCTGAACTAGCCTGTAGGCAGATGGAAAACCAGCCAGACTCTTCCGAGAGGAATTCAAGTGCTCAGCTGAATCACAAGTCCTACACTTCTGGTAAAAACCAGAAGTGCTCCTTTAGTGATGCTGTTGTGATAAACTTTAATTACATGAAGATCTTAGTACTATTTGCACTATTGCTGCAGTTTGCAGAGGTTGCATTGCGCAGCAAGAGCAGGATGCCCTACATAACAATTTTTGTTTCCTCTTTGTTCCTGCTGTTCCTCTTAATGGACTTAGTAGTAAAATGAAAACAGGACATCCCCTCATCCACAGGCTGTTGAATTGGAGCATGAACCTCAGCATAGGAAGCTCCCTGGAACTGCTGGGTTCTCGTATTTCCACTCAGGCTGAAAGCAAGCAAGACCCCTTGTGCTGTACTGTTGTAGCTTCCAGGTTCAAGATCATAATAAGATACAAAACAGAGGAGGGAGAGAAAGAGTAAGCTAGGCACATGATCCTGCAGCTGAGAATGAATATATAGGCGGCCAGTTATCAAATGTTATTCTATTTAATCAGATTGCTTCCACCTCACTTGCAGCCACACGCTTTCTGCGCCCAGCACAGTAAAGCCACGCTTTACAAAAAGTAAGTTAAGCATCTTTGAATGGTTTTCCATCCCTCAGTTTTCCCTTTCCTTGCCAAACCTGAGGGCAGACTTTTGGACAGGGAAGTTAAAATGCAGTGCTGCTTAGCAACAGC
Source organism: Pachyramphus minor (assembly GCA_013397135.1). Lineage (NCBI taxonomy): Eukaryota > Metazoa > Chordata > Aves > Passeriformes > Tyrannidae > Pachyramphus > Pachyramphus minor. The sequence goes on along the minus strand of VYXB01007952.1, from coordinate 1,570,349 downwards.
CAGGGACTTTCCACAGCAGCCTCTCCTCATCCTCTCTCTGGAGACCTCCACGTCACAAGCCAGCCATGAGATGCAGCAACTCATTAACTCTTATTTACATAGACACAAGGCAGAGCTGAAATAACATTTATTTGGCTACATGACTTGCAGTAGCCTAAAGCAGGGGGAACGGCCTATAAGAAAGGTGACATGTTCAGTTCAGTAACCCTAACTATAGACCAATGTGAAAGTGCAGTTTTATTTCCTCAAGTTATTTTCTGGGAGTTATGACAAAGAAAAGAGCAGAGATAAATCAAAGGTCATGGAGAATATTACTAGCAGAGCTGAGGGTATGGTTTCCAAAACCTGTTCTTCCATTCCCTTTTCTGCAGGTGGAAGAAAGAGACACAGCATCCCTATTTCAGTTAAAAAGTCTCTCCTGCTGGTCTCCAACAGAACTTTTTATACACGCATTTCATTTTCACTACATCCACAGGACAAAGCAACAACTCTTTTGTCCATTAGTGTTTTGGGGTTGGGGTTTTTTTTTAATTGTTTTGTTTAATTTTATTATCTGGCCATAAACCTAAGGGTCCATCCAGAGTTAGATACAGTTTAACTGGTTTTTTCAGACCAGTTTAGTCTATTTCATGCAAAAGAGCACAGGAACTCTCAGTTAAACACAACTCATCATTTAATGACACACTACATCAAATGCTACATGCTGGTATACAATCAGCTTGTTACAACTTAAGAATTTTGCAGGGATTTTCACTTGCTTAATGAAAGATTTCAAAACTAAAAAAAAATAAGAATTAAAAAAAACCCACAAAAAACAACAACAAAAAACCAACCAACCAAACAACAACAAAAAGAAAAACCAACACCATGCTATAACTTGAGTCAAAGACCAGACTTAACATCAGGCAGGCCAGAAGTCTGCTTTTCTTTAGTTTGCTGGGAACCTTTCACAGAAGGGCTGGTGAACTTCAGAGGTATGGACATGTCTTTATGTTGTTGACATCTTAAAGCTCTTGACAGGATACAAAGTTTTAAGCAGTCCAAGTTTTCAGAAAAAGCCTCAGATCCATAACCCTTGTTTCACTTCCATGTTGTTAACCCTATCATCTGGTTTCCCAGTTGTTCAGAGTCTTCCAGGTACAAGAAGGCAGATCAAGCTTGAATGTCTAGCACAGAAACAGACAGATGATGTTGCTTGCTTTATTCAAAAAACAAAAAAGAACTGAAAGAAAAAACATTACAGTGTGAGGAGAAATTGCACTCCAAGTCACAGCAGAAGACTGATGCAAAGGGAGAAACCATGCCCAGTGATGCAATGTGCAGAGAGAAAACTGCCTCACACAAGGGAGTGAGGCAGCTCCACGGCCCATTGAGCAGAGGGCTAAAGAGGCCTCAACAAGACTCATCTTGGGACCAGAAGATGAAGTGGATGCCAGTGCAGAAGCAATGCTCATGTGTGAGCATGGCCCTGTGGCCCTTCTCTCCCAGGAATGCATTTGAGAGCAGGGAGCCTGCCTGATCTGCTTTCCTAATAGCCTTCAGAGATGGGTTTGGGCCAGGAGGGACAGCTTTCCCCTCCAGCTGCCGACCAAAGCCTGTTCCCTGCCCCACCACTGCTCATCCAGGTCATGCAGAGGGTTAAGGCACAGAGCAGGGTGCAGCTGCAGCACAGTAGGCAGAGGAGGTCAGGGTGCTGCACACAAAGTGGCTTTTGTGCAGCACACTGCAGCTGCGGCTTCTGCTTGACCAAGTCCCAGCTCTGCCCCAGTGCATGGCACGGACAGACAGCCCAGGGGGCACAGGGGCCCACAGCTGCGAGCCACTGGAGTGGGGAAATGCATCCAGGTAAAGCAGCAGAAGCCTCATGCTACTAATGGAGCACAGGATTTCAGCAGGGCCCTTTTAACAGCACAGGCTGAACTAAAGGAAGAGGATTGGCTACTCCCAAAGGCAGTGTTTCTACAAGCCAGACATGAAACCCCAGCAAGGCCCCAGCCAGAGCTCAGTAGAGAGGCTGAAGCTTTCAGTGCCTTCACATGCCCATTTCAACAGCTCAATGCCCTCTGCTTTGGAGAAATCTTCCACCCAGGAGAGCGGTGCATGCCCACGTGGCAGGGCACAAGGGAGCAGGGCCATGGCTCCTGTCCTTTTGCCAACATGGTGATGAGCACTCTGCAAGCAGAAAGCCAGGTCTGCCTTCTCAATTCATTTAGGAGGACAATAAGCAAAATAAAATAAAAAAATAGCTATTTTGTAGGTTGATTTTGAACTGGTTTTTTTAATTCCTTGGCTCTGAGCAGTGCTAGCACATCAGCATCACCTCTCAGCCCTGCAGTGCAAACACTGTACAGAAAAAGAGTAGGTCACAGGCTCCTCCTTACTGCTTTTAAGCTGAAGCAACTCCAGCTGACACTAGCCCCCATCCAGGCTCAGGCTCTCAAGCACACATGACTTAAATCAGCAGAGAAACAAGAGGGTCAGGCCTTCCCAGCAGTCACCTGAGCGTGCTCTGCATTTGCATTACCAGGGATGCCCTGTGCCAGGGAAGCACCCATTGTCTGGGCCCTGCAGTGCAAGGCTGCTAGCCAGTGCATCCATGTGCCAGAGGTGGACACAAGCTCCCTGCCCAGCCCCTGCAGCAGTACAACACCCGAAAGGCTACAGTTCAGCCACAGCCTTAAATTACAATTATCATGTGTCACAGTCTCCAGACCTCTCCATCAGAAGTTAACAGCCTCACAGCACTTTAAAATACAAGCCAAATCAAATGGTTTGGCCAGTTGTTCCCTCCTACAAAAACAATCCCTGGCATCCAAACACTGGAACATCCTGAAAAGCCTCTGAACTCTTAATAAAGTTATTTCTAGTTCACATTCACTTGAATTAGTCATTAACGCTTTTTTTGCCACATTTACCTTCAACCTGTCGGAAGCTCCTTCAAAACATCAACATATCTGGGCTCTTAACACTGTCATAAAGGGCTCCCATCTCACCTCTGCCACCAAGTGCCACAAATCCACAGCCTCCATATAGTGCAAACACCGATGGCTTAGTGCCTCTGGACAGGGCAACAGAGTAAATACTGATTACTAAGTGATCATCGAGAACAAATTCAAATTAAAAAACAATACAAAAAAAGCCAGACAAGGTCTTACAAAAGACAATGTACTCCAGGGACTTGCCCAGGATCACACTCAAGCAGTGGACCATGAAAACCCTCAACAAAACTATTTCTGTGGTCACCAAAAGCCCCTCCAACATGGAGGGGCTTATTTTGTGCGCTACTGGGAGGGGCTCAGCTATCACTGTTGAAAAGAAATGGGTGAGAGGTTACAGCAAATACAAAATGCCTCTGAACCACAGATGAGTCTTAAGCAGCAGAACAGCAAGTCAATCCCACCATTGACTGTTCTTTAACTACACATAGGCCAGTTGCACCCCAATCCAGAAAGGTGACACGCAGGTGAAAGCTGCAGAGTGGCACCAGGCTGCTGGGCCCAGTCAACACCCACTACAGAAGAGAGTGAGCTGAAGTCCGGCCAGCGAGGTCTGCCACCTGGCAGAGCATCCAAATTCCCACTGCTCCCAAGGCCCAGAAAGCAGATAACATTATTCAAATTACAGGCTGCTTTTTGAAGTTCTGCCTCCATATCCTAGAGCCACAGTTAATGCAAACACAACTACCTACTCACACAGTTGTGGTCTAAGCAAACAGACTCTCTGCCTGTCTGTAGGTTACTCTGGTTTTCTACTGCTCCTTTGTCTTCTTTGTGGCATACAGTCTCCAGATATGCTCTGGATCTGTACAGAAGCCCTGTCCTCCTAGGAACAGATAAAACAGGCCAGATTTGCCCTGGCACTTTTACCACTAGCCCTTTGATTTGAATTTGGGAATGGAGGAAGCGAACACTCTCTATGGAGCATCCCTGGCTCAGCAGCCACTTCCCCTGCTGGTCTGGCAGAGTCTGAGTCTGCTGATCTGCAGGGTACATCAGATGGTTCATCTATTCACTCCATGCCAACCCCAAATCCCTCACTGAGTTTTCTTTGAGGCCTGCAAAAAATGCAAAGCTCTATTTGTGCAGGAAACAGACCTGACCAAAAACTCCAGCACCTGTGGAGTAGCAAAAATGCAAAGAACAGGCAGGATTCATTAATTCCCTATCACTCATCTGTACATGCCAAAGTTACCAAAGTTCAAACGCTAGGATTGCCCCTCCTGCTGACTAGAGCCTGTGAAGGGAGGAGGGGTGCAAAGGGACAGGGAGGTCTAGTTTCACAGCTGGCAGGCATGGCAGCAGCTCCTGAGAGAAAGCTTTACAAGCCTTCTATGTCAGGGCTGCCAACGTAACTGTTTCTTCCCCTCACTCCTGGCCTTGGCTCCAAAGCTGTCCACAGGGAATGTCCAGTCTAGTCTAACATATCATCTGATGTCTCTATAGTTTGTCTCACTTCTAACTGAAGTCTTGGCTTGGACATGAGGCCAAAGCCCTCCCCTTCCCATGGACTTTTGCCATAGGCAGAGCTAGGGCAGAAGCCACACTGCCTCCTGCAGCTTTATCCCCTTCCCCTCAACACTGCTGCTGCAGCACATGGGAGATGGTAGTGCTGGGGGCTTGAAACAAGCAGCCCCAGACTCTTCCACCATTTGCTGTTTAAATGTTGTCCCCACGAGCACCAAGAAGGGCAATAGAGTAAGCAGAGTTCCCTTTAAGCAGGGAGATACAGAGAGGGCTCTGAAAGTCACACAGCTCTACACCCTGGGAAAGAAGAAAAAAAAGAAAAAACTAAAATCAGTGGAAGGTACAGACTGTTGTCAGCTGTGACATTACACGGACACAAGAGGAAGAGAATCCACAGATCGATGCTTCAAATCCAGAGGACACAGGGGCAAGAGCGTGTGCCTTTACACCATTCTCAGTTAACTGAAAAAACTACAGGACATTCCAAATGCTCTGCGAAATCCACAGGACCTCATGCACACCAGCCACAAAGTGAACAGCCAAGCATCTGGAACACCAGGTTTCCAGAAGAGACTGCATGCTCACACAGGTTTGCCCCAGAAAATGATAGGTTTACATGTGGAAGGTAAAAGGAAAAGAAAGACGAAACAACCAGCTCAAAATGCTTTCAAGTCTAGGTTTTTAAGGAAACTTCTTCAGTTTTTTTAGCCAACCTGAATGTTTTAGATGTTCATGTTTAAAAGTAAAAATTCTTGGACCGCAGTGCTTTTTTGTTAGACCAAAAACCTGCCATGATAGCATAAGAGACTTTACAGGAGGTATAAAATCCATACCGCATCTATCTAACCCATCATGGACAACATCCACTGGAAGTCAGTGGGTTTCTCTTAGGAGAACCTGTAATAGGCACCTTTTCATCAGATTTTCAGACAGAGGGTTGGTCTTAGTGGAGCTTCTTAAAAATAGGGCAACATAGGGTACACTCATTGCACTAAGTGAGGAAAAGATTTGTCAGTGGCATGGATCGTCACAATAGAAACCTCAAAAGCTGGTTCTGAATTGCCTCCCACGCTCTCCAGCTGAGTGCAAAGGAAGCTACCCTGTGGGAACCCTTGCCTTGGGTTCAGCTGGTGCTGCTGGGAGCGCTCACAAATGGAATTTTAAGCAGAAAAGACATAAGGGCACATCTCCAGATGAGAACCTGGGTTAGTGGACGGTAAGGAAACTCTGAAAAAGCCAAAAGCAGACTGACTGCATCAACAGCTCTGGAAAACCAAAACAAGCCTGTATCAAACAAACAAACATCCCAAACCATGGGGTTTGCTTGGGCTCCACAGAGTCTGAACACAGGGTACAGGGAGGGGTCTTCTCTTCCCAAGACGCACACATGTGTATCATGTCTGCACAGCCCTGCAGCATTTTTTAGCATCTTCTCCTTTCACATGACTATACCTATTTGTGAAGTCTCATGCGTTTGCAAGCACATGAAAATAAACAAATACTATATTAGAAATTACAGGCAATAAGATAATTCACAAACCAGAGAGATCCTTTTTTGTCTTCAAATAGACATCCATAAAGGGGGAGTAGTAGAACACTAACAAACACAGAGAGAAATGATGATGTAACCCAACAGTTCCCACATTCCCCACCCCACCACTTACTTGCTCCCCTGCACCACTGAACATCACTTACCCGTTAGTGACAAGAGAACATGCTGAAGCAGCTAGCTAGCTAACATGATAAAGGCCTCTTACTCCAGGGAACTAATCCATTTAGGCAGAACATAACTAATGACTGTGCTTGGAGAACACTCTCCCATGCCCACACGCAGCAATGCCTGCCCACACCTGCCTCACAGCACACCACTGCACAGCACACAGGGCCTCGGGTGGTGTTTGCAGAGTTGGGACTCAGAGCTTGTGATGGGGTTTGACTTAACAACTTTGAAAGGGCTGGCCTAGGCCTGTACCCATGTGAATAGGTTGCAAATATTTCTGAGGAGCCAGTATGCCCTGCCTGGTGCATTGTCCTTCCTTTTAAGTAACTGCATGGTCCCCTTCAGAGCTGGTGATCAGCACTTGCAGATTCTCATACCAGTGTTACATCCCTTTGTTCACACCCTCACAGCTGCACTAGGCTTGCACAAAGATGGTCCAGGGAATTCTCCCCAATGCAAGGAATAATACAACCAATTCAGCAAACAGTGCTTTTTCTCTGGACACTTCAATACTGATTGAGCTTCAGCATCTCTGCTTGTCCACAGGTACTACTGGATACACATTACTCCTGCTAACTTTTTGAAATTCCCCTATGTGAGGGCAGTGATGTACCAGCTCAGAGCCAGAAGTGGGCCACCGCCCTTCTAAACACATGTTAGCAGGGCACAGCAACCCTCAGAGCTGTGCCCAAAGCTGTGCATGAAGAACTAGTTGGAGAACTGCTGACCTCATGCATGCCACTCCATTGTCTACATCAAGATCCACTTCCAAGTAGATGGAAATAAACCTTCAACTCAATAGCTTGCAAGATCCATATCAGAGCCTGTATAACACGTGCCAGTGCTAATAACATATGCATCAATTTTACACACAAATCACTTCAGTGTTTTCTTCTTTCAGTTCAGGATTTTGGCCCACCTCACGCTTATGAAATGGTCAAGTCCCAGGACCAAGAGGGTCCACTCAAGCACTACACTGCAGAAGGGCAAAAGTTCAGATTAACTTCTTAAAAAAGATACCTGAATATCTCAAGGCCAAGTTCATTAAGATCCTCTGTGCAGAGAAAGGTTGATAATAAAGTAAAAGTTTATGCCACATTTATATGAACAGTTTTGAGGGTGTTTAAATGATTTGAATGTTTGCATCTGGAAAGCAAGTGAACCAGTGTCTCCACTCAGTTTTATACAGCAGACTGAGCAATACAGGCAACTCTCACAGCTGCAGCAATAGTTACAGCTGCTTTCTACCTCTAACCCTACCAGCAGCCACATCACGAGATAGCAATATGATTTTTTTCAGCTTCCTGTGGTTTACCATTTCACTCAGCTCTAGAGAGAGTCCATAGCCTGTTTAACATAACTGCCCATAGTAAGAGTCTGCAAAATGCAAATGAGAAGAATTAGCCTTTCCCACTTCTTGTAGCAGTCAGGCTTGAACAGAACATTGGTGTATTATGAAAGAGAAGATACAAGAATATTAAACTACTTGTACTTTAAATCTTTCCACTCAGAAAATATTTTCTAAGAACACCACTTTCAGTGCTCAAAATTACTCTCATTCTGCTAACAACAATTAGAAACTAATAGAGCTGGTTGTATTATTTCAGAGGCTAACAAGACATTATATTAAGTTGAAAATTAGTTAAGAGCTTGATTTGATAGCACACCAAATTCAGTACTACAACGCAAATTTCGTGAACTCACTGTGCTGTATCTGTCAGAGCTCCGAACAAAGCACCACAGCTCAGATTAAGACTTACATTAAGGTATGCTCAGTATACAGTCTTATCATCTAGTCAGGTGCACAATGTGCTTTTGTGACGTTTGTCTGTCTTTCCTGCACATACAGCAAACAGTAGCAGTAACAAACTTTCCTGAACAAACTGACAGTATTCCCTGACCTGCAGTGGTTCCCCCAACTGCAAACCACATCACCTCTAATGAAATGAGAAACAGGTTTACAGAACTGAGAAAATCAGATATCTGACTAGCTCTATTTTACAGATATTTCTAACTATACTAGGAACTGCACAGATCCTCTAGCTCTGCAATTTGGAAAATGATTTTTTAAACTGTTCTTTGTTGCTTAAACATAACGTGCCCACATGCCATCATGGCAGAGCCTATAGGACTGTTTGATACCACTCTAAAGTGATATTCAAGATAGACAGTTTCTAAAGCCTGCACAGGTAGACAAAAGATTTTATTTATGCTGTCCAAAAGAGTATGCTTACAGTAAGACTGCAAAGTAACTTGCAAAGCATTTCAGGGGTTTATCCTTTGTACAGCTGATCAACCTATTTTCTTCCATAATGAAAGGTGAAATTACAGCTTGCAAGGTTATGCTGAGATTTTAACTCACAAGCACAATTTTTAATTAAAAATATAGTTTACCCTAGTATAGACATGACCACAGACTTTATTTACATTAAGTTCCTAACACTCCAGAGGATCCTCAGTTTTGTACATTCATCCCATCCCTATGGAAATTGCTTTGCATGAGCAAAGTTCAACAGGAGACCAAAAAAACTATTTTCAATTATGAAAACCAGCAAACTTCATAAAGTTTCTCTTAAGTACCTTCATTTGTGCTTTTTTTAAATTTACCTGTGGCCCCTCCAGGACACCTATGTGTTTGAAACCTTGAATTTAGAAAAAATGTAACTACATGTTTTTTGGTTTGGAGGGGGAGGGTTTGTCTCTGACTTATTTTCTCAAAAAAACCCCCCTCATTTCCTCAAAACCAGTTGCAGCTCAACAAGAAGTGTGTATCTGGAATCACAGCCCTGGAAAAGGGCAGGGAGTTTCACAAGTGAATCTGCTCTGGTTTAACTCAGTCTCCACCTACATGGGAAGTAGAAGCCTCTATTGAGTGCCTCCTCCTGCGAGATGAGCTGTGGACCAATGCCCAAAACTCCCATTGACATCAACAGGCTGAAAGAAAGCGCGAGCAGAGCCCAGCAGTGTGGTTCTCATGTGAGCCAACAATGGAGAGGCTATTCAGAGCTAAGGCAGAAAATCAGAGCTAAACCCCAAGTCCACGCCAAGGACAGCTGTGTTGTTGACAGCCAGGCTGGCTATTCTATCATGCCAAAGCTTGTCTCAAAAATAGCATTTCCTAGAGTGTTTACTCTAGTCACGGGCTTGGCCTTAAAAGCTCAGCCAGCTTCTGCCTTCTGAACAGTAATGGCTGCTGCACTTTCAAGTCTCAGACCTGCCCGGGACAAACTGCTGGCTTTCTGGAGCACATTAATAGTTAATCTGCACCATCTCATGATTGCCCTGTTTCTGCTGTTTCCAAACCCACACTACCACCCCTCTCCTCCCTTCTCACTCAAGGCAGTGCCCCATGGGAAGACCACAGGGTGCAAAGCACACCCATGTCACCTTTCAGACACCAGCGCTCCAGTGCCAAGCCATGCTGGGCAAGGAAGGTGTCCTATTTCACAGATACAGGGCTAAGCAATGCCACTGAAAAGCAAAGGGAAAACAAGCTCTTGCTTGCAACCATCTCTCCTTTGCAGTGCTTTGAAACAAGTCTCTTACCATCTGATTTTTAAGCCGCAGCAGTCCCCAGTATCTTGTGGCTGCTGAATTTCAAGGAAATTCAATGCTTACTGGTGGCAGGGTAGGAACAAAGGAGGGGGAAAAGCCTAATCTATCTCTATTATATAGGTTAAGAAACAGCAATGAACAGTAAAGTCAAAAAAGCAAGCAGACAAGTGCCACCACTTGATGCTCTCTGGACTATATAAGGAATAACCAGGCTAGTTCTAAATAGCCGTTCACCCTCCCCAATCTCCTCAAGCCACTTCACTAATCCTCCAAACAACTAAACTGTAAGGCTTTCTCCTTTTCAGAGGTTGCTAGCACAAGCAAAAGACACAACTTATCATGCCTGAAGAAAGATCCATTCATCTGCACACCAAATACAACTTGGGCAGTGACAGCATATGGTGAAGCCGCCTGCAAACTCCTTTTCTCCCCAGGCAAGGGTGAGATATTTGTATCACAATGAGCCACATGCTGAGGGAGGAGTGGGCAGGGAGAGGTATCTGGCCAGCACAACAGTACATTGGGCCTGGACCCAAGCAGCCTTTCTAGTCCAGACACACCAAGGCTGGGGGAGGTCAGGACAATAGAGCACTGCAGAGCAGGTCCTGACCTTCCCTTCCAAAAAACATCTCCAAACTGGTGTTGCTGGAAAATATAAACAGGTTGCAGCAAAACTCTCGAATCTGCCAGGCCCTTGAGGTTACTTAGGCTGAACTCAGGAAGTGGGAAAGCGAACATGCCAGCATTATCCTTCTGCACTGTACTGTGTCAAAACAAGAAACAAAATATCCTTCAGAAAACCTTCTTGGGAAAGGACCTGCAACAGTCAACACACAAGAGACAGAACAGGTATATGCTGCAGGATGGCTGCCCTTGGGGATCCAAACTGGCACCTATTCTATGACTCTCATTCACCCCACCTCCAATCACGTTTTAACCAGTTGTGTTGTTGCTGCGGTTAGAAGCTCTTAATTCTGCTGAGTGATGTTTTCTGTGGCCTGCTGGCAGCCCACCATAAAACACTGCCAGTAGATTTGGGAGACTGGGCTTTTCCTTCTACTAGTCCAGTAGGAGTTGTTATCCTCTGTGGTCAAAACCCCAACTTTGTTCAATCACATGAAGAGTTTCTGGCAGCCACTTTCAGGTGATTTTACCCCCTAGATTTGCTCTTCCCATGCCTACCTAGTGCCCAGAGTCAGATCAAGATTTCAAGAGCTACACAGCATCACGAGCACCATCAGGACTTCTCTCTAAGTCATATCCCAAGGCCACATGCCAGTGGTGCCCATATGCCCATTTGATCTCCTCTCTCTGGTCTGCAGCCAAAGAATCAGCTCCAGTTTAATACCTTCTTACCAGGCTTAAGAGCTTTGAGAAAAAGAAAACGACAGTAGGGTTGGGAAGGTAGCCAGCAAGCCTGCCAATCTAAATGATAAGCCCTTGGCTTTAACCTCAGGCTCATCATTTACTGCCTCTGGTGCCAGGTGCTAGCTAATATTGTCCCTTGGCAAATCCAAATACAACAAAATTACTCTCGGTTGCTCTGCCTCCACCATTCTCAACCTTCCTATTCTACAGATCTCTGTGGTCTTCAACATATACTCTCCAAACTTCAGCCACACCTGATTTCCTTCCCTCATCTTCCTTTTGCTCAACAAAGCTCTCTTGTGGGCTCAAAAGTCACCCTGGCCAATCTAATCCCTACTCTTACAGGATTCACAGCAGCACCTCAAGGAACTACATTTCAGATGTTTCAGCAGATAGCTAGCTACTGGCTCACACTGTCATGGCAGTCCAAATGGCTATAATCACCAACATGCAAGCTTCCAGGAAAAGGCAAAAGTTACACAGCCAGGTACCCAGGGAAAAAGAGGTTGGTAAGTATTTCCAGACAGAAGCTCACTTGTCCACCTCCCCCTTGAACTGTTGCCTTTGCACATGTTAGAAAGCCATGTAATACAAATCAAAGATGCACTCAGGCAAAACAAGGAAGGAAAACATTAAGAGAAAAGAACAAGAGTTTGGCCCTAGGAATAGACAAGCCAACACATTCTGTGCCAGGGCTGGCACAACAGTGGAAGAGGTCCAAGGAGAGATGTGTGACCAGAATGAACATTTGCTAGCAGCACACCTGAAAAGTGAAAATAGTATCAATAGATATCATGGGGCAGGGCAGAACGCGAATAGGCTTGCACTGAAATTAATTCTGTTTCAACACTGTACAGAGAACATAGATCCTCATGGAGAAGCTGTTGATGGACAGGCTATCTGAACTCCAGATGACCCCGCCTGAGCAGAGAGGTTTGACAAGATAACTTCTAGAGGTCCTTTCCAATCTCAACCATTCTGTGAAAATGCTCTAACCTCTGGAAGACCGATTGATGCTGAAAGTTTGGGAACTGGACTAGATTATCCTGCCTGCCTTGCCTTTGGCATTCACAAGCTGGCAGCAGATGTACCTTGCCATCACTGAAAACTCAGTTGCCTCCTTCAGGAAAGAAGAGGAAATCATCATGCTTTATAGAAGCAGCCAGGCCAAGTTCTACATGGGTTACCACTCTCTTATGCTCCAACTCATCCAGCTGCAGCAGCACACAAGCACTTCCCAATGTTTTTGCATGAATTAGATAGCCATCCAGGGAACACTTAAGAGACACAGAGACAGAGGTATCTGTTGTCTGGCAGTCATAATCACCTCCCTGGGGCTGGGTGGGGTTCCTCCTGCCTTCCCTTGCTATTGAGTCTCTCTGCCTCCTGGACTGCACAATTTCTTCCCACCCTCCCCCTCTCCACCACTGTCAGACTACCAATGCCTCCAAATCAGCAAACCAGACATCAGCTGGGTGGCACTGAGCCAGAGTCTTTATAACAGAGATCAAACCAGAAGAGAATATGTTGGCTCCTCCAAAGACACAAAGAACAAGACAACTCTACCATGCCCTATCTCCCACTCGTACAGTACATCTCTAGGATACCAGAGCCTCCTGCCACAGAACTACAGCCTTTCAGGCAAGTAGACCAGACAATCCCATCGATCATGTTCAGCCCCAAACTTTCTCATGCTCAGACTGCCCTGTAGCAGCCAGGCATAGCATTTGTTAGCTGGCTACTTCAGTGCCAAACTGGCAGGGGTGAGATAGACAGGGGCTTCTATGCTGGAAGAACAGCTGCAATAGCATATTTCTGGGGATGAAAAATAAAAGCAAAATTGCAGGAGGTTACCAGAAGCAGAATTTCTCATTCTGTACTGGCACAATCAGTTTCTGCAACAGTTTTCTTTATTATATTGCTTCAACAAGTGCTCTACTGCACCCAGGGACAAAGAACTGCTATGGCCCAACTTCCCGCACTTGAGAGACAAGTTCTGGCACTGGGCCCCTTAGGAAATGGTGTAAGACATTACACTCAGCAGAGGTCTCTGAACTCTGCTCAGTTACTCTGGAGAACGAGGCCCAGGGCAGAGACGCTGATGAAACTACTACCAGCACCAGCAGTAGATTTTCCGGCACCCTCTCGTCACAGAGGGAAGCTCAGATGGGCAAACAGATGGTAACAATTCTCAGCAACTGAGAAGGCCTGGATTCAAAGGGGAGGCCAAGAGGTGAAAGGGACTCACGAGCTTACACGTGGAAGCTATCTGGGAGCTATTTTTCAAGTCCTAGAGAGACAGGCAAGGGCAAAACCCAGCTGTGCTAAGGATACAGAAATCTCACCCTGGAGCCACTAACAGTCCAAAGGCCAGACCTCAGCGTACCAGGGGTCACACATTGGTCCTTGGTCACATGTGGCAAGTTCTGTTCTGCAGCCTCTGTCCAACCAGTATCAGGCCAAAGAAAGCTTTTAGTGCTGGTCACCCCACCAATGCCCAGTTCAACAAAAATGCCAGTATTCAAATACACAGCAGAAGGAAAGATGGTCTTCATATTACACAGCTAAGCCCAGACCAGAGCTCACATTATAACCAAGCGACTTTCAGTGTCAAGTCATGATGAAGCCCCACTCACCTGTCATGCACTGAAACTAGTCACCTATCAAAGGGGTGCAGTGAACAATCCAAATGTTAGCACAGGACGTATTTTTCTCTTCAGTGCTTGCCTTTTTCATCCCAGCATCTCAATGCATTTTAAATAATGCACTAAGCCTCCATAAGAAAATATTATTGATACTCTAGAAGGGAAGCCAAACAAGGAACAGCTGAAATCACTTGGCTTGTTCGGAGGACAGTGAAGGGAGACCTCATTGCAGTCTGCAACTTCCTCATGAAGAGAAGCAGAGGGGCAGCCACTAATCTCTTCTCTCAGGCGACCAGTGACAGGGTCTAAGGGGATGCCACAAAGCTGTGTCAGGGAAGGTTTAGTGTGGATATTAGGAAAAAGTTCTTCTTCACCCAGAAAGTGGTTGAGCACCGGAACAGGCTCCCCAGGGAACTGGTCACAGCATCAAGCCTGTTCAAGAGTTCAAGAAGCATTTGGACAATGCTCAGGCCTGTGGTGTGACTCTTGGGGTTGTCCTTTGCAGGGCCAGGAGCTGGACTTCAATGAGCTTTGTGGGTCCCTTCCAACTCAGGGTATTCTATGAATCTATTCATATTCATTCTATTCTATCTACTCATACAACAAAAACAAACCATGGCAGAAAGTCCAGAGCAAGTTGTGAAACCTATCTAGTGACTTTATAGTGTAACTGGAAATACACTCATGTACCCAAATCCTCTGTCTTGTACTTTAAAACAATGCTTTCATATCAGCCACCTACCCACACATAAGTGAGGACAATTTGGATTCCTCATTGTACCATCCCAAAGCTGCTCTCCTCCAAGAGATGTCTCACTGTGCAAATGCTACAGTCTGACTTCCCAAGCTTCTGTAAGTAGATTTCAAAGGTAATCCAGGCAGTCCCACTGAACAACACAGGAGGATGGATCCATTACTTCCTCTCTATCAGTTTACACAACATGCCAAGACCAATTAGTCTGCTGGGAAAGAGCTCAGCAGCTCCAAGAAGTCTTTGTGACACCCTGGACATCCTTATACCTCATCTGACCCTTGCATCCACTGGTGCCTTTACCTCGAGCCATCAAAGGATGGCCCTACTCTCCCTAATCTTGTGCTTCAACATTGCCAAAAAAGCCAGATATGTGAAGTGGCAGCAGCCACAGTCTTTCTAGGATGTGCACAGCCTTCATAAAATGGCAAGTGGTTGGTAGCAGGGCCTGAATGCAAGGACATGTCTGCCCACAGACCATGATCAAGGCAGTGCTGGGCGAGGGCATTCACTGTAGCAATTCGGGTGTCTGCACAAGCCAAGGTATTTCTGCCCAATTAAGGGAAAGAATAGAAGCTTTCTGAGGTAATTTTCTAGTCCTTTGGAGAAGTGAAAAAAAGCATGCACTGAAATGCCCTCACTCACCCTCATCAGGGAGAGACTGGGTGACCAGCTGATCAGCCAGCCCGGGTGGGAAATACACCCACTGACTGTCCAAACTCATGTCTGGGACACAAAAGAGGCAGAATACTTTGCCTTGTGAAGCTACAAAGGCATGGCTGGACACCTAACTGAAACACGACTTTTTAAACCTGCTCCTGTGCAGCCTTCTCTGCTGCAGGAGGCTGAACTGAAAGGCATGGGTGATGGAGATTTTCATTTATTCACAGGCCATGAAAGCACAGCATTTCCTAACCCCTTAAAAGCACTCACATTGGCCCCAACCCATTAGTCTCTCCCAAATTTGCTCCTCTTTCTTCTGAAATGGCATCAAATTCACTGGAACACAGGGAAACATTTGGACACCACATGCCACCACATGCCAAATGGTCTTCCTGCAAAACCTGTCTTGGTCTGTCCAACCCTAAGAATAGCTAAAGCATCCCAACACAGAGCCACTTTACACCACAACTCTTGGGACCCATGTTCCATCACCATCCGACATAAACAGAATTTGATACAAAGCACTCAGCATCTCTTCATCCACCCTTGAGTTACCCATACCACATCACACCCTCAGAGTGTCTTCTTATCTCAGAACACATTTGCTTCTGGCACAAATTAATCTTGCCTGATGATACTCTTTGTCAACTGTCAGCTGCACAGAGCTGCAGGAATGGGAATAAGGTTCAGGGATAAGCATGAAAGACCTATCTGCTGCTCAAAAAAAAGTCTATCTGATAAAAAATTTTTCAGCTACATTCTCATGGGCAAGCACATGATGTCAAGGAAAAGAATCATAAAGCAAGAATAGCTTGATTTCAGAGCCCAGATGAAGCTTCATATCATTCCTCATTATCAGTGTTTACCTGACTAAAAAAACACATGATGTTAAGCTCTGCCCAGGCAGTTAATAAGAACCACTTTTGTTGGAAAATGAAAACAGACCAAAAAAATAAACACTCTGCTCCCATTTTGTAAGGGGGCAATGGAGGTCCTGAATCATTTTCATAGGAAAAATAAGTACAGGTAATGAGCAAAAAGTCATCATAAAGCTTCAGGATGTTACTGTCTCAAAGTTAGCCAATTAAAATTATAAAAATAATACAAATGACCAAACACTTAAAATATTCAGGCTGCATCTCACTTTGCATGTATGTGCCTTGTCATCCCTGCCAGTACACTTTCTTTCAAATTAAAAACACCAACTGACTGTCCTTTCTTCATAACATGATTTCCATAACCTAAAATGTTAATGACATCTCCAGTAAAAATGTTATTTAAAAAACACACCACTACCTCCACTCCAGATTTCAACTTCTTTTGCAAAAATTTTTGCCACAATCAATTCAAAAGCATAGAGAGCAAGATGGACCAGGAAACGAGTTGTTCTTATAAGGTTTCCCCTCCAAAAAACACAACCGTTTGGAAAGCTTATTTAAATTAGCCCCTAACCTTCACCAAACACTCCCAAACACAGTGCTGAAAGAAACTTAAGGCTGAGCAGACAGATGCTATGCCTGGGATCCAAATCAGAGAAATCACCTGGGCCAAAAAGAACATTTCCCCATTCACACTCTGGGGAAAAAATAAAATAGAAAAAAAAAAAAAAAAAAAGGCTGGGCACAGGCTTACCAGCTTTCTTCTCCTCTCATAAGGATGTGAGACTAATTAAAGTCTTTCAGTATCAGTAGAAGATTTGGGTGATGTGAAATGCAAGACTGGGCCTTTTGAATGTTCTGTGAGCAGAAACTTGGCTAGAAGGGTGAAGAGGGGGTGAGGAAAACTGTACTGAAAAAACAAGTCTCTGCATTATGTATTCATGGGATGTATGCTGCCAGCAGGACTGAGAACAAGCAGCAATGTGATGGGGAAATGGAGAAATCTAACTTTTACAGATCTTAGAAAATAAATACATAGTCCTCTCTTTTAGTGGGTCCACCTTGTAGGCTTAAAGAGGGGTGTTGTTAGTAAGGTTAAAACTGGTATATCCAACCAACCAGAGACAGTGAAATTCTTCCGTAATGAGAGCAAATTCAGAACTAAAAATAATTGTTTTTAACTTACAGCAATTTAGCAAGGCCAGCAGATGTCTGCAGATACTCTTTCAAACTGACACTACACCAGTGCAAAAAGGAAAACAAATAATGAAGAGAGCTGAAATACTAACTCTACAGCAATGCCTTTTGAAAGAGGGTACCAGATGGGAACTGCACAGGGCAGCCTGTCCCATCAGTACCAGGCATGCCCCATTTCTCAGGCTCTGTAGAGACAAAGCAAACTCCACATCTCAATCCTAGGCTGCAACAAAAGTCCTGCAAAACCAAGAGTAACTGCATCTAGAGCAAACTGGAAACAGTTTGTGTTTTTAAAGTGTTAAGAAGGTAAAAAGCACTGTTTTACATTGCTGTAAAACTCCTAGGAGTCTTAAAGAGACCTGGGCCCAAAGAAGTCTACAGTGTGGAAAGAGCTATCATCATCAAATCTACAACCACTTTCTACAACCAAATGCTTTTTTTTATACATCCCTAAGCAATTCATTTATTTTGGAGTAAGTGTTATAGGTCAGATCATGGTAGCAGGGGTAACTCAAAGGCAAACTCCAGTTATTTTGTTCCTGTGCCATGCAATGACCCAGACAGTACGAGTGCTGCCTTCCTAATGGGGGTAGCAAGAGAACAGCCCAACTGTAGCAGGAGACACTCAAGTAGCAGCAGCTTTACCTCTCAAAACAAGTATCTGCACTTAGTCCTAGTTTATTCTAGACAGAGAGCAAAAGTACAGGCTATGCCCCTGGAGACATGACCACAAGAAGCAACCCTGTGAATTTACTGAGTCCTGCCTCAATAACACTTTTCTGTCTTTGCTTACAACACCTCTTCTTTCAAGCGATGCTGCTTTCCTCACGTGATGTTCTGCCTTACCTGCTGCATTTTTTCCAGGTCAAGGCTGGGCCTGCTGACCTTATCCCCATATCCTTGTCGATGTCTCTTACAAGGCATGACTTGCTCAAGGCCTGCCCCAACGCTCGTGAAGATTAAAGGTCTGGAGGCTGGGCTCCGCACCAGGGGCTGGAGTCTCTTGGGAGGGGAGGCACTGAAGAGCACAGGGCTCGGGCTGGCGTGCAGGCCATCAGTCTGCTCTGCCGCAGGCCGGAAGGACATGGCGCACAAGTTCTTCACTTCTTCGTCGCTGGAGGAGGTGTTGCTGCCGTCGCTGCAGCAGGCGAGCCTGCTGACCTGGGACCACTTCCGCTTCTCCGCAGAAAACTCACGGTTTATGCGCTCCAGCTCCTCTTCTGAGCTGTGGCGGTCAAGGTTGGCATGGAAGAGGGCCCGAACCTTGCAGCATTGGTTGTCCTGGTTCTGGAGCTGGTTGGTGGCCAGAGGGGTCAAGGTACAATTCCGTCTTCTCTCTAGTGGGAGGAGGAGATACAGGAATGGCAGAGCAGATATGTGTCCCATGCCCTAATAAATTTGGCCTGTTTTCTCCTGACCTGTTGTTTTTATCTCCTCCCAAGTAAACTTCTGAGCTGTTTTCCCACCTTTTCTTCCCCAGATGAAACACCCCCAGCTGAATGCTACCCTTTGGAAGTTTCCAGACATTTGTTCAGACCAAACAGTTATACAACGCTTTCAAGCTGTCACCTGGAAGTCTAGTTCCAGAGCAAGAACATGGACCTGTGACACACCTCATCTCCTGAAGGTAGAGAAGACATGATCTCACAGATGTGTTACTCAGCACTTGCCTCTAGCTAAAAACATTCAGTTCTAGTGACCAGTTCTCAGGGCAGAAGAGGCAAGTAAGTTACATTACTCTAAGTGTCACCTTTGTGGCTCAAATAAGAGAGATCTGGTTTCTGGAGATACAAGTCCTCTATTACAAGACTTGTCACACAAGAGAGCCTGCCTTCAGCCATAAGCTGGGCACACTTTACCTCTTCTGCTGAGCTCTTTCTATGTTAAGCACACAGAGCAGGGATTTGAATTTGATTTGACACAGGTCAGTAATTTAACTTCTACCTTTGCATAAGAATTCACTCGAAGGTGGGCACAGGGCATGAAAAAATGGCAGACTTAGCATAGCTCAAGAAGAAAACTTACTACAGATTTCACCTGCAGCTCTAACCTACTTCATACCAAGTCCAAAAACAATATCAGAACCCCTATCTCTTCTCTATCAAACACCCTCAGCTAGGTGCAAGCATAGGGTTGCCCAATACCAACAGTACAGGAGGAACAGAGAGAGCTCATCAGATAAATAGTGCAGGGGAATGACAAATCTGAAGGTCAAAACTCAAAGTGGTAAGAATGAGGAAACCAAGAACAAAGATGATACAGGTGCAAAAGCATGGAATAGTAGATAAATCTTCAGTCCCAGCTCTGCTGCTGGCACAACTGTGGACTGTGCCTGCCCCATATCTGCAGCACTGAGACCTTAACACATGGTTAACAATGTCTATCTCTGGTAATAAAAATGACTGCAGCATCTAGTAACACTAGCTTCTCCTTGTGAGGTCTCAAAGACTTCAAGGTAACTTATTTAATGCCTCTGGTTGTGGTACACTGGGGACTGAGAAGGAGGCACTTGCAAAAGCACAAGTGAAAAGCAAAATGGACTTCAGCTGTGGTATCCCAGGATCCTCCTATCTCATCCCTTTACCTCTGTCGATCTGAGCAAGTTCCTGGTTCTCTCCCTCAGAGTCATCGCTGTCCTCATCACTTGGGGGACAGGAGATCTAGGGGACAAGGAGAAAGAAAAGGCTTCATCGTGAACACTGAACGTTGCCCTGCTGCTGCCCAAGCCACTTCCCCCACCCTCCCACTCTCATATCCTGCAGGCATCCATACCACCTAACCACACATGTGCAGCCATAGCACCTCCCTGTATACACATCCTCATCTCCCAACCTCAAACTCCCATCGTATCCTCTTATTTGCAGCAACACAAAACACGTGACCTGCCACTATTTCTACCCTAATGTACCACCAACTCTTTCCCAAGCACAGTGAACATATCCTGCCCTTTGCTTCCCAGACACGAAGCTTGTAACCATCATGGCTTACCACATCCACATCACGTGGATAACTGAATCTCCAAAATCTCCACTTCCGAAATAAAGACACATCCTGTCAACAGCACTATCATCTTGCACGACACCCAAAAATGCAAGTGGCACGTTAACTTCAGCCATCCTGTGTATGTACCAACACTTCCCCTTGAAGGTTTACACACAAGCCACCACAGAACAGACTCACCTTGCTGTCCTACAAGACAACCCTGAAGAATGTAACAGAAATAAAAGAAACAGGATTTCACAGAAATGCAAACAACACCATTATGCTATCCCCTCCAGGACAGAGTCTTACAGTACCATTGAACCCCTTTAAATGGTCCAAGAGTACTGACAATTCATATATTTTGTCTATCACAACTTTTCAGGAACATTTGCTCTTGATCAGCCAGTGGACTTCCACTGTATACTTGCTGAATACACAAATACCCACTTGCTCACTCAAACCATGGTCTAACACTGAACAAACTTGGTAGTTGCCTCTTGAGAGGTTTGAGAGATCTACAACCAAGCTTTTGTCAGACAGATTGCACTGCTACTGAGTTTCCTAAGCAGAGGAAATCCTTACCTGCCTTGTACCCAAAGTGACTTTTGTTTGGCTGCATAGAGCATGCCTGGAAGTTATTAGATCAAACCTCTGAGCTACACAGCTTAGTCTGTGTGTCTGGCAATGGCCAAACCCAAACAAGTCAAAGGGAAATGCAATACTAATAGAAGCCTCTATAAGAAACAGTTCTGGAATAATATCATCACTACAAGATGAACTTCACTATTCCTTATTACACCTTTTTATTCAGAATAACAACAAGCACTGCCATCATTCTTAGCTGTCTCATAAGCTACAGAATTCAGTGGCAATAGGTTCATGCTGTGCCTCTATTTTAAGTGTGTTTGATGTGCTGTGCTTGACTTTTACAGAAGATGAGGCAGCATGCAACCATTACACTGATACAGACCCACTTCACCTCCACCACCCTAACGAAACATCCTTTGAGTATGTCAGCCTCCCAGAGGCACAAAAGAGCACCTACCCTTAACTAGGTGCCTATGAAAGACACATATAGCTGATGCAGAGATACAATAATAGTGGAAAAATTCTGGTTGATACTGAACTTGACAGCTATTAAGCCAAGACACTTATGTTTGTGACCATCCCCCAGGACTGTGTTTGCAGGTTTTGTTCCCCCAAAAGCATATTGACACTCCTTCTCTTTTTTTAAAAACTACCTTTTGCCCTTCTATATTTACAATGCCCTTCAAGAAATCAAAAATATATTTTCCTTCCTTGCTAGCCTTTAAACTACTTTCTCAACTGTCACACGACGAGTTGGGCAAGTGGCACAGTTTTGTCCCCACTGCCTATATTCTTGAAATAAATGCAGGGGGCTGTTTTTCCCATCACAACTACAATTTTCTTGTACATATTCACACATGCATCATTTAATAAAGGCAGCTGGCACTGAGGAACACTGCCAAATACAGAGAGACTTCTAGTTGTCCCCAGAGCAGGTATAATACCTTGTTTGTACCATGGCAGTTCACAGAGGGGACAGCTGACACTGAGGTGCCATTGTGCAAGCTGCTGTACACACAGACAGAGGTCCTGTCTCCGTTACAAAAGCTAAGGCTCCCATTCTAACCCAAGAGGTACTGACCTTAGTCTGTGGCTTGTTCCCACATAAAAACCTTTCATTTGGACACAGCAAGGTTTTCAGTGAGGTTCAGCAGCTCTGTGTGGGAATTCTATCAACTTCAGTTTTTGTAGTACATAAGTGTCATTATATGGCATGGTGCTGCTTCCAAAAAAGAGGCAATGACATCTAGCACATGCAGGTCAAACAGCTACTGCACAATGCCACTGGCTTGAGATGCTTAAAGTAGGAGTTGGGTGAGTCAGTGATTGACATTCTGAAGGTCTTTGTGTCTACAGGTCCTGGGCTTCTAAAATATTCACTTCTTGTACAAGAGCAATTTTGCTAGCCCCTGATCTCATACAGGTAAGTCTCTTCTAAGTCCTCCCTAGACCCACAGGCAACCCAAGACTAATACCCTGTGAGTTGCCTCAAACACTTAGCTAGAGGCTTTCTTCAGAGCACCCACAAGAAAAGAGAAATCTGTTTCAAACAAGAAGATACTGAGAGTGTGTGTTTGGACCCATAGTATAACTCAAAGAAATTAAAATGGTAGGACAATATGAAAGGCTTCATGGAAAAAACAGGCTCACACAGTCTTGCTAATCATCTTTCTAATGCCAGCCACGGAAAAGCAAGCACCCGCTTTTTAACTGACTACACTTTTTATGAGGAACACAAACACTTTTCAGAATCCAGGCAATAAGAGTCATCTATTGAACCACTCTTCCTGACATCCACCTTTTCTTTTGGAAAATCATCCTAATGGTAGCACATTTCTCTCAACACTGAAACTTGGTTTCTCCCCATTATTTCTACTGGTATCAATATACCCGTGTTTTGGACAATACTCTGAGAAATTAGAATAGTTACTTATTATACAACAAAGGTAAACTGTAAAAAAAAAAAGCCTTAAAGTCCAGTAACTGTGCATTTTGTGCATTAGGGAAGTACACAGATTCTAAACTGCCTCCAATGTTCCATGACCTGCACTGTCTTTCAGAAGTCCTCTCATCTCTGATTTTGTGTCGGTTACATACATGTAAATATCCTCCTGCTTGGTCATTTTTCACTCAGACATCATCATTTTCCTCCCATTTGTCATTTAGCAAGGTCTTCTGTTTTAGTATTGTTACTTTCTCTTTTTATTGGCAAATTCTTATGCAAATTATATCCTGGCTGTGGTAGTGGAAGTCTCCCAAGCTCCTATAGCTCTAGGAGACTCTAGCTTCCACGTTCCTTAAGAGAGTACCATCATTCACAGTAGGCTAACCATTAATCTTGCAGTGTTTTAATTATACACATGAAACTCCTTGCCACAATACACCACATAGGCAAAGATTAATAGAAGATCAAAAAAAAAAAAAAGAATCTCTGTCTGTATGGATAACAAGACTTGCCAAAAGTTATAAAGATATATGGTATCAAAGACTAATGCTCTGACTAGCCGGAAATAAAATGCTCTGTCCCTTGACTCTTCCCAGGCTTTAAGAGTAGCACTTTTCTTTCTTCAAAAACCATTCCACTAAACACAGCAGTATTATGTTCAGGCCTCCAGCCTCCCTTGCACAGTCCAGGTCTTATATTAGCTACAGATTACTTTTGTCCAAGGCAATACAGCCTCAATTTCCTCACAAAATTCAGAACTGTGGCACAGCTACAGCAGAAAACTTGACCTCTGTGTCAAAGACCCCACCAGACCACAGCTTCATTCAGAGCATATCAATTGCAGAATTGTTTAGATTGAGAAACACCTCTTGGTATCGTATAGTCCAAGTCCTTGCTCAAGCTGGGGTAACCAGAACAGGTTGCCATGACTGTTCCCAATACACTCTGTACCCTAAACATGAAAAATTAAGGAGAATAAGAGAAAACTTTCAATTCACACACTTGAATCTTTACAAGTCATGGCACAAAACAATCCTGAAAACAAAGGACAGGGGCTCATCCACCCTTCCGTCTTTCTTCAGGAAATGCATCAAAGAGCACTCTCCTGTTGATGAGGATCTCAGTCTTACACCCGAGTCCTTCAGCTCCAGCACCTGACATGTCTTCTGTCACACAAAGGACTCCTTCCATGCTAGATGGAAACATGAACAAACTTCCCCATGCATTGGACTTTACACACATGTCCAGTAAGGGAAGATGGGTTTGTGAAAAATAGACAGATGGTATTTAAGGAAAACTGAGTGCAAAGCTGATACCTTTGAGGGAGTTTCAATATGGAAGACAAACTAGATATAAGAAAAAACTGGAGAGAAAAATCTGTCTCACCACGCTGCTGCTGGAATTGCCCATGTCCTAAAGGGTCCCATGACCCTTAAAGTCTAAAGCGCTGAAATACAACAGACAATTAAAAAGTCCCACCCTGTTAAAGTGCAGTTCCTCTTGGCTTTGCTTACAGAAGAGAAAGTAAGCTGCTATCATATAAACAAAAGTAATGACATTAAGAATAATCTGTGAGCTTACAAAGGAGAAGGAAGCTCACTTCTAAACCAAAATAAAACTCTCCTCACAAGGTTCACCTAAAGGTTGCATTGTCCTAAAAACCTGTAACACCAACAGTATGGTTTGGTGCAGTGGAGGGTGTATTTGTGAGGAAGAGATAATACAAAACTGACCACAGGCAACCCCTTGTTTCCAGCTTGAATCAAGAACGCACACAGTCTGGAGGGCTTAATTCCCAATCTCCCTCTAGGAGGGAAAGAGGGAAGGAGTTTACCTCCATGGGCGTGGTTTCCCCAGCAGAGGCCAACGCTACCAATGCTGCTACATATAAGGCAGTTTTTGGTACAGGCTCATTTATTAGAGGCTGACCACTCCAGGGAATCTCTGCAACTAAACAGAGTCTGGCCAAGAGGCCTGGAAAGAGATTTTGCTGAAACTAGTCTCACACAATGGTTCCTGGCACAAAAACAGAAAGGGATGATGAGCTCACCGATGACTACTGATATCTCTGCTATGGGGATCTGATTTCCATTTCTTCAGATTTCAGATTGGAGAAACAAAACCAGTGCTCACTCACCTTCTCCCTGCCACACTGCCTACAGTAGCAGCTGCCACAGACATGGGCAACCAGCAGTATAGGGCTCTGCTGCTGGCTTTTCTCCATCCCCATACTTGGCTTTAGCAAAAACATTTTACTGAATCTGCCCAGCGTTGTCCAGGACAATAATTGGTGCAGTTGCCATGGGACACTGCCTGATCTTGAATGAGGGAGGTGCCATCCTCCCAGTTATAAGAAACTCTGAATTAGAGAGAGTGGGAAAACAAGGGAAATAATGAGACACTGAAAGGCAGTTTTGAGCCATGGAACAACACGAAGAAGGAAGGAATGAGTAAAACAGACCTTCATGTAACATGTAATTAACATGTAACTCCTCTCCCAAAAGCTCCTTTAATTTTATTTGAGAGATATTCAGCATTACAAGGAAAATTTGTGCTAGTAGGACAGGCTTGCTCTCTCCTCAAGAAAAGTAGCAGAATCAAACATCCACAAGTGAGTTACAACTGCCCAGACTAGATCTGGGGTTTACAGCTGGGGTCCTTCGACAGCTAAACTTCCAGCCATAGCAGTCATGGTTTGGAAAAGCTTTTCCAAAGTCTTTTTTCTCCCCACATTGTTATTATTTTCCTTTTTAATTTTCATAATAGACCTTCCTTCAAACTCCTTTCCCCATTTCCTTGCAAATGGCTACAGTTCAAACCCAGGCTTCATAACTCTTGAACACCATCCTACTTGACAGAGCAGCTGTCTGGGCCAGTGAAAGCAGGGATGGGCCTGAGATGATTTTGCAGGGGAAGACTAAAGATAAAAACATCAGGCAGTTTTGCAAAATAAAAACAAAACAAACAAACAAAAAATAATTAAAAAAAAAAAAGCAAGTCCTGACACTTCACCATGAATCCAGAAGAGTATGGTATACAGCATCAGTGATCCTACGGTGCTTGAGCACATGGACTCACCATAAACAGCTGACATCTGATGTTCCCCATACACAGGAAAGTGAATGCACCTGATGCCTACAATTGAGACTCCTATCCACCCTGGGTCTGTTCTCAAACATTCTGGGCAAATACTGTTACAAGAGTAAAACAAGGATCACCCTTTTAAATTCCACTCAAGATGGAGAGAAGTACTTCAAAGAGACTAGAACAGACTCAGTTCTATCAATGGTATAAGTACCCACACACTCCTTTCATCAGGCATCAAACTTCGGTGACAAACCAAAGACATAAAAGGAACTCTATCAACTAAATAAAACCAGTCTTTAAAAGGTCTTCCAGGCAGAACACACTCAGACTCTAGTCCTGAGCACCCAGAACACTCCCAACCTGAGAGAACCCCATTCAGTTTATTTATCCTCAAAGACGCTATGAGAACAAGAATCTCTCTGATTAAACATAGCTGCAGTCATGTTTGGGGCCATGATTTCAAAGGTTATAAATTTCACATGTTGCAATTACACATGGACCAAAGTCACTACAGCCCACACTCAACAGGTGGATGGGGGCTGGTAACAAAGGTGTGACCACGGAAGTAGAGTCTTTAATCCTTCAATTTCCTCCTTGACTTCCCAGACCACTATGTCACAAAAGACTGCTTCTGCAGCACAGAAGCCTGGGGAATGGTGCAGCTCGGTGTTGGGATATGTACCATTCTCTCTGGCAGCAAAAACTTTCACAAAATTCTCAATCTATGCCTATGTTGTTAGCTTAAGAGGGTGGTTTATAGCTCTTACTGTAGCAACAGAAACCATACACTCCTCCAACTCCACTTCTACCTGCAAGTAAAGCTCATAGATGTGCCACTTTCCAGTAGGTCTCCCACAAATCTCCTATCTTCCTCCCACCACTCAGCTTCTACTCAGTACAAATACCCAGCACGGCCTGGCCTCAGCTGGCAGCCCCCTGCAAGAATGGCTAATTTATACCAAAGTTTCAAGGATTCTCATGAAGGCCAGAATTCACCTGTTAAATCTTCTCATTCTATGGGCGGGGATATAGCATACTTTAGAAGAAAATTAACAAAGAAAAACGTGGCAAAGTGTTGGGAAGCACACATCAGAAAGAAGCAGCAACCCACAAAACAGTTGGGGTGCAAAGAGATCCCTTTGCAGGGTCAACTCCCCTGACAGCTCACAGCTTGGAGCCCTGGCATCCCCCAGGCTCGGACTCAGCAGGATCAGTGTTATTCGGCAGTGTTGACACCACAAAGAACAGCAGTCGAGAAAGACAAAAAGGAGCCTGAAGGATTAAAGACCTTCATTAGAGGGCCTCATGCACTCTGCATTAAGATACAGTGACTTAGCTCCATCTGTAATTTACAGCCCATTTGCTGCTGAAACTCAGCTCCAAACACTCAGATTAAAAGCAGCACTATTTATCACAGGCTGACAACCCTTACAGACATAAGAGGAAGACAGTGAAGGGACACCTAGAATTGGAGAGGCACCTATAATAGTTAATCTTATCTGTAATGCATTTACTAAGAGAAGGGAGGATGGGAGATGGCTGCTCACACCAATGCCAACCATTGCTGCCTTGGCCACAGGGATTTAAACACACCCCTCTTAACTCATATCCCAGCCCCACCGGCCTGGCTCAGTTATTACACTGCTGTGATGAGAAAAGGTCTCTTTGCACAGGCTGTCAGCTTCTCTGACAGTTTACATCAACTCCTCAGCATTCCACAAGTCCCCTCAACCAGGGAACTATGGCTGACAGCAGCTGGCATAAACAACACATCTGGTAACAGTTTTTCCATTCCCTATTCAAAAGGCTCAAAGAGGGCAGCTGCCTTTGCCCTGAGATACTTCCTTAGCTTAGGAGAAGCTGCTTGTGTTGGGAGACCTCACTCGACACTCACCTCTGCTCAGCCATAAAGAACTACATTAGCCAGATTTGCAAATACAAGAAACAATGCCTTACAGTCAGGCTGGAAAATGCATTTGGAGCACATGAAACATTTCAAGCTTCTCCTCAAAATCCCACATTAACCCTTCTGAGTGCAAGCAGCATTTGGATTTACACCAAACTTCTGTTTTATCAGGGAGCAAGCCAGTAATATAGGATAATCCTTTCAGACCAGATCTTTGATCCAGCTCGTCAGGCAACTTTAAAGTAAGGGTTAGGAACATGCAAAAATTTTCAATGGCTCTCATTGCACCAGATCCTTTCCTGGTAAGCATTGTATGATTCCAAGCCATTCCTAGCTGGGAAAATCTGACCAAAGGGTTGTCAAATCATCTGAACATGGAGGGACGGGCGCATGTTATTCATGGATGTGTGGTGCAAAGACAGAATTTGAACATTTACTTTCTTCTCCAATATATATATTTACTCTCTTCAGCAATATATGACATGGAAGGTACAAAATTAAATTAGTGAGGCAGGTCCTAAACAAACATGTGATCCTTCAACACTATGTAGTTAAGATGTAAAACATCTGTAGTTAGGATGTTCCGGATGTGAAGGCCCTACATCGATTTCGTAGGGTAAAATGAATAGGTTTAGGTAAAAGAAGTTTACTGGGCTACTAATGCACAGACAACAGTTCTGTCTCAAGAAGAACCCAAGACTAAAGTATGTGATGTTCTTTACCTCCTGTAGGTGCCCACCTCTAGTGACTGCAGGAGACAGGATGCCGGGAGAAACAGTATGTCTAACACAGGATTAGCCTCAGCCCCATTTGGAAGCAGGACACAGAGCACATGCACTTACTTGCAATGTCACAACATAAGAGGATACACAGAACAAACTCAGTGCTCTTCCAGATCCAGTGTTCTTCCAGTTCCAGCTCACCTCTCTCAACACAGAATGCTACTGAAACAGTTTCCAAGCACCACATACTAAAGCGGCACTCCCACATATCATTTCAGGAGTGAGATGGGAGAAGCTGCACTGCACTGTTGCCCTCTGCAAAATACCACTGAGGGGTTTCCCAAGAACGATTTGTTCTGTCCAAGCCAGAAAAAAGGGTTTTCTGAGAAAAAACCATACACAGGGAAGCTGCTGCTTTTTCAAGTCTCTAGATTATTTCACTTTATATGCTCCACACCAAATACCACTCCCGTTAATTAGCCATTGGCTGAAGAACTTTCATGTCTTTGGAATAACCAACTCTTAGGAATAAAGAAAAAATTATAAAGGAAAAAAGAAACACACATATAAAAACAATCTGGCTGCAGACAACTGTCTGGAACAGCCTCTTGGCTTTGTGTGTAATAACTGGGTGACAGGATATGGAAGGATTATTTTATATTTTTCCAGCTTACATCCAGACACACTCTCAGCAAACTGGAGAACGTAGCTGCATGTCTGGCATCTTTCCTCGGGATGGGAAATTCCCTGTTCAACCAAAGGAAATTTTATTCTCATGTTATGCCCATATAGAGCTTGGCAGACTGTGGGCTCTCATGCCAAGGAGTAAGGACATCACCAGTTAAATAAAAAACAGCATACATCATGGAAACAATGTGACCCGATGAAGAAGGAGTAAGATGAGACAGATCTCTGAACAAAGTAAATGTGAGGGGATAGGATCTTTATGCTATCTGAAACTTGAATTGTGTCATCTCCCTGAAATCTGTGGCTCAAAACCAGGTTTGTAGCCCAGACAAATCAACTGATCAGCTGCCCAAGGTCAGTCAATAGTTTGGTGCCTAGAAATATCAGAAACCAAGGTTCACCTATTCTCATTGTGAATATCTATGAATATTGAGGTATTTGTGAATACTGTGAATATTGTGAATCCCCTATAAAAGGCATCTCCTATCCTTTTATACATCAGTCAGGCAAAAAAACCTCAGGTGAACCCATCCATGAAATGGGAAACATGACTAATAAAAACCTCCTCAGGACACCTAAGCTCTCCTCAGGCACTGGCTTCCTTTTTTAACTCCTCAGGAGGTGTTTCAAGCCCTGAGCTCTGAGGTTTTCTCATATGGCCTGATGCTGGAACAAGGGTTGGGAGACAATTCCAGGCAAGCTGCAAAGGGCTTTTCTCAGATGTGTTTGCTGGGTACAACGACTAACTAATCCAGTCATGGCATTAGAGGAAGGCAACCCGTAGCTTCAGTGTCTACCATGCCTAGGAGACACCTCCCCAGGTTTCACCACAACTCCTCAGTGACAACACTCAGCTAAAATGCCAGTGGGGCACGGGCATTGATCTTCTCCCAGCACCACAACTCAAGCCTTGGCAAGCTGAAGTGGCTCTGCAGCAGGATTGAGCCTGGATGCTGAGCTGCCTGGCTAAGAGTGCTCAGGGAGGAGAGGGCTAGAAACAAAGGCTGGTCCATAACAGCTGCTTGCAAAGTTCATATTCACTCACAGAACCTTCTTTGGGCTCTTAGCTCCTGCCACCTCTAGATGACATTCTGCCATGCCAACACTAAAAACAACAACTAAAAAGAATCAGGACCTGGATAACTGCACATACAGCTATGTGGTAGCTTCAGTGTAAATCTTCCTAGCAAGATACTTTCTCACATCCAAGTCCAACAGGAAGTTTCCATAAGCATCCACAGTGTTTCAACCTCGATGAAGCCATCAAGGCTGGACTAGAGAGGCAACCATGCGAGCTCTTCACTTGATGTACCTTCACAAGGGTACTCTGTCATGGCACTTCCATTCTCCTAGAGCAGTCTCAATAGGAGAACAGCAGAAGTTCACCTGGCTAAGCATTTAGTGTGCTGCAGTGATTACAAAGGATGGGGCTGGGAGGGGTGGGAAGGACTACTCTACCATGTAAGATCTGTTCCCTCTGCCTCAACCAGCTCCCAAGATGCCCCATCCTCAAAATGCTTGTCCTTCAACGACTGAACAGTTCAGTACGACATAGACTGAGGTACATATGGAGGCCAGGTCAATATCCAAACAGACCCACCCATAGCACAGAGGAGGTTATGGTGGGCACAAAAAGCAAGAATAAAATAGCAAGAGGGGAGAAGTGCCTAGAGGCACCCTGAGCTGTCCACCCTCAAGGAGTGACCACATTGGTTCAGAAGAAATCTTCTTTGAACTGTGCTCCACCTGTGTGCCGCATCCCCACAGCATGGGCTGCGCCCAGACTCGCATGGAGACAGCTCTGCATAGGTCACATTGGGCCATATGTCCTTTACATCAGCTTTTAGGCCTGGGTCACAGCAGAGTTCGTGCTGCACAGGGAATGCTTTCAGTGCAGATAAAGGTCACAACTAATTGGCTTTCTTCTAAATCCTTGCCTGGGTGTTCATGCTGAGTAGTTGTGGGTGGTGCTGGTGCCTATTCAAAAACAGCTTAGCTGGCTGACTGCTGGTCAATGGTGGCAAGAGGACAAACAGGCTCTGCCCACGGCCACATACAGCAGTTACTGCAGCAGAAAACAGTCCTGAGTGCACACATACCTGTGATGCTGGTTGCTAGGAAGAGTTGGGTCACCCAGCAACCTGAATCCCACTGAACAGGAGAACAGGGGTTACAGATAAAGGCATGTGGGTAGGAGGGGTTGGCGCTGCCTACAATGTGGGTGGGAGTGTATTTCCCACTGAAAGGGGAATACAGGCCTTGGTTCCCGTGCTGAGGCACCCCAACAACACTTCTGTGACCTCAGGCATGCTCCAGGAACAGCCAAGGAAGGTGGCCAAATTGGCACATTACAGCAGAGTGGTGCCACCCACAACTCCACAGAGGTGTCCTAAGTAGATGCAAACCTTGCTTTTTACTTTAAAGAGAGGTGAACCCACTTTTTTGCAAAAGCCATAATTAAAATAAATCATGACCTGGTTCTGCTTTCTATTTTTATCTCAAATACGAGCTCTTTTCCTGCTCAGGAAAACATTTAGCATCCTAAGCAGTGCAATGAATTCAGGACTTCTAGGCATGACGGCAGGAAATGAAGAACTGCACTGTCCATCAAAGCAAAATAGATTAATCTGTTTTTACTGACATGCCAAAGTCAAAAACATAGTACAGCATTTTCAGAATTCAATTTCTCATTCAAATAAAAATCAAGAATTGGGAAGTACAAGATCTTTATGACACTGGTAGGTAGACTTTTTTTTAATCTAGCCCATGTTTTTTTATCAGTCATAAAGGCCATCTGAGAGGATGTCTCAATGAACTTCCCCAATGTCAATGAATGCCCCACCATGCTGTATTCACAATATCTGCAATTTGTCTGAATACCACACTCTGGAATTAAGTCATTACATGAGATTATCAGTGCTGGATGTCTGCATGGCAAAGATGACAACCCTTGAAGATTCAGATCTTCGAAGCCAAGTAGAAAGAATTGCAAACCTATTATTTTACAATGCCTCAGGCAGAAGTTTCAAAAACTTGAGGCTTAAAGTAGCTGGGATTGCCTGTTCTATTCTTTGCCTTGGCTAAGTATCTATCACAGCATTTCTGACCCACTAACATATTTTTAGTCCAAATTATCACAAGACTAACTTTAGGCATATTCATAGACACTCCAATAGTCATAATTGTACTTAGATACTCATTCATGCAGGTGCTTGTGCCTTTCCTGAGTGAGATTAAGAAAAAACAGAAGCATCTAATGATACCAGCTGTTAATAAGAATAAAAAGCAAAGTTTCAATGTAAAGCAGAGTCCTCCAGCCCTAGAGGAATGAACCTGTTTTGTGGGATCTGCTGAAAAAAACCACAAAGGAGAAAAAACCTGCATACATCACAGCAGACAGACAAAGCTATGTTTTCACTGTGTTAAGCTGTCTTCAGCCAGCCTGAAGACCAGTGACACATGACAAGCAGTCAGCGCAAAGAAAGACGGAAATTAGTCTGTCCTCATTCATATGAGGCATGAGCCCCTACACAGATCTTTGAAAGCACACCCACTGTGCATCAGTAACAATGCTACTCCACTCCTTTTCAGCCTAAGGAGGAAAAAAATAACACTCCTGGCTCTGCAGAATAACTAGCTACTACTGGGACAGTGACTCAGGAGTCACTCCCTGCAAGCTTGAGGTTCACTTCACAGAGGGAACTGAAGCAACCCCCATCATATAGGAAGGATCAGGATGATTCCCAATTGCCCCAACAGTTGCTCAGACAGACCATAGTCTCCTAGCTGATTCCAGATACAGATGCCAGGAGAAAATAACTGACATGATTTGCAGGTCCCCAGCACTGTGCATGCACACACATAAATTGCAAGGGTACATGAGCAGAGCTTTGTGAGTGCCTAGTCCACAATTCTCTTGTAGATTAAAATTACCTAGCAGGGAAATGCAGTTCTGTCATCAGAAAACTCACATATGATTTCATATTATTGATCAACATGAAGGAAGCAACAAACATGTCTGAATTATCTCTGACCAGGGTGAAAATCCATCTGCCAAGTACATAAATACTTCCACAACTTTTGTGGATTAGAAAATCAATTATATCACCTCCAAAGTTGTTCATGTCAACAGCAAAGTTGGAATGAAATTGCCACCTTTAAAGTGCTCAGTTTTCTTCAGCAGCATGTTCCAGCCAGTTAATTTTTTAACACACCACAATCCAACTGTTTCATTCTGATAACACCTAGGGCCACTAATTAAGGGCTTAGTTTGACTGGCAGTGTACAGACTTGTTCCAGCCAGATGCTCCCTGCCCCAAGGAGCTTGCTTGCAAGCAAAGCTCAGAAAACAGACACCCACACTTTAGCCACTACATAAATATGCAAGGCCATAAGAGTGGAATTTGGAAGAAACATTTGTGTGAGGAACCCCTACCCCAAGTTGTGTGGATGAACAAGACATGTGATTTGTAGAAGGCTCACAGAGCTTGTTAGAGAATACTTCTAAAGGCTCAGCATCAGCAGTCCATGACATGAACCCAAATGCAAGCCCAGGATATGCATTTTAAAAGCTCCTTGATCAACCTGACTTATAGTTCAGAAAGGGTTTCTTAAGGCTACCAGTCCAGAACTATGAAAAAAAAAATTAAGAAAACATACTAGGCTGTAATACTGGACAATCAACATAAAAACCTCAGGCCTTGAGTCACAGGCCCCTCTCATTTTTCTTGTTTGAAGCATTTCACTACAATATGGGACAATGCCCTGTTCTTACTCTTCTCTCCTGTCCCACAAAGTCTGCTCTAGAACAGACCCAGTTGCCAGCTGTTATCAAAGATGATCCCTAACCTGTAAAGTCAGATCTGCTTTTGGCTCTCAATATCTAACAGTCAGCCAAAAACTGGAAGGTTCTGAATCTGGCCTAATCTCTGGCAAATAACACCAGACTGTTGAGGCATCAGGCAATTCACCATCTCCTTCCTATGTACTTAGATACTAAGCTGAAGGTTGAGGAGCTGAAGCTGTTAAGCCAACAGACCGGCCTATGCAGTACAACAGCTCAGGAGTGGGCACACTGCCCCTGCTAGAGGGGCACAAGTGTCCAGTGGGAAGACACCTAGGAAAACATGACATCTACAAGTCCACAGGCCCTCATGGGATTTATCCACAAGTGTTGTGAGAGCTGGCAGACACCACAAATAGGCCTCTCACAATCATCTTTGAAAGGTCATGGAGATCAGGAGAGGTGCCTGAGGACTAGAAGAAAGCAAATGTCACCCCAGTCTTCAAAAAAGGCAAGAATAGGACTCTAGGAACTACTGGCCAGTCAGTCTCATCTCAATTCCTGGAAAGGTGATGGAACAGGTCATTCTGGAGGCCATGTCTATCCACATGGATGATAAGGTGGTGATCAGGAATAGTCAACATTAATTCATTAAAAGTAAACCATGTCTGAAAAACCTGGTTGCCTTCTACAATGAAACAAGTATCTCCATGGATGAGGGGAGAGCAGTGAATATTGTCTACGCTGACTTCAGCAAGGCTTTCAACACTGTCTCTCACAATATCCTCATAAGCAAACTCAAAAAGTGAGGTCTGGATGAGTGGACAATGAGTTGGATTGAGAACTGCCTGAGGGTTGTAATCAGTGGCACAGGATCGATCTAGTCACTAGTGGTGCCCCGCAAAGTTCAATACTGGGCTCAGTATCATTTAACTCATTCATCGATGACGTGGATGGAGGGGCAGAGGCCTCCTCAGCAAGTTCAATGACAACACAAAACTGCGAGGAGTGGCCGATACCCCAGAGGGCTGTGCAGCCCTTCAGAAGGACTTTGACATGCTGGAGAGATGGACAGAGAAAAGCTCTCTGAAATTCAACATGGGCAAATGCAGGGTCCTGACCTGGGGGAAAACGACCCCCTGCACCAGTACAGGCCCTAAGTGTACTTTCATGGCCCTAGAGCCATGAAAGCCAATGGGATCCTGTGGTGCATCAGGAAGAGCATTGCCAGCAGGTCAAGGGAGGTGATCCTGCCCCTTGACTTAACCCTAGTGAGGCCCCATTTGGAGTGCTCCAGTGCTGGAGTGTCCAGTTCTGGGTTCTTCAGCACAAGAGGGACGTGGAGGAGCAGGTCCAGTGGAGGGCAACAAAGATGATTAAGGGACTTAATCTCTCTTACGAGGAAATGCTGAGGGAGCTGGGCCTGTTCAGCCTCAAGAAGAGACAACCAAGGTAGAACCTCATCAATGTGTATAAATACCTAAAGGGGGGACAGGGAGAGGGGTGTCAAGAGGATGGAGCCAAGCTCTTCTTGGTGGTCCCAAGAAATAGGACAAGAGGCAACAGGCAGAAAGGGATGCACGGGAAGTTTCACATGAACATAAGGAAAAACTTTACTATGCAGGTGAGCATGCACTCAAACAGGCTTTCCAGAGAGGTTATACAGTCTCCTGTGAGGGAGACTCTATTTAAGAACCATCTGGATCCAATCCTGTGCAATGTGCTCTAGGATAACCCTGCTTGAGCAGGGAGGTTGGACCAGATGACCTACTGGTCCTTTCCAACCTTACCCATTCTGGGACTCTTCCAAGTCTTCCAAGGCTGGGATCTCAAATTTGAACCCTAACTATCACACTTAACAGCCCAGCCACCCTTACCAGAAACTGCTGGCTGTGCATGCTAACCTAACAGCAGGTGAAATGTCAGTCAGCCAGTCCCTCACTTCCCACCATGGTGACTTCTGGTGAAAGGGTAACAAAGGGATGATAACTTCCTGAGCAACACCAGCACATCTCCTGAGTCAACATCCTCTGAGCAGCCCTAGTTAACTGCCTAAAGACCAAGGAAAAAGAGAAGTCCATTACATCAACGCCTAAAACTTGCATATTTCCTGGTTTCACTTACAGGAGGCAATGGCATCCTCTCGGTTTCTCCAAGTGGGGAAAGACTGAGAGACCTATCACAGCCACAGCAAACCAATCTGGGACACAAGCTACAAAAATGAGATCTTTACAGTGGGCAGAAATGTCATCCTGAGAAGATTCCCAAAGCTTGGATGCCAACCCAAGGTTGGTCAAATCTTCCAAACTTGTAAAAATCATTTGACAATTCATCCAAGGACAGTCTTCTGGGACTTTGCCTAATGGCAGTACAGTTGTAAGCTAGGACCACAACAGCAGCTTGCTTTCCCTTGAATTTGGGAACTTCCCACAAAGGTCATAAAGTACAAAAGCAAATGAGTACTGAAGGAGAAGAGCAGCTAAGCACACTGGTTTTAAAGCTCAGAAAGCTCTAGGTTTGGGTGGTGGATGCAGATCAATTCTTACTCTATCCAAACTTGATGTTCATTCTCCACTTTCGGGACTAGAGACCTGATTGTATGTTCACACCTAACTAACCTTTCACTGCGTTTCAATGATAGCACACTGGACCTTTTAAATAATGCATGTACCACACAAGCCAGAATACATGCAGACCTGCACAGACACAAGACCAGGTTGACAAGGCAGAAGTCTGGTCTGTGCCTGGCAGCCCCACATCACCTGAGGGCATTAGAGCAAGAGGGTACAGGATACTTGGCCTTGACACAGGGTCCATGCACAGCCCAGCC
Source organism: Pachyramphus minor (assembly GCA_013397135.1). Classification (NCBI taxonomy): domain Eukaryota; kingdom Metazoa; phylum Chordata; class Aves; order Passeriformes; family Tyrannidae; genus Pachyramphus; species Pachyramphus minor. The sequence goes on along the minus strand of VYXB01007952.1, from coordinate 1,533,579 downwards.
TCAGGGAGCTTCCAGACTAGTCACCACCTGCGACACGTATCCCGAGTCCATACCTGCAAGGAGCTCTGGTCCAACACCTAAGACTGAGCACTGCACACTCCATTAAGCAATTAGTATGCTGGTACAAGGCTCAACCAAGACCAGGCAGCTGCACATGGTCCCCAAAGGCCTACAAAACAGATTTAAACTCAGAGTTTGCAAGTCTGGCTTTCTGCCCATACACATGTGTACCAGTCATTGTGCCATTCCCCACTGCAGGCCGCAAAGACACCTCTGATGGGCTATGAGTTAGCCTTGCAAGGAACAGTGCAAGCTTAACTTTCCCCACTAAACCTGTTAAAATGCAGACCACCTGTCTGTAGCACAAAACCTTGGCACCAATATAAACAAAATGGCTGCAGATACCCAGTCCTGCACATTTTCCTGCATGCTCCCAAGCACCCTGAAGGCTGTATCTGCCTCTGAGAGCTCTTTCCAGAGATTCTCACAGTTTCTCAACCTGAAGCTCCAAGAGACAAACAATAAAGCTAAAGGAGGCAATGACAGGCGCCAGGCCCAGAAACAGTGTTCAAAACAATCCCCATTGCCTCTGCAAAGATACTCTGCACTGAATCAATGCACTACAAACCTAAAGCATTGCCCTTATTTTATTTCCAAAAATAAAATCTAACTCTGCCTCCCCCAAGAACCACAGAATGTGCAATCCCCAGAGGAAGAAGTACAGCAAACTTTGATGAAACATCAGCACTGTTTCTAACCAAGTTGCCATCAGCCTGTCCAGAGTGACTGCGCAGAAGTGCAGCCACACGGCAATCTGCCTCTGTGTAACACATACAAAGACTTCACGAGAGTCTGGTATACAGATCCCCAGCCCCCAACTCAGGCAATGAGGGCTGCTACTTTTCCCAGATCCCTTCTTTAATTTGGGGCCAGGTGCTACACTTCCCGCAGTACTGGTGCCAATCCAGAGTAATTGCTGATTTCAGGAGGTATCCCTTGGTTCATAATTTTGACAAATCAGGATCTGGTATTTTTTTCCTAACTCACTCATCATGGCTCCATTTTTATCCCATTCTACATGGCTAAAAAAATCCTGCTTGTATTTGGCAGGAAGAGCTTGCAGAGTCCTTATCCTGAATCTGTGATCCTCAGTTTTATTTTGAACACTAAAAAAAAAAAAGACTTAAGAATAATCTGGAATGACATGGGTCAATGCAATGAGCCAGCCTGAAAAAAATTTCAGCTTAGATTCTGGCCTTCAGGACCAGAAGGGAGTGAAATGCAAATAATAAGCTGAAAAGCATTTTAGGTAAATCATGTTTATACAGTACCTAGCACAGTGGGGTTCTAGCCTGGCAAGGGCTGGGAGACTACAGATTGCACACATACAAAGGTAACTAGGCAAATGCCTATGTAGTTAAACACGAATCCCATGAAAAATAAAAAATTCTAAAGAACAGAGAGATACATCTGTCTTTATACACCTTTGTGTATTACCTGAGTTGTGCAGGCTAATTCTGAGTGCAAAGGAACAGGACTTTAAGTAAGGAATGCAGCTTAGGCCAGTTCCTCCTGAGCACACTGGCTGAGAGGAAACTGACCCAACATAATAAACACTGCAAGTTTCCAGCTTCTCAAGGCCCCGTTAGCAGTTACCTGAAGGGTTCAAAAAACAACCGAGACAAAACTGGCTATTCTTACCTTTAGCTGGAAAGGTTGAATTTCGTTCAAACTCTGGTTCCTGAGCTTTTTGGTGAGGATCTTCAGCATGGTACAAAAGCGAGGAGCCAAGAAAGGGTTAAGCACACACACACGCACGCCTCTACATCTGCCGAGCCGCCGCTACGCTCGGAGGAGCTCCGCAGAGCTCGCATCCAGCACCCCAGGTACAGGCGGCCGGGGAGGGGGGGCACGGCTCCGGACAGCCGCTCCCAGCTGTGCCCCTTCCCTCTCCGGCACCGCACTCTGTCCTACAGCCCTGCGCGGTGGGAGGTACAGGGAATCCCTCTCCAAAACCTAAAAAAAAAAAAAAAAAAAAATTAAACACCAAACTTCCTCTGCCTTCCACCCCCTCTCCAGCTACGCTTCAGAGAGGAGGGAGGTACCAGCTGGCAGCGTGCGGCAGCGGACAAGAGACGCGGCGAGCAGAGCGCTCACTGCGGGACGACAGAGCCCGCCGGGCGAGGCGCCGGGCTCCGCTCATGGCAGCGCTCCCACCCGGGCAGCCCCGGGCGGGCACCGCATCCCACCCCGTCCAGCTGCCGCCGCCGGGCGCCGCCGACCCGGGGTCCCTCCCGACCGCCGCGACGGGAAACTTGTAACAAACAGCGCGGCCGCCGCGGAGCACATTGGCCCGACGGGGCGGGACGGGGCGGAGACTCCGCTTAAAGGGTCACCGGCACTTCCCGGGCGGTGTTCCCTGGGTCCCCGATCGCGGCGGGCTCTGCTCGGGATGTAGCAGACTGGTAGTTGACTGTGCGCTACCACATCCTGGCTCGCAGCCCGCCCGCGCCGGGAGGGTAACGGGATGCCGTGACCTGTCTGTCCTGTCCTCCGATTCAGAGCGTTCAGATCCATAGAGAGGGTTCGTGTGTCCCGTCTCGAGTCCGCTGAGCCACCCCGGGCGCTTGCAAGCGGCCTGCAGCACCAGGGAAGCACAACACTGCGTTTCCTCACCGCCGTGGCAAGCTCAGTGCCAGGACAGCACCAGCTCGGGCACAACCAGAGTGGCCCATTTCCATCCCAGTCCTCCAGCACCTCCCTGGCAAAGCAGGCAGGGGAGTTATCAGGAAAGTTATCAAGGAATGACTGATAAGCTCCCAGCCACTTCGAACCCACAGGAAGCCGCCAACACGTTTGCCAGCAGTACCAACAAAGGGCTTTCACCCACTGCCAACTCCATGCCAGCGATAAATTCCCCACGTCTATGTGAAAGGTCCCTTTTGCCCATTGCCAGTCCCTTGGGGCCAGCAGAGCCTTTTGTCCCAACTTTCCTCCCGCAACCAGTTGTGGAGGTCTCTGCTTGTGTACGAATTCCAGAGGAGCACAGGCTGGTTAATGTATCGGTTCCCTGTTCTCAGCCAGCAGGCCTGTAACAAGATAAGGAAAGAGCACTTGTAAAATGCTGACTGTGGAAAAGAAAGGGAACGTCTTCGCTGCAGGGGTAAGGGCCTCGGTTCAGCTCCAGTTAGCAATGTGTATTTTCTTGAAGGAGTACCACAGTCAGAGCCTGAGCCAGAAAACAATATTTCAACTTGTAAGATAGTGCCTTCTTAGAAGGTGTCTGCAGTAGGAAATTATCTCAGCTATTAAACCATACTTGCTCTGTGAGCTTGCATTCACACTGTGGACTTGTTTTCACCTCTTTTTCCCCCAGTTCACACCAAATTGAAATCACAATCCAACTTTATGTCTCTAAGTCACCACATGTTTTTATAGGTACTTCTGCTTTCCTTATTGCATGAATACAAAAAAACAGGGACTAGTGCACATGAGCAGATTGCTGGTCTGGCATCCTGTGTCAAACAGGAGAGGGTAAAATGCCAAATGAAAACATAAATCCTCCATATAGATATGCAATAATATTTCTAATGTTAGATAAGAATTTCTTCTGATCCTTAACCAATAATTAAGGTATATCCCAAAGCCCAACAACTGAGACTCTCTTACAATTTCTTCTTGGTTTTTTTTCATATAAAGCCAAATTCGCTAAGCCATTGTTCATTACTTATTCCGGAACTGAAGCCACTGGCTTTCTTCTTAATGGTCTGTAAGATGCGACCCATAAACCACAGTCAGCTTAAATCACTGGGTATGATTGCTTTCCCATATTCAAGCTCTTGGAGTTCAAGAACTGGGACACGCACATGCTAGGGCCCAGTTGTTTGTCTCAGAGGAGGTGAAGCTGAAAAAGTTCCCCGAAACAGAGAAGAGCAGAACCTGCCATCCCATTTGCAGTACCTCAGAGCCTCTGCCTGAGCTCACACCACCCCACTAAGGCACAGAACAGCAGCAGGGGCCACAGCCTGGTGGAAGGTTCATGCTAGACCTCCCAACCCGCTGCAGGGCCAGGTCTGCCCAGGGCAAGCCGCAAAACCAAGTGCCAATGATGCTTTGTCATGGCACTTGTGATGTGAGAGAAACTAATACTATAAATCCTGCTTCCGCAAATTTTACCTACGTGTGTTTCAGCAGGTACCTGCAGAACAGCTATTTCTTTCTTGCTTTGTGTTTCGTATAACCAGCATAGCCAGGAACACCAACTTTGGGTCTTTTGGGGGTCTAGTTATACATGCCTGCTTCCAGTGTTTGCTCAGACTGTGTATCCATGAGCATCTCTGTGTTCCGGCAGGCTCAGGAGAAACTCACACCCTCAAGTCCCTCTCCAGCTAACCTTGTGCCTTGCACTGGTAAACTACCACAGCCTCTCTCTTCGGCCACGGCTGCAGTGCAGAAGCAACTTGCTGACAGATCACAATCTCTCCGCTGATCCACAGCATCCATCATCTCTTCTGGATGAGGCACAGTGACACACTGCTGCAACCAGTGACAAACAATTTAGCAGATCTCCAGAGGAAAAGAAACACTTGCAGAGAGCAGAGCTGCAACCTATTGCTACAACTCTTATGTGACCTGTGCCCTGAGGACAAGGTTTGACATGCTAGATGGGTTCCCAGTAGATGACAATTCAGGCTGCTGCATCTCATACTGAAGAGAAAAGTTTCCTGAGGGATCTGGAGGTGTTCCTTCTCCACGCACATACAGGTTGCAGAACACTACCAAGTAACAAGGATAGCAATATATTTTCCAGCTAAGTAACAGTATTACTCCGAAAGGTGAAATGTAAGTCAGAGGAAGGTTACTTGACTTTCTGAAGGTCACTGGGGAAAGCTGTGGAAGATCCAAGAATAGAAGTGGTATCTCCTGACCCCTAGCCGTAAACTCCCAGACTGTAACATAGCCTGTTACTAGATCACATTTCTGGAGCTATGCAAAATTCAGTGGTTTCACTTCCCAAGCATCTCATGTGATCAATTTGCTTTGGTTTTGGTTCCTGTGGGTTTCTCACTCATGGAGTTTTGATCTGCCTACTGGGTTCAAACCAAATCTCAATCTCAAACCTTGTCCAACTTTCCTCTGGTCACATGAGAAAAGCATGAAAAATACATCACATAACATTTAGGGTAAGCCCTTCAAGCATTGCTTGAAGATGTCTTTAAATTCCTCATGGCCAGGCAAGGAGCAGAAAGGAGGCAAGTGGCAAGTTTCCCCTGCAAGAACGCATGGCATTGTGGTGACATGGAGAAGAAAGGGGGCTGTGAGCTGATGCAGGATCCTGGTTTACTTCCACAATACCCACGTTCCTGCCTGCTGCTGCCAGGGGGAAGACAACCCTGGATGTTTGGTGTGCCACATGTTATTTTCCCTAGGAGACATTCCTCTGTGGGAATCTCAGCCAAACAGTATAATAGGGGAGGCAGGCAGTGAAGACAACGTAGTGAGGATTAGTTTAATGCACAGATTCCCTCTGGGCTGTGTTTCCTGTTGTGCTTAGAGGACAAGCTAATGCCTTTTGCAGTTTATCCTGCCCAAGGTGTACCACTGACACTGACAGATGCAAGAACAGGAATGTGTGTGGGTGCAGAAGGCCTCATTAGGCAGGCCTGGCCAAGCCCTCTCAAAAAGCAAATGATGCTGTTTTCACCCTTTGAAGTCATCTGGGTACCTGCTCGGCCCTTCTTACACACAGAACTGCTCTTTGGTCTCCTTTTTCCACCCATCGTGCCATGGCAGGATCATGCTGCATCTATGCGCACACTGATCTGAACATCCCCAGGTTGGAGGCAAAAAACAGCCAGGGAAGAGGTTCAAGTGCCATCTATTGGGGATTTCCCTTCATTACACCAAGGGAGATAAGGATGAGCTGGGAAAACCCCATCAATTCCCTCTCTCTTATGATCTTAACTGGGAGATTTCTGAGTCAGACACTGGAGCTACAGGAAGGGCCAGGCAAGGAAGGAACATCTGTCTGCCAAGGACAATGCTAAAAGAGGGTAGCAAGGCAGGAGCAGGATGAAAGCTGAGCCTGAAGCTTGCTTGGAGGGAGATGTGGGCCCAAAGCCAGGCACATCTCGAATGGTGCCACAGAGCAGGGCCATCCACCAACTGATTTAACCAATGTGTGTCCAATGTATGTATATAAAAGCAGAGGAGAAGGGTAGTCCACAAAAGTAATGAGAATTGTTTCCAGAACTCTATGACTGAAAAACAGACAAAGAACTCCAAGCTCTGTCCCTGAGCCAACCACCAATCACTTCTAGCAGGTACCACAGGGCACTTCTCCTCCCAGTGTGTGAACTGATGAGCCTGTAAGCTCATCCTGAAGGGATCATCTCTGACTTTGCCCCCTGTGCAATGTCTGCCCTCACATGGGCCAAACTAAGCCAAGTCCCTACCACACAAACCATAAGCACACCCCATGCCCCAGTGGCAGGGGTGAAGTTGCAGTGCACACAAGCGCTCTCCAGGCTCTGGCTGTGTTGTCTTTATACCAGGAGTGTGGGGCAGGCAGTGGGGAAACATCCCACACACAAAGGACCCCTTCACTAAGGCTATAAGCAACCAAAGGTAAGAACTGCCCAGTGTTACCTTAAAGCCTGCAAACCATCCTGGAACTGAGCCAGCTGCTGTCATGCAAACACTTTGGACGTTGAGGGATAAATCAGGAAGGGCTGGTCAGAGATGGCTGAGGCTGACAGCTACCTGTTCTCTTTTAGATACATCTCTTTTAGGCACATCTGAGCAATGAACTGCCTAGGACACATGTTTTTGCAGTTTTTGACTGCCATGAAAAGAAGAAAAGAAGCAGAAAGTAAATTGGAAAGGAAGATGTTCAGAAAACCTTGCTATTTGGTAGAGAAACAATGACCACATCAGCACAGGCAACATGACAGACATAAGGAAATTAGATGATCCTCTTAACAGCACTTCTGGGCAGCCCCATCTCTGTTATAATTCCCTTGCCACCCATTCTCTACCTGAAAATTGTTAGAGCCAATTGGAAAGTCAGCATGTGGCTAATACAGCAAGAACCAGGGAGAGCAGGATTACCACAGCCATTTACACTGTGTTTCTCCTGCTGCTACTGCAGACATTTGTTCCTCTGCAAAAGACCCTGCAAGAGGCCCCATGACAGCCACTAAGTAACGGGCTGCTGGGACAGCACTCACAGGGCCAGCAGTTTAGCCTGGCCAGCCAGAAGCTCCAGGGTAGAAAGGCAGCCTGGCTCCTCAGAAACACAGGCAAAGACAAGTGATGACTTCTGTTTTGGATATCTTTTTCCTTGTAATCCCTGGAGAAGAGCAATTGTCTCATCTGGCTAAAGGATGTCTGACTCTCTTTCCTTCAAATACAGTCACTGAACCTCACTCACCTATCTTCCTTTTCAAACGTCTTCTCAATAACAGTCCTCAGATGGGATCATCAGTGGTTCTGAGCCCTAGACACAAGCAGTCAGTCCAAAGATGAAAGAACCATCCAGTCTACCAGCCTGCCTCAGACTTGAGGTCTTTAGGTCAAAGACAAGAAACCTCAAACTACAATGCTTAAAGTGGAACATCAGAGAGAAAGGGCCCAGGATCCTGCAAAAATAGCAAATTTCTTAAGCAAAAGTGCTAGGAAATGAGCACACTCAGTCTCTGCAGAGGAAGGGAGAATATATTATTGTGGTTGCTGGTTTGATAGGGGGAAATTCCTTTCTGGAACTTCCTGGCTGCCCAGACAGTCTCTTGGCTTATCCCAAGTATATAAATAAAACACAGCTTTCAACATCAAAGAGGTTTCCCAGTTCCTGTAGTTGGGCACCCCATCTAGATCTGTATTTGTGAGCAGTTTCAGTGCATCTAAGGGAAGTGAAAAAAAAAAAAAACAAACAAACAAAAAAAAACACAAGTTAGGATCACCAGAGAATGAAATTCCAGGAAGAATTTCCAGGAGGTGCAAGTTGGAACTTGATGCCTTACCGTGAGTACAGTGCATGGATTAGGAAATCAACATCCAGTCTGCACCCACACTGTACCCTGGCTGGGCCAGAAGCCTGGGGGACTCCTGGACACAGTGCCCCACTGTGAGCTTGTCCAGGCATCTCAGACTGACATCAGGTGACCAGAAAACACCAGCCAGGCAAAACTAATGTTTCACAGAACTGTTAGGACTCCCATCTGCCTCGCTGTACCTCATCTCCAGCTGCTGCCAGGCTCCAACTGATCACTGGGGAGGGAAGACAGTTCTGGGTCTGCTGAAGTCGGTGCATGAACCTATGCTATGAGCTGCTCTTAGCATGGGAGGCTGTGAGAGGAGCAGGAGTAGTGCCTAAGGCCTCTGTGGGAGTGACAGCACAACATAATCCTCACAGAAAGGCTTGCAGGTAAAATATGCAGCCCTTAAAATAGCCATAGAACTGAAAATGTCTGAGGATTTGTGATCACAAAGCAGCCATAAGCCAACAGAAGGGGTCCAAGCATCCAATAAAACTGTGCTGTGAGGAACAGAACAAGATAACATGTCTTCAAAAGCCTCTGTCTCAAAAGCTCAGATTGCTAGACTGGCCAAGGAAGGAGTAACCTTAGAAGATTTTGTAATGAGAATAAATCATGAGCATGTCATTTACTCCTCACTTTCTAAACTCTGTGAGTGCACATTGCACCTGTACATCCTCCCCAATTCTTCTAGGGGCCAAGACCAAATGATGAAACCTTTATCAGTTTCTCACAGCTAAGAACAGTTGTTTGCAAGCTATCCACCAGAAATTCCACTTGAAACAGCTCTCCAGGCAGCATGGCTGTGTAAACAAAGATGAAAATGGCCTTGGGAGGAAGGAAATAAATTTGGCATCGGTAACTGTGAGCTCTGGATGCAGGCACGCTAGCACTAAAAAAAATGCTCAGAAAGGGGAGTGCAAGAGAAGATGGACTACGCCAAAGGGCTGATAAAGGGTGGGATGAGATATTTTCATGGAGATCTTATCACAGATCTCTCCCTTACGTCTCTGTTTCCAGCCTCATGAGAAGCCGTACCTGTATCGTGCCTGACCCCTTCTGGGCCTGCATTACCCACCGGCCGGCCCCAGGGGGCGCAAGAGACCGCGGCTTTGCCCCTCTCCCGGCTCTCCCCGCTCCGACCCGCGGCTGGGACAAGGGACAGCGGAGGCGGGAGCGCTCGGACTTCCCCAGCTTTGCCGTCCTGTGTGTTCTCCAGCATGGGCTGAGGGCAGAACCGGAGTTACCGCGTAGCAGCAACGAGCTGCTTTATGTTGACGAGCACATGTCCAAGCAGGAAAGTCTGCGTGTCTCCCATGCAGCGAGCCAGGGTGCCGATCCCAGGCTCTGGCTCTGCACACAGCCAGCCAGGTTGCCAATGCCAGGCTCGCTCTGCATGCTCCCTTCTCAGTGCTTAAGCTCGAGGACAGCGCAGCAGCCAAGAGCGAAAGGACCAGGCCTGCCTCCGAATGCCACCCTAGGATGGCCTCTGCTCGTCCAAGTGCAGGAGAAGCGGGCACTAGAGCCTGACACAGGTTACACCCCCACATCAGTCTCCTAGCCCTCAAAGGCAAACCAAACTGTGGTCCACACACCTGAGGAGGGAATGCAGAGACAAATTCTCAGTCTTAGTTTCCACGTGACAGCCAGTATTCCCAGAGGCATTAACAAGTAATTTTCTGGAGCCCGATTTTGAAAAAACTCTCCTCTTCCTCAGTCAGATCTACTCAAATGTGTTCTAGCTCCCCACTAGATGAGTAATGGGTCTGGATACATAGCATCAAATCCCCCAAATAAACCTGTTCACACATCTCAAAAAAGCACGTATAGCAGGTGTGTGGGATTCCTTTTCTGCGAGACCTGTGTAGCAAATTGCAAGCAAAGCAGGACAGACAGATTCAGTTGTAAGGATCAGATGTTCTTCTCGTCACTCCTCAGCCCTCATCTTTTCTCCCTTGCAAACCCGAGGGATGACTTCTGAAGAGCCAGCCCAATTTGCTTATATACGGCAGACACTCATCACACCAGCAGATAAATGCATTTTCAGCACTCTTCTGCCCAGTTCCTTGCTGTTGTCACCATTCTGTATCATCACCACAGTATCACAGCTGTCCCAACACAGGCTGTGTTTGGGATGGTTGGATACTCGGGTCACATACTGCATGGTAGAGCAGCAGCCCCACCTGATGGAGCAGAGTCACACAGATAAGAAGAGACATTCATTATGTCAGTGTTCATCTGAGCCCTGGCCTGTGTATCCTGATGCTAGTGTGGTGACTGCATTGGCAGAAATGAAGCTCAAGTCATGGTAAGAGTCAGGCTAAGAGGGTAACAGCCAGGAAGAGTCAGGAGAAGAAAGAACTATGATTGGACCAGACAGATGGGTCAGGAAAAGTATGTAACTGGAAGCACTGTAATTAGCATCCTGACCAAAGGAGTTTTGTTCCTTCATATCACTGCAGGTTTGCTGCTATCAGTCAGACACCTTTCTGTGATGTTCTTTGGAGGACATAGAAAAGCTCCCAGGTCAAGTACATTCATGTACTGGAAACTCAATAGCACCATTCCCAGGAGATGTTATACCATAAGGATCGGTATAACTGAATACACCTGCAGGGATGTTCCCTTCAAAATCTAATCAGTATTAGTGTAATCTTTAGATCTCCAGGTTTTACCTGAAGACAAAGGATGTTGTTTTCTATGAAGTCTGATGGAAATTAGCCAGGCTTATTACTGGTTTGTATGGTTTAATTTTTTTCCTCTTATATTTTAGATGAGTTCTCCCTTAAAAAAATTCAAAAAAATGAAAACTGTTAATTAAACAGAGCTCACTCTTGTTATATACCACTGTTGTGAAGACAGCAATAATAAAACTGCATAAGTAGAATGCACTTTAGCTTCCACCAGATTTTTGCTGTTTAGGGAAAACACAAGAGGGTCACTAACACCAAGGCTTTTAGCCATGGTGATAGAAGATTTAGAGGCTCAAATCCCATGTCCACAAAAAAACAAGGTTCCATAAAATGGATCTTGAGAGGAATCAAGTATCTAAGTCCAGGCATGCAGCCCTTAAAACCCTGCCTAATCCCTTGGGCTCATAGACTATGTCTATACCAGTAAATTAAACGTGCCCAGGACTGTTCTCTGGCACTGAGAGCTCTGGCACAGGATGGTTTGCTCCAGTAACATTAAACTCTTTTATCCTACAAACAAGGCTATTTGGATCCAAGTGGTTGTTGGGAACAGCCCCTGGCCCACAGTAACTCCCTCAGTCGTGCCTGGGAATTGTTTGGAAAAGTGTTAACTGGCACAGGCCAAAACCATGGCAGGAATAAATTAACAGGAATCAGCTATTAATTTCTAGACAGTGGAATTGTAGTGCCCCAGATACAGATTTGCTGATGCAGACATAACCCCAAAATCCAGTTGTGTGCACATATATTATCCATATACATGTATATATAATATATATACTTATCTATATAATATTCCTTTATGTAGAATATTTTGTCCTTATACCGTATGCTTACAAGGATCAAGTTTGGTCTACACAGGAAGAATTTCTTGGCAAAAGTGTGGCAGATAGATGTTTATGTTGATGGTTGACCAGATATCAGCAGTCCTTACTTTCAAGTGTGTTCACACTTCCCTTCCAGGTTAACGTGAATTTCTAACTTCTCAGACACTGCAGTTTTATTCTGAACAACTGGAAACATCTGTGAGCAATTTTCACATTCATTGCACAACTAGAGTGTGTATTTGTCCATGCTTAGAGGTGTTTGTCTGGAGATTGCCTTGTGTGTGCTATGAATCTCTAACTCTGTCTCAGGTCTATCCTGTGCATAATCTGGCAGTTCCCAGCAAAAAGCCCAGGGCTCTCCTGTGACTGAGCACCTCATGTCCACCTTGACAGAAGGGAACCTGAACCCCCAGCTCTACCTGCTCCTCATGATAAACAACTCTGCTACTCTTCAGAGTTGGAAGCCATTCGTCTCTCCTGTCTGCCTGACATCAGTCACACAATGTCATTTTGCAGGGACAAATAGGACACACAGGGATGATGGGATTGAAACAGCGATTGTGGGACCATTCCTGTAGCACATACAGGACCTTGAGTGTGTCCCAAATTACAAAGTACACTTTGATTTCCCCTGGCCGTAATAGCTGGTTTTCCCTAAGACTAGTCCAGACAAGTCATGTGGAGGCATAGGGTATTTATTTACATGCTTAGCGTTTGGACCACTTCTACTTATCCATGGAAAGGATTGCATCCGCTGTCCACACAGTGATTTTGCTCCAACATGAGCAGTAGCTGGTCTTGACTTTTATAGGAAAGAGCCTCAGCCACAAAGTCAAAATCCTGTGCTGCAAAAAAGGAAACCTGATCATATCAATTTGTCCATGTAAATGGTATCATATAAATTGTTCATCTAAAACAATATACTGTGCACATCTTTGGTGCAGAGGACAGCCTCTGAACAGTTTGGACAGTATCTGAGTTTAGGCTACGTTTCACTATACCAGAGGTGTCTGAATCAGTATGAGTTAAAAACCCCTGCCTCAACACCTGACTCTGCAGGGTGTGCAACACTGGGATAGTCAAAGAAGCCTTTTGCTCTGTGCCGTGGATCTTCCATTCTGGCATAGCAGTCTGAGCTTGGAAAGCTTGCTCAGCGGACCCTGGAGCTGACTTGCCTGACCCACGAGCCATGTGGACACCTATAAATCAGCTGGGCATATACAATGGACAGGCTGGGGAATAGCACCCATCAGCTGCAGTCAGTGCCAAGGGACCAGAGGAGCTAAAGCCCAGGGCTCGTCTCCACATTGTCCACAGCCCATGTGTGAGCGGGAGAGCATATCCTCGCAGCTGGAGACCTGAGCCAGAAGCCAGAGCAATATACTCCTTGATTGATGCCGCTGAGTCAAAAGGAAATGACCCAGTCTTAGATATTCCTGCAGGAAGTGCTGCAGGGATGGAGTCACACGCAGGCACGGCCTTGGCAAGGCGCTCTGGAACAAAGCCGCCAAGCCGTGCCCCGCGCGGGCGGCGGGGAGGGCTCCGGGAGCCGGAGGGCAGGACGGAGGGCGAGGGACGCCTGGCTCATCCCTGAGCTCCCGGGTGAAGCCCTTGTCCCGCTCTTTCCCGACGCTCTCGGCAGGGGGCAGCAGCGACGCGCGCACCGGTGCGTCACCGAAACCATCCCTGTCACTTCTCCCTTGGCGGGGATGGAGCATCTCCAGGTTTCCTGTCACGACACTAGGGCGGTGGCATTGAGCCCAAGGGGAGCGTGGCCTCGGCCGCCTCCTCATCCCAACGCACTGATCCAGGGTTCGAGTTTGCGGCTGCCTTCACACACCCTTTTCTGAGCATTCCTCATCCCGGTGCAATCCCTTCTGGTAAGAGTTGGGACATTGGGGCTGGTTGCAAGACTGCGTGTGCATGTCCCTGCCAAGATTTTCCCATTGTCACAGCTCACTGAGTTCCTTCCCCTTCCTCCACCCACCAAATCCTGCTGGGTTACTGGAAAAGCTGCAGTTCGAATGTACCAGTGTCTTCAGGCCACCTATCGCATAAAGGGATTTTTCCAGGAAAGGCACATAACACAATCACAGTCATTCCCGACTTCTTTGCCACTTGAAACTGCTTCTTCTCCCTTACTGAAAAGGGGTTGTAACCTATTTCAACAGCACAAGATACTAGAAAGGCAATAAGTAAAACAATAAAGTTTGGTGGTCCTGTGTTCTCTAAGCTCCAGGACAAAGCCAAGCCAGCCAACCTGGTCCATATAGAACCCACTCCAGCCACCAACTCTGTCACTTTGTGGTGACCAGCCAGGAAGTGTGCAGATTGATTAGAGAGTCTCCTTCACCCAGCAAACCTTGGGAAATTTGGGGGGTCCACATAACAGGATGGGGTAGCACTAGCAAAAAAAAAAAAAACAAAGGACACAAACAAACAAAAAAGGCCACACCCAAAAGACCCTGAGGGAGACAATGTCTAAGTCTCTGAGACTCATAATTTTCAATATAGCACCATCCTACCCACCTGTGCAGTGGCTGGTGCTTTCTGATGAAGGTCACTGTATAGAAAAGCACTTTAAAGTATTTAAAGTGACAATTGGATCTTTTTATGATCATGACCTGAAGGAAAACCAGACTCCCTATTAACCAGAGGTGGATAACACTCCATTAAATGAAGGCAAGGAGGTAAGGATTGTGAGGTTCTTGTTCTCTTTCTTGTTCTCTCTTCTGTAGTTCTGCAAAAGCCAATTAATTTTTAAATGCCTTGGCTCCCCAAACTGCAAAGCGGGGGAAAATGCCTATCACACAGGAGCAATGTGAGATTTATTTATACAAATAACACTGGCAAGGTTCTTGAAAGTTGTGAGATAAAGCATGTTAGACAAGAACAAACTAAATATGGCCGATAGCTTTATCGTGAAGTAACTAGGAAATATCTTTGCCTTTATTATGCTGAAAAATACAAGGAACGAACAGCCTCTTTTTCCACTGTGCTTTGCACTCTCTTGCTGAGCATTCCCTGCTAGATACAACTCAGAAGGACTCAGATGTTTTTGTCTTAGCACATCAGTCACAACCGTACGGAGAGTGAAATGCAAACAGAGAAACAACCAGAAGCTTTCTTGTACCATCAAAGATGTAGAAAAAGGAGCAAGAAAAGGTGGCAAACCACAAAGTTTGCCCAACAGAGAGGCCAAAACAGGGGAGAGAAGCATCAAAAGCAGCCACAGGCATCTGAGAGGAAAGCACAAGTGAGTGGGAGGAAGACAATGCAATAATACAAAAATAAAGCCCCTGGCCCATTTAGGCACGTTCAGATTAAAGGGCAGGGGCCAGCCAGACTGACAACCATCTTGGAGCTCTTCCCCAGGGAATGAGGCATTGGGTGTTTTCTGTATATAATGAAAAGGCTTTAGGCCCTTCTGTTCATGCCAGCTCCCTTTATTACTTGTTCCTCAGTGAACTAGTCTTCCCCCCATGATGGCTTTCCCCAGAAGCCTTACATGAACCCTTGAGGCAAGTGCTGCTTTCTTCTGCCCACAACAGCAGCGAAAGAAAACATCTACCACACACACACATCCCACCACTGCCTACCCCACCAGACCTACCAAGGTACAAAACCTTGCTAAAGGCTTCTTTGGTGTTGTCCATTCTGAAGACAAAGTTCACAGAGTGTAGTCACATCTCAGGTGCTCTCTTTACCCAGCAGACCCTCGCTGACCTAACGCAAGAGAACCATTAAGTGATGCTTCCAGCTGCACTGTATCTTCACAGCCAGAAGAGCATGCAGCAAGCCAGCTCTGTATGGTACTACAGTGGTGCAAACTGGAAAGGCAGTTAGGAAATGTCCCTTCTCTCTGTAACTGCAGCAAAGATACACATATGGGGACACCCTGATGTACTTTTTAATGGCTTTTAAAACATTCAGTTCTTGCCACACATTCAGAGTCCTCTGTGTCCCAGTAGCACAGTACACACAATGTAACACAGCTCAACAAATCCTGGGTGGGATGCAGGTGGATTCAAAGTCTCTACTCTTTCTAAAACTTTTCAACAAGAAGTCATCCTCACAGCCTCACTCATCACCCCTAAGTAAATTCTGCTACCACTTCAGCATCTTCTGTGTGCTGCTGGAACCTCAGGACTCCTTCTTGTCTGAGAAGACCTCACAGTATAAAAGTCTTGTAGTTGCCCTTTTCTCCACTGTATTTGTGACTTCTGGAGAACGGGACTGATGAGAGCCACCACAGCTGGGTGGCTGGGAGCAGTAGAGCAACCCAGGGACCATGAGAAAAGCTTGTAGCACTTCAGGCTTTTTGATGCCTCCAGGTAGTTAGAGTGTTATCCGGCCTCCTCCTGCTTGAAGAATCTCTGGCCAAACTGCTTACCGTTCTTTAATGAGGTGCATGAGGCAGAAGGGACACAGCCTGGTTTCCCCCAGAAGCTTAGCTCACTAGTTTGATGGCAGAATACTTTTGGTGTAAAATGATGGGGAAAACCTGAATATCAGAGCTGCTGTTTCTCCTGGCTCAAGGAATCACTACAGAAACTTGGTCCCTTTACTTTCCTAGATCTGAGGAGCTTGGTTTGACTCCAGAAAGATTAAAGGTGCTGAACTGGGAGGGAGGGGAGGATCCTACCATTAACAAAGGGCTGATTGCAAGTCTGGTAAAGGAGTCTACTCCATTATTAAGATATATCCATTCCCTCTGGGAAGCCTTTGACCTGGAGTAAGGGTCTGAGTTCAGTGTCATTCTTCAGGCGGTAATTAAGCAGGAAGCTGGTGAAGAAAGCAATCTCTTCAATCTCTCCCTCCTGCTCCTGTCTCATTAGACTTCTTGCACCATGTAACAAAAGTCCTCACCTGTACAAAACCCTTACCTATTGCCAAGTGTTGGGAAAGCTGTGACTTCAGAAACTGTTACAAACTGTTTAGTAGGTCACTGAACTGCTAAAATCTGACAGCATTTGCATCACATCCAAACCACAACAGCTAGTTTGCTCTCTGCACCTCCTTCCACGGCTACAATAAAAAGTGGGCAGCCCAGCAGTTAATGCTTGCAACTCAGAGTAATTGAATTTGCACAAGGCCCATTTCCAGTCCTGCTATTGTGCAAGTCTGGGAAAGGCACCAATTCTCCCTGTGTTCTTCGCCCTCACACCCCTCCCCCCCGAGTGAAACAAAGCACCCATCAAGCAGCAGCCTTGCTTGTCTGAATGAATTAATAACTGTAAAACAACCTGAGTTCTACACAGGTCCTCCAAAGCCATTATCAGGAATCTGACACTGGCTATCATTTTGTTTCCTTCAGAAACAAAAGGCACAAGGAGGCTACATCAGGCAACTGCAGAATGACCCAGCCTTAGGGAGAGAGCTGACATCACACAGATACCTTACAATAACATTTATCCATCAGGACTGACATAGACTAGACTTGAACCAGGCAATCTGGAGTTTCGTAACCAACCTCCCAGCTCCTAAGTCTCAGAGCCTTAAAAGATTTAAGCATCTAAATAACATCAGGTGCCTGAAACCTAAATACCTTTGAAGAGCAGGGCCCCAGGATTACCCTGCTAACCAGAAGAGCCTAACTTCATGTCACTGGGAACACCACCCCATGTCTCACCTGATACTTGCAAAAAGGCAATTGAATCCACTTTGTTAATTAAAGCAGCTAGTATCTTGCTTCTTAATAGGGAGATATAATCAATGTTAATTTTTTGGGTGTGCTCCTAAATATCCAAAGGGAATGTTTGTTTTGCAATTTCCCTCTTCCTTAATGGCAGGCAATGGTAGGCTTTTCCCTGCCCTGCAAATCAGCCACCCTGCAAATCACAGCTATAAATATTTTGCTTCATAGCTGTAGCATTTCAGTTTCTTTCACCTCAAGCTTCACCTCATCCATTATCCATTGCTCCTTTGTGGCAGAGTTTCTGAACTGATTTTCTCTTGTTAAGCTACACATGCTGTGGCCTCTGTGTGTAGACTTCTTCAAGCTCTGGATGCCAAGCTGATCCATACCATGCACCTGAAATAGCAGCAAAGGAGAGCAAGCTCTCTCCTTGGGCAGCACAGGGAATATGCAAGCCATTTGCCTGAACCACCAGAGACAGCAGAGTTGTCTGTCTCTGATTGAGGAAGATGGATTAGAGTGGGAAGTGGGGTAGGTTGAAAAGGGGAATAGGGAAGGAAGGGGATCAGATGGGTAGTCAGGAGGACAAGGGGAACATAAGGCAGGGGAAAGCTGAAGCAACAGAGGCAGCGGGGGAGAGGCAGGATGTTTAGGAAGAAACAAGATTTGAAATGAAGGAGTGGGTGACTGGCAGAGTGGGCATGGCTCAGAGTCAGACATGAAGTTAGGAGCCAATGTATGTGGAAGAGTGGAGATCGTGTAGAAAAAGGCAGTTGTGGGTATGGATGGAAAATCTAGTTATTGATATACTTAGATTCCTGCCTGCCAAGTCTTAGCTGTGGCAGCACTTTTGGAGTTGCTATACAGCGGTCTTAGCAAGGGCCAAAAAAATTCAACAGCTTTTTACAATGGGGCTTGAGAAATCTGATATGATATCTGGAGAGGACATATCTAGCATGTGACTGGAGAGGATAAAACCTTGTAACCTGGAGACTTTTTCTAGGCATCATGTTGGGAGGCTTGGGGATAGTTTGTGGGTAAACAGCAGCAGAATGTGCCATTAGTATTTCTAGAGGAAAAAGGGTAGAAAGGGTGTGCAGAAAACATGGATGGATTGAAGGAAAAGCAATGCTGGTACTGTTGAACCTGGCCTCTTGGGCAAACACTTGCAAGTGCCCTAAATGAAGCTGGCTTTGCTGCAGGCTTTACAGCTAATGCCATTTTAATTTCTGACATGTCACTAATGGAGAAAGATTTAACATGTATTTATTCAATGTCACTAAAAATACTCCAGCAGTTGCAGGGGACAGGGATAGGGCTGATCCATGGGGGAGGGGAGGGAGGACCTGCACTTTCGTAAAGACTGAAACGTGATGCTTACAAACAGGATTTGAAAAGGTTCTCTCCTAGTAACTGCCTTGTTGCACAGATTGTGCTGGCCATACTGATATGCCCTTCCTTCCACATTGTGTGACCTGGAGGGTAGACAACACACTGGGCAGGGGACCATGACTCCCTGCCCTCCCTGGTTAAACCTTCCCTGCCTTCTGCCAAAACAATGGAGAGGATTTAATGCTTTCTGGGCTAGGGGTGACCATGGTGTCCTGACTTCTCCAACCTAACTGGGCAGTTAATCATGAAGCTGTAGTATGCAGCTCACAGTATGCAGCTCTGTCCCCATGCTTGCTAGAGATGGGGTCACACAAAACACTAAGATTCAAGCCTCCATGAGCACCAAGGGAATTCAGATCCAGATTACACAGTGCTTGGATGCTTTGGTGATTGGCATCTTAGAAATTACATAGATAGACAGAGCACAGTGGAAATAGATGGGACTTTGCAGCTTTGGCTCTTCTCTACTAGTTATAATTATTTAAGATGATGTTTCACATCACATTCAAGCTCCTGTGCAGATAGCAGCAGCAGAGAACAAGAGATCTCTGCCACCTAGGAGAGGATTATGTGGATATGACAATGTTCAAACCCACTGGGCTCTGCCACGCTGCATTATTTAAGCCCAGTAACCAAATTTAGTAACCAGCCCCTGAGGCGCTGAGAGAAAAACACAGCTTCCAGAGCTCCTTCCCTGCAGTCCTGTCGGCTTCTTCCCTTAAAGGAGCCACCAGCTTTTCTCTTCCTCTCTCAGCCCCACCTGCCAGACTTGACCTCCCACATTGTTCCCACGGAAGCCATGGAGTCCTTTGCACAGGTGTAACACATGACCCAAGTACAAGACATCACACACAGTGTGAAGCCTTGGGAGCCCAGAGGACCTGCATGGGGAAAACAAGAGCCATCCCAGCTCCAGGCCTTCAGGATGTGGGGTGCAGAGGTTGCATCTGTGTAGTGAGGTGTGAAGGCAACCCTACAGCCAATGTACAGCTTGTCTGGACCTTTGCCTGCTTCCCAGCTTTAGATAGTTGTCATGGGTTTGATTGGCTTTGCTCCAGAAATCCACTTGGACCTAACTATTTTCAGCCCCTTGTGCTTGGGTGAAGACCTTTCCTTGCCTTCCTTGCCCACCAAGCTCTGTGGCTGGTGGGAAAGAGGTGGGCCAAGCTCTACTTCTCGCCAGCTCTACCCCTCAACAGCAGAGTTTTGTCACTGCTCCACAATATCACAGTGCCAAACAATGGCACTTGTTAACCCATTTTTGAAAAGGAATAAAGCAAAGGGAGACTGTGTGTCTTGGGCTGTAGGTCATCTGGCTTGTGCTGAATGACCAGGAGCTATGCCACAGCAGGCCCTTGTCTGCCCAGTAAGATGGGAGTGCCCAGGTCCATGTATGTGGCCAAGGTCTCTGAAACGATCTATGGGAAGAAGAGGGTGAACAGAGTGAATATTTAACCAGTGCTGTGTTAAATGCAAACACAGGTCCACTGTGGCGTTTGCCATCACAGGGAACTAATCTTGTACATACACTTGTGGCAGCACAGCCTAACTCCCTGCCGATTCTGGCAGAGCTGGCTTGAGAGGCAC
This sequence comes from Pachyramphus minor, assembly GCA_013397135.1. Classification (NCBI taxonomy): domain Eukaryota; kingdom Metazoa; phylum Chordata; class Aves; order Passeriformes; family Tyrannidae; genus Pachyramphus; species Pachyramphus minor. Next base: position 1,513,406 of record VYXB01007952.1, on the reverse strand, counting down.
AGAACTTACCTTGGCATGTGAAGAGGTCATTTCAGTAAAACCCAGGCTCAGCCTCGGGGAACCATGAAATAATGCTGAGACCTGCTGGTACAGTAGGTGACTCCCGACACAATGGCTGTTAACTGCAAGGCGTGCCCTCTCCACCACAGCAATCGGACGCCACCGCCTCTTAAAACTGTCTGCTGTCTCTTAGATCCCTCCCTGGCCTTCCTCCCAGAGCCCCAGAGGCAGAGAGTCGGAGACTGATGTTTACAAACACAGTCTTTTAAACTGTGTGTGGAATGAGAAAAAGGAGCAAGCCTGGCTGAAGGGCCCTGGGAGGAGCAGATCTCATCAGAGCTCGCACGGAATGTCCTCCTGGGCTGCATTTCTTGACCTAGATGAGCTACGTCTGAGCTACCAGGACAGGGAACAATATGGCAGGTCAGAAGTCAGGGCTCCTGCCAGATCCATATCCTGTGAGCTGGGCCTCTCTGGTTGCTACCGTGTCAAGGAGCCAGACAGCAAGGCTGATCATAAAGGCCAGTTCTGTAAGAAGAGAAAGAATGTGGGGTTTCATGGATGGTATCAGCCAGTCCACAGGCCATGGAATCTCTGCCATCATGTGCCATTCCCAGATCCCAAACTGTGGGCATTCAGGATTGTTTGGGCTTTTAACTTCTTTGTTGTTGCTTTTTCTGCAATCCTCAGCCTGACCAAACTCAAAAATGGGTTATTTATCACATACCTCAAATGCCATGACACATACGGCCTATTGCACCAGTGCCCCTAAGCTACCCCTACCCCACTGCCATTTTATCTGTAAACAACAGGCTCTTTCCCAGTGCTCCTATTGTTCCAGTGACCACCAGAGCCTATACAGCATTGGTCTCTGCTGGATGGTCCCAGCAAGCAGGCAGGGTCTCAGCATAAACTGAATTCTTCTCCCTCCTTGAGCCCCCATGCCCAGGTAGCTCTTCCCTCTACCACACAGATCCTCATCAAGATGCTGCAAGGATGGCAGTAGTGCCAATCGTGTGGACATCAGTCCTTGAAGAGCTGTCCTCATTGAGGTCAGGACACCAGACACCTGTCAGCTGCTGGCTGGGTCTTGCTGCACAGTACTGGGTGTGACGCCTGACAGAAGGGTCATTTTCTGTGAAGCCAATTTACTCAAATCCTTTTTTCCCCTCTTGAAGGGGAAACTCTCCAGCATTTCTGTTGTGGAGAATTTATTCTGGAAGAACTTTTAATATAGCTGCCCATGGGAACAAAGTATGCTGAAAAAACAGTCATTTCATTCTGCTGTGATCACAGCCCATTCATGAGCCCGCCTCTTTCCCCTCTCTCCCATCCACTGGAAATTAGCTTGCTCAATTCAGCTGCAAGCTCATTGCAGGCAAGGAAGAGAGGACCATGGTTTGGCCTGTGATAGGACAGCTGCCCAGCTCTCCTCACTGCTTCGAACAAGCAGCAGAGCATGCAAGGCTAGCGTGTAGCCTGCTCTTGGGAAGGGATGTGACTCCCCAGCCTTCTCTGGGGAAATAAAGTAACAATCCTGGTGAAAGCACAGCAAAGACTTCCCGCGGCTGTAACTGACATTAAACCACTTGGAAAGGGCTTCTTGCTCTCAACCTCTCTGCCTCTCCCATTCTCCAGGAATCTCAGAAAGGGCATAACTGGAATCCCCATCTGGGGAAGGGGAGGATAAAGAACACATAAACACCCAGCCTGGGATTTCCTACAGCTATTGCTTGTACCACACAGACAAGAGCCACGTGCAGCAGCTCCAAAAGTAACTCACAGGAAGGGAAAGGTGTAAGATTGTTTGTGTGAAATATATACACCAGGCCTCTGTTTCCCTGGATGTAGAGGCAAGGCCCGGGGTTTTGCCAGCAGCCTGCTGCCACCCAACCTGCTCTCTTACGCTAGCAGGGATTTGTCTGCAGCGGCAAACATCCAGTCAGAGGAGATTTTCAGGACGGGTTGCTTGGCAGGGAGGGAAGGGGCAAGTGGGTGTAGAAGAGGATAAACCTGCAATGTTCCTCAATTGCAGCGCAGAAGCAGGCCTCAGATTTCCTCCTAGGGCTCAAACTTACCTTGGCAGAGCTCTTATCAGTGCTCAGCCACGTTCTCACACAGGGGATGAGCCACAGCTGCCTGGTGCACCGGGCCCTTCCTGGAACTGCAGGCTCCATTCTTTTTCTGCCCTAAACTGACGCAGTTACAGCCTTCCTTCAGGGCTGACCCAGTGGCAGCTGAAAGCCACAGGAGACACGTGGATGCAGCAGAACGAGACGCACAGACGTTGTGTTCTGGCACAGGCAGGATGAGGTGGTTGCCGGTGGAGGAAACTACTTGGGGGCTAGAAATCTGCTGATTGCCTTTACGGAGAAGCAGAGAGAGAAAATCCTTGTCCAGCAATTGAGCTCTGTCTTAACTCCTCTGCACCACAAAGTATATGCCACTGGTGTAATACCCTTCTTGGCAAATGAGTACACTGGTCATGGCCCATCATTAGCTGCTGAGCAGCAGCCTTCCTTGCCAGCCAGAGTATCCTCTCTACAACACTAACCTCTCTGAGGAGAGAGGAGCAGGGGAATAGCACTTTCAAAACAATCTGCCTTGCAAACCATGACCTCAATATTGTTTGCACTGAAGTCCAAAAGCAGGAAGAAGATCAGTCGCTTTGCATTTTTTGCGGGCATTCAGTAACTAACCTCTGGGACCCGGCTGCTTACAAGAGAGAAAATTTCTAAAAGACAGCAATAAAGAGGACGTGGGTGCAGGGGGAGGAGGAAGGCAGGGAGGGGGAGAGGAGGGATACGTATGTCACAGCTTACCTCAGAGCCAGAATTAGAAGCTGGGTTAAAAAAATAAAATCACAGCAGGAAATAATGTGTGGCTTAAAATAGCAACATCAAATGGGAGCGGGAATGGGGAGTGGGTGGCATTTGAGGTTGCTGCTCTGTTCCTCCCTCAATGGCAGGGTGATTAATATGTCTACGCTACTTGTATTTATGTAACAAAGGGCACTAAAGGCCAAAGCTGCATTTTCACTAACACTGCAGGGGAGTCTATGAATCTTTTCTTCCCCCCATAGCATTAAATGGGAGGATCTGCACTTGTGTTTCCTGCCTCAGAAACAAACAAAAAAAATCTTTAAAAAAAAAATCCATGCTTCAGCCCTTCACACATAGTTACATTTCCACAGCTTGGCATGGTGGCACAGAGACCTTTAAGGCTTTGAAGGCATTCTGCTGCCTTTCACGGCTCCCCACAGAAAAAGCCTGTTCCCAGAGCACACCTGTAAACATGGTTGGGTTGTCTCTAGCTGGAGGCTGCGCTGTAATAGCAGGCAAGGTACCACTACATGTTCCTACACATTTTCATGCTCATTCTCTGTATTTGCAGTGAATCATAGACCTCTGAGATGGGTCATGCAGTCCACTTCCTTGCCAGCACAGGATTGTTCCCAGCCATGTACTTAAACCCTCACGTTTCTCTTGCAAGACAATGATTCAGACTGATCACTCTTTTCTCTTCACACCTTGTATCCTGAGAACTGCCTTAAAGACTCAAAAGCACTCACGTGTTTTGATAAGAAAGGGATATTGTTCTTGGATGCATCAAGAACTATTCAACGCACCAAATCACTGTTCACCGATGATGCTGAAGTTACCCAGCAAAGTGGCCTGTGGCACTTGTGTTTTAGACTGTTGTCATCTCCTCTGGACTGATAAGCAGAACAGGCCTGCTCTGAACTTGCAGTGAAAGGTAGGAAAGCATCCCAAGAGGTGCAGAAAATTTGCGTCTCAGTTGGCCACACTCAACACCAACCACTCCTCTGAAAGGTGTTGTGCTGCTACAGTCTCCCCCTCTCTGTGTTTGGTCCCCTCAGAGAGCAAAGGCAAGAGCAAAGACCTTCCATCACCTACCTGCATATGCAGCATAAGTCTGCCCCCGCTCCAGTCAGTCCTATCAAAATAATGCTTGCAAGTATCTGTATGTGCAAATAGCATAAGACCAAGTTTGTCGTGGGATAAAAACCTGCTGCACAGGCCTGATCCTGATATTCCTGACATCAGCAAATATCTTTGACATAAGCAGGGCTGTCAGAGTAGGGAGAATCTGGCCCAGATCTCATGCAAATCTTCACGCAGGCAGGCAGAGCAGCATGATTTGTTTAAACATGGCATGCTGGTGGCTGCAGACAGAAATCACTCCCAGCAACTCCGTCAACATGCATAATATCCTGCTAGTTAAATCCAGCCGTGGTAAATATCTCCACCGTGTTATCCCTCCAAGCAAATATAGTACCTGTATGGAAGAAATTCCTCAGAACGTTTCCTGTCTGGAGCTGAAGCTTGCCAGGGACTGAATTTCCTGTGAGGCTACAGTTGGGAATGCAAAGCAAAGAAGCTAAGAAGAAAATGAGATGATACGTATTTGGACCTACTCTACACAGATCCTCCTCAGCAAGCACATTTGCCCCCTGTTTACATAAAAATGAAGTGCTTAGATTTTCAAATATCAGCTGGGTTATTTTTCATTAGTAATTCTTATTTTTACCCCACTGCCTCCCTTTCTACCTGGTTTTTTTCCAGCTGCAATTCTGTGACTTACACATCCTGAAAATGAAAGAGGTTGTTTTTGCCAATAGCAAAGTGATATGCATCCTTTCAACCATCTGGAAATGGATTTTTTATTTTTCCGCTCTCCCAACCACACACGCACGTGCACACACACAACCGAGTCTTTGTCTCTTGGAATCATTTCCCGCACCAAAACTGATGGCCATGAAAAGAATTCAATAAAAAAGTTCCACAGGCATTAAGAGGCTGAGACAGAATAAACAGGGTGACTTCCGGGGCACTTGTTCTCATCCCAACTGCCCCCTCACGAGGAAGTGATGAATGCAGTGGAGCATACGGTGCAGTTGTTAGAGATTTAGGAGAGGTAGTTTAAGGGTCCTGTGTTTTTGTCCTGACTCTGCTACAAATCTCCTTTGTCACTAAGAGCAAGTTGCTACTTGCTTAGTACCTCAGCCCACCCCTCTACCCCCATCAGTAGTAAATAGGGATACCCCGTGTGATGATCAATGCATTCGTGTTTCTAACGTGAGCTGATCTCCAGAGATGAAGGAAGTAATCTAAAGTGAAAACCTCCATGAAAACTCTATGCTGAGCCTAATACAGTCAAGCAGGACACTTTAGGAGTCAAAGACCAGACTTGATCATCCCTTGCCCAGAGGCAAAATGTTAAGTGAGCTATGTCACCATGCTATCCAGATGACTGCAGGTCTGCAGGAGGAAACAAAGAAGAGCCAGAGCCACACTGACTGGTACAAACATGCTTATGGTGTCCAGCTGAGAATGAGTAACAGCTGCTTGCTCATCATCCTGATTTCTGTCACTACTAGTGTTTCTGAACGCTGAAGTGTCCCAATGCTGTGACTCAGGGCTGTGAGTCATGGGCTGTATGTCTCCACCGCATGGAATCACTCACTTGCTCTCTTTGATGAGATTGCAGAAATCACAGATCATCTTGGGTCTCTTACAGTGGTAGGTCTTAAAAATATAGACATATTTACAAACACGTGCAGAACAAAGCCATTCTGTCTAAAATACAGTCTACTGGGGATTTGTATTAGAGCTCAATTTCACATACACACCCCATCCAATAAATCTAGGAAAAGTAGAAGCCTTTTTTTCATTCTGTGTACATTTAATTCCTATATCCCCGAAGTCTGGCTAAACAGGATGCAGCGCAGGTAGCATTAAACCTTTCTTTTTAGACCTGAAATGCTGCCACCAAGGTGGCACAATGCTTTTTGGCACCGGATCTGCCTCATCCTTGTCCGGACTCTCCAGCCTTCCCAGTAAGGAAGCTTTGATCTAGTGGCATTCTACCAACTTCAGTGCTAGGCTGCAATTAGTTGCACTCCGGGTTGCAGCAGAAGCCCTCTGTGAGTTGGCTGTCAAGACCTCAGAGAAGACACTAGATAGTCCCAAGGTATCATCAGATCTGTGTTGACCACGTACAGTGCAGCAGATCATTTTCCCATCTACAGACTGCAACAGCAACCAGCTGCACATCCAGGAGCTCACCTCCAGTTTCTGTAAATTCTCTGTTGATGCAGGTGCAGCTGAAATAGCCACCACTTCCTCTGGAGATGAGGGAGCAGGGGCTCACCTCAGCACTGACCTCACTGGCTGAGAACCTCCTGCACTGTCCACCCCTACAGCACCTAATCAGTGAAGTGGAGGCCCCACGCTGACAAGAGTGGGATTGCCGATACTCCTCTAGTGGTAGCACAGTTTGTGTTGGCAAAAGAGTGTTTCTGTTGGCATATGCCTCTTCCCGGAATTGATTAAGTCATGCCTGGTTTTGCTAATACCTCTGCAGAAAGGTGTTCTGCTGGTGTAAAGATGTGGTAAAGAATCACTCTCTCCACTCACAGGCAGCCTGAATCCTTCTCAGAGAGGTACACAGAAGATTGTGTTGGCAAGCTCTCTGAGTGGGCTTCTGTTCTGCCAGGACAGGGTGAGTGCGCTTATAGATATGAACCAGTGCAGACAACCACCGAGATCCATACTAGGAAAGCAAACAATGCTCTGAGCACAGGGACTCCTGGGTGATAGGAAGTGACTTCAGCACACCAATTCCTCTATTCCCGTAACTCTCTGTGGGTTTGCCAACAATCCTTATCGTCCTTGCTGAGAAAGGAGCGGTTTGCTAACTGATTACATCCGTGTTTCCTTACTGTGGTCAGTCAGTTGCTGCATACCAGAAGCAGCTGGTACAATTGATAGATAAGCACACATCTCAATGGATTTTCCTCTGTCTGCTGTAACCACATCCATCCCTGCAGCCACGAGACAGGCAGTTCTAGAAAGGAGTGAAACAATACACAGCAGTTTTGTTACCAGTACTAGTTTTCAAGAAACATTAATCCAGGGAATATTGACTTTTCCCACATTTACGTATAAAATACTGCAGGTCTCCGTAAAGGGAGGCAGGATGGCCCAAACCCTCCCTACCAGCCCCCTAACACAGCACATCCCACAGCCCAACAAGACAAGACCCCTGCAGACAAGATAGTTCAACTGCTGGACCAAGAAGATGCAGGGCTCAAGACCCAAAGATATCAGACCCGCAAGATACCAACTCTAAGCCAGGATCCATGCCGTGTGCTGACACAAGGTTGGGTCTAACAACACAACCTGAGACTAGCCAAGAAACTAGCAAGACCGGGTTTTTTGAGGACAAGCATGAATGCATTTGGAATTTTACCCCATTTTGATTAAAGCTCTCTGCACCTTGAGTTCAGCATTTTTGGATAGCCTGAAGGCACTCTTCAAATGCAACAGCACAGTTAAGTAATAAAATGCCTCACGATCACTTCTACTCCAAGCACATTGACCTCTTTTAAGCAGCACATCATGACAACAGTCATCTCAGGCCAAATTTCTCTTCAATTCGAGTCATAGGAGTACTATGACTACTATCATCAGAGATGAAGTTAGCCCAGTTTGTTAAGTGACTAGAAAATAGCCAATATTATTTTGCTTCCTGTCCTTTTTTCCTGCTTTAGTTCCTGGAACCTGGTCTGTACACATGACTCTTCCCTTGCTGTGAGCTCACACCATGAGATGCACAGGAATGTTCAAATAGCATCTTCGTTGACCTTTCTGGTACTGAGATGCTTGTTGTTGCTTTTTTTGAGGTTTCTGAGAAGCTCCCACAAAACTCTGTCCTCCCATCTCCTGAATTGCATCTGCAGCATCCAACCACAGTCCCTCTGGAGGGCAGCGTGGCTCTCACAGTGACGACACTATACTCTTAATTTGTTCCAGCCTGTTTCACACTGACATTTTAGCACTGACGTCATCAGCTGCTGAAATTTCATTGCTGCTGCTAAGAATAACAGCCCTCCTCATCCCCCACCTTACACCAAATAATTATTTTAATACAGTAGGGATCTGGGCTTATCTTTTCTGACACAAATCAGGTTCTGGTGGTTAAAAGAAGCAGTAAGAACAAAGCTTTGCAGATGCTTTTCTGTTCTGTCAGTCTGGGACAAAAAAAACTCACAGCCCAATACAAAAATCAAGAGTATATTGCTAAGTGCTAAGAGTGCTATAAAAACCGAATAGGAAAAGTTCAGACTGATTTCTTTTAAGCAGTTGGACAGTCCTAGGCACTGCAAACTGCTTAAATAGCCTAAGCTACAGTCTGCCCCAGCAGTCCCTTGCAAAGCCCCTTCCAAATTCCCTGAGTCTTTGTACTTTGAATATTTACTTACACTGGTTCAGCGTGGGCATAAAGTACTGCCAAATCAGAATTTCCCATTGACTTTGGGGCCTGAACCAAATCCCATTGATTTCCGTGGGAGGATTTCTATTAACTTGAATGGGCATTGAATCAAACCTAAATTGGCAGTGCTCTGTACCCATTTGGCACAGTGTAGTTCTCTGCATAAGGTGGAGAATCAGGTCCAAAGACACTGAGAAATGCTTTAATTAAGAGCATTATTGAGGAGAGCAAGCTTTTCCTTCATTAAGCTGATCAACCAGATTTGTTCTATACTTTTAATGGCAAAGGGTCAGATTTTCAAAGACACTTGGTCTAAAGATGAAGCTGAATGCTTAGAGGATTTCCAAGAAATGCTTAAAGGCAAATCAGGTGCTGAGAAGCCTTTCAAATCATCATGTCTGTTCACTTATTTACATGCTTTCAAAAATCCTAGGAGCTACCTATCTGCATGTTTTGTAGCCTTATACACCTATTTTGGCAGCGTTCTAAATCTCATCAGAAGTTGTAAGATGACCATTGCCTGCAGCCAGCAGCCACGTCTACTCACTGATTCCTGATCAGGCTTGGGCTCTCTCAGGCAAACTGAGAAGCAGATGCAGTAACAGCACCAAGTATTGCCTAGGGGTACCTGCCCCCTGTGCCCCCCCATTCGCTGCAGAAGCAGAATGGCACCTCCATCAGGCACAGCACATCATCTGCAGTCCCTTCTGGTCAGGAGTGACAAAGACCTTTAAAAACCAGACATGCAGAGGTCCTGGAAATGTTATTTTCAACCCCTGTTGGGGAAGTCAGTGGCTAGCAAAGCTTCCGCTCCAAAAGCAGACCTGAACCTAGACGGACTCACATCCGGTCAAGGAGAAAATTCTCACAACTTCTTTGTTACTGCTTCGCCATCAACTCTGAGGTCTGGCATCATTTCCTATGTTGCTGCTGACCGTCTCAGACACCTTCCTCTACTGCTTGATCTTTAGAAACTGCTGCCTTCATTATCTCTGCATCTCCCTTTACTGCAGAATAAGGCAAGTTTTAAGTAGCTGGCACTTCTGATGGATCCTTCAGTTACTCAGCAGAAGTTATTTTGCCTGGCTATTATTTTTCATTTGGACTTGAATGTTTGGCATGGTCTTTTTCTGGAAAGTACACGGAGATTGATGGTGAGCCACGAGAGACAGACATCTCTCCTTAAAAATCCTAGAGCCTGCAAAAGAGAGAAGATAAGAGCAGCACTGTCACATTAAGAAGCCTTCCCCTGAAGTGCTGCAGGGGAAGAGATTGGGAAAAGGTTGATGCTAGAGAGGAAAGCAAAGAGAAAGTGAAAGTGGTGTCAACACCAAGCCTTGCAGTTGAAGTACAGGAGCTAGGAGCTAGGAATGTCTCTTCCGACCTCTGACAGCCAGATTTTTTTTGGCCTGAATCGGTCAGCAAGGTCACATGCTGCTGGGCCAACAGGAGCATATCTCGGAGATGACATGCCTCTCCCAGCAAACGTCAGGATGGGCTTGGTTGGAAGCCTGAGGGATAGCTGCAGCCACCTGATTTCCTCAACCCCTGTGCTAACCTCTTCCTCTCTTCCTCCCCATGACTAATTTCCCTTCACCTCCTCCCATGCACACCCTCAGTTCCTCACCCCCTGCATTTTAATGCACAAAAGACACTTGCTAGATTACTCCACCTGCTACTGGGATAAGTATCAGGTAAAGAGATAGGAATGTACTGGGCAACATGACTCCTACAAACCAAGGAAAGGAAGAAAAATTTCTGCTTGGCATTGGCACAGGGGCAACTCTCAAACCAATTCCTTCTGATAAGAGACCTGCTTCTGGGTTGGAAGTAAAAATGTGCTCTTAAAAGAAAATTTAAGTTGCTAAAAAAGCTGCTCACTACAAATAATAAGGCCTCAAACACTCTCATGTCCATGCTGGGGAGTCAGCGGGCCAGATCATACCAGAGCTGGTTCAGCTCCAAGGGGGTAAGTCATGACTTGGAGCCACACACTGAAAGCAAAGCTGTGCCCAGCAGGGCTCCTGGGTGCGAGTGGGAATGGCGCTGCCCCACCATACACCTTTTGCTTTCTTTTGCTGACATCTATAAAACTGCTCCCAGCTTGGGGCTGTGGCTCTGGTTCTGTTCTGTATCAGTTTTACCGTGTGCTGCTCCACCAAGGAGCAGCTTTGAATATCAGCTTCCCCAGGGCAAGCAAGAAGGGGAATGGGCCTACGGTTTTATTTGTTGCTTACACCAAAAAAAATTACCTTATTAAAAATCACTAGAAACCTCATGCATCTGCAGAAATGGTTCCAGAGGAATCTCTTGAGACAAATAAGTGAGTAGTTTTTAAGGGTTTATGAAAATAGCCTCTATAGTTACACTCGCTAGGACAAAATTACAAGTGTTTTCAATCCTCATACTTCGGGGCATAAGTTGATCCTCAGCTGGGGGCCAGGGAGGAATTTCCTCCCAGAGGATATTATTGTTCTGCAAAGTATCTCATGGGAGATCACATCCTCCAGAGTTATCTGGCATTACCCACTGGAGGGGGAAAAAAAAGAAAAAAAAAAAAGAAAGAAAACANAAAAAAAAAAAAAAAGAGAACCCAAGAAGTACTCTTCAAAACGAGCCAGTGCTCTACTCTCCTCGCATCACATCTCGGGGGCCCGGCCGGGGGAGGCCCCCGTTGTTGCACAAGCCAGCTGGTCCGGTGTTGTAAGGGACCCCGGAGATCCGGGAAGGGCGCGGGGCTGCCCCGCTCCTTCTGGGAAGTTCAGTGACTCATTCGCCGCCCCGGGACCCTTCCCGGAGCTCCTCCCGCCCCGCCCCGCGCCGGGACAACCAATCCCTGCCTCTATATTTGCATACCGCGCCCGCGGGCTCCTGGGATGGCGGAGCGGCAGCAGCACCTCCCGCTCTTCTCCCGCCACCGCCGCGCCCTTGCTAAGCGCGCGCGGTGGTCTCCCCCCGGGAAAGGGTGGAGAATGCATCCTGGTGGAAAAACACTTCTCACCCTTACTGATGGGCAAAAGAATAGCGGGGTTTTATATAAGGCTCTAACAGACCACAGAAATTGCCCGGATGACCCTCAGTGGTCTGGGGTGCAGGCTTCAAACCTGTAGCTGTCTAGCGACAGAGTGGTTCAATTCCACCTTTCGGGCGACAGGCGTTAATCCTCCGTTTTGTCCCTGCCAGGCCCCAGGCAGCCCCCGAGGCAAAAGACAGCACTCTCCACCTCCTCCAGACCCACCACCACACACAGACACTTTGGTTACCCTGTTTGTTTTTCTTCCCACAGCACTGGACTGTGCTGGGCACAGCCAAAGGAAGGGCAAGGGTACCTGGGTGACAATTCTAGATTTTAATTGGATTTTTTTCTGTTTAGCATATCTTTGTTAAACCATGTCACACATCCTACAAGAACAGAAGTAAATAACAGAAGCCATTCTCTAGCTCTGCTCCATATTGACGATAACCCATCTCCCACCCACGCTGCAACAAAGATGCTTCACTTCAGCAGTAGGCACGGGTGCTAATAATGTCACCCAGCCCCACAAAAAATAAAGGTTAGCATCAAGCTAAAAAACATATTCTTCAAGCAGAAGGTGTTTATTTCATTATATCCTCTTGCAACAATTCTAGTGGATGATTTGTGGAGCCTCTAGTTAAGATGAGACCCCAACCACCTGGATCGCAGGGGACAGCAAGGGTTGAAAGGGCATTTTCACTTTATCTCCTGGCCCCACAGGCAGGAAGGGTGATTCTGCCTAGTGCATTCCAGAAGAAATACTGAATGAATTATCAGATCTCCAGTGTTCCTGGGTGCTTTCTGAGGGATGCAGTGCCATCCGGAGTTAAGTAGGTAAGCACCCCTGAGGATATAAGCCAGAATGACTGTGCTTCCTTTAGACAGAATGAGTCACTCCAGCTGAAGGCCTGGGAGGAGAAGGGAAGGGCACTGAGAGCCCTGACACCATTCCCGATGGCTGCTGCTTCTTTGAGTCTGCAGACCCTGGATCTGGTTAGAGAGGAGCAGCCTTGGTGCCAGCAAAGCACATCGCTCCAAGAATACGCTGTCCCATTATGGGAATCTAGGGGGAAAATCCCCTCTGAAGCCTGTGCCAACTTCTCTGTGGCCTTGCAGGAGACGTGCGTGTGCTCTCCCCAACACAGCTGGGAGCACCCCAAGTCCCAGATGGCTATCTTTCTGCTCCATGCCACTCTGCCTACCAGCCATCATCCCCTGCCCATAATGAACTGTCCATGTGGAATTTCTCTGTGGCCACAGTTTGGCTGTGGGGGGGGGTGTTTTAGGAGTGAGGGGGAGAGCTGGAAAGTCCTTTGCCCATTAGTGGGCAGCTGAGAATGCTAGCGCTCCATGTAAGTTACCAAGCAGAACATAATACAGCTCTTTCATGTGGTGTTTATAACTGAACATGCTGTTTTGTGTCAGCCTGATTTTTTTTTCCTTCCAAGAAGTAGTTTTGGATTAAATTATGACAATTACATTCTTATATTCACCCCCCCCCACCAGCCCCCACCCTTGCCCTGCGTGCACACAAACACAAATGGGAATTATGTGCTCTAAGCGCGATTTGAACTACACAGCCTGGGATCTGTGCCTGGCATTGAGTTCACTTTTTTTCCTCCAGAACAAAAAGGCCACGTCCACTCTGCACTCTTTCATTGCCTTAGGATAAAGTAAGATGGTCAGATTGCTGGTGTGAGTGATTTTTCCCTCAGGGAGTTGATAGGGAAAACAGACTTTCAAGCACATGACAGAGAAGGCTGGCGAGCCCCCCGCTGGGGAGGTTGTGGTAAACAGTGTGGGGAAAGCTTTGTGAAATCCCCTGTGGATCCCTACTTGAGATGCTTACACCCCCCCAGTCTGGCTCCTGTACCTGGGCAGTGTCTCATCTGGTGTGTAAGGCAGGCACATGGCAGGAAGCGATCCCATTTTTTGGGGCTGTGCCTTCCAGGGCTGCACCTCTAGCACATGGCTGAACCCCAGGAAACACGGGTGTTCATTAGGACAGGACACACGGCAAGGCTGCTCTCACAGCTTTAGCTGACACAGAAAGTGGGACAAGAATTTTGGTGCTGTTTTATAAACACTGGTTGGAGAACAACACCAGTGTGGAGGCCCGTGTAGATGATCAGTCTGTAGGAGGGATATTTTGCACAATGCCATCCATGTCTTGCCTGAGTCGGCTTTGTTTGGAGTCACTCATTAGTCAGGCAAAGCTTCCAGTGTTTGAACCTTAATGTCACTTTCTTCCCTGACAAAGGGCCAAATTAAGAGGAGCCAAAGGCCTCACCACTGGTTAGGAGGCAATCCAGGGGTTACTCAGAGCCAAGATGCACGAGAGCCTGGCTCCTCAGCCGAACGTAATCTGCCTCCTGTTGTTTTCCCCATGGAGTCACAGCACGGTGAGGAGGATGTGCTGGTGACAGATGGTTGACGCGACTTGCTAAGCGTACGGGTGACTGGGCTGTGACTCAGCAAGTGTTTGGTTACAAGAGATTGGGAGCATGTGCTTTTGCACTGGTAACAGTGGCCCTAGCTGGGTCTCATGGAGGACCAGGCATGGGCTGTCATCTGAAGCCCGTGGCTGCCGTCTTCCATGGGAGGAAAGCAGGCACACGTGGCCTATTAGGGCAGAAACTCAGGCTCCTAAATTACTGTTTACGTTTGCAATGGATAATGTCTGACTCTGTATAAATATGTGACCTGCCAGTGCTGTTTAGATATCCTACTGGCCTTCAGAAAGGAAACCATTCAACATCCTGGCCTAGAAAACCGACCATCTTGCTTGGAGGGAGTAGTACTCTGAAAACTTCTGTTGCAGTTGAGTCACTAGAGGGGGACAAAGACCTAGCCTGCATATGTATCCACCTACCAGTTCCCCCACTGCAGCTGTGGGAGACACCTTGAAAAAGCAGTAGCAGAGAGGGCTCTGATCTTCCTCAGGTCTGAAGGTGCCCAGCTGCTGGGATAGCTTTCTGGAGGCTGACCACACCGCTGGGAATCAGCAATACTTGGGAAACGAAGCCACTGCTTTTCCCCCAAGAACCAGGATGGTGCATGTATGTGCATGTGCCGGTTAGCAGCCTTTATGTGGGCTCTTCCAGCATTCCTCCCTACCTAGAACCTGACTGTCCATAGTTGGCCTGGACATAGTTGGCTCTCAAAGGCTAAATTGCAAGCATTGCACAAGACAAGACAGTGTCACCTGGGCAGAGGGCCTAGACAATCATTTATGTTTACAGGCACATGCCATTTTTCTCCTTTCTCCTCTTTTATGAATGGGAGAGAATTGAATTTTCAGGTCTGGACAGGTGCCAGGGGTTACTGTTGTCTCTGTGAGATAAAGACGTCATGGAAATATTGGAGGAGTTGAACAGAGTGTACCTGTGTGCATCCCACACACACACAGAGAACCAAAGTGGCTGTGGCAAGCAGCACAGCAGTGCTTGCAACTCATATATTGACCTGGAGTGCTTAAAAGCTACTACACACGCTCTCCTGGTGAAATGTCGGCCGTAATGACTCATATGAATGGATCGTGATACACAGCCCTCAGCCCAGCCAGGCTATGTGTGGAACCAAGACACTCCCATTTTCTCCCCTCCAGCATGCTTCCCTGACCAAATCCAGGACTGAGCCATTTGGCTCTGACTAGAGCTGGTCAGAACATGTTTTTCTTTTCTTCTCTTTTCCCTTCCTTCACCCTTTGGAAAATGTTGACATTTCAGCAAAGGGCTGAAAACCCAAACCGTGAATATTTTCCATTGGAAAATGCTGGGGGAAAGGGAGGGGAATAATCCCCAAACTGCACACAGTCAAACCTCTTTTGCTTTTGAGACTTTGGGGTTTATGGCGGGGCAGGAGGGGGCACATTTAGAAGTCAGTGAACACTTTCTATAAAAGTATCTTTCCTCTCAAAACCAAATTTTTCACTAGTAAAATGTTCCAAATGGCATAATTTTCACTGGTGATGGTTTGGATACTCTCTACATCTAATTTGGGAATAGACCTGAAGAAAATGTAATTCATTTTATTGGAATATAAGGCACAAATTACATTCCCACAGCACAATTGATATATACTTGGCATTCTCAGTATCATGAGACTATACCCTGAAATTCTTTTTCTCTCAACAGGGCTGTTCATACAATCATCTCAAGCAAGTTTGGAACCTGGTCTCTGGAGACACCACATTCCCACCACACTCCCAGAGCTCTAGCTGACTTGTCTCAGACCTCAGAGTGCATTCCTGAAGGGAACTTACCTTTCACAAGATCACATCAAAGGCTGTAAAGGAAGCAATATGCACTGAAAGGCATGTTACCTGTAACTATCCCTTGAGTAACTGATAGTACAGAAGCACTTACAAGGCATTTTGTTCTAATGTCTTCAGCTGATTTACATTTCTGTCTGAATCATAATGTAGACCTGACACATCTGTTTCATCTTGTTTTTGCATATTATTCTGCTTTCCTGTGAGTTAAAAATAAAAAAAGGGACAATGTTAGCATAACAGAACACACATACTTGTAGGAGATGAATTGTGCCCTAAAACTTTTTCTAAATGTGGCTAATAGCAGGTTATAGTTTATAAAAGGAAAGATCTTAAAATGGGCACACACTGGTCATAAATAAACTAAGGCTGCAACCTTGCAGAAACTTTCAAAAAAATTGCATAGTGAAGCTCAGAATAACCTCCAAAGACAAGCAATGGGAATAAAAAGCTTAATTGTTTGAAGACAGATCTTTATCAGTTGTGGGACATCATGACAGCAGAGGAGTAGATTCAATGACCCAGAGAACCCTTTTAATTTGTTGTGCCCCTTTCCCTGTTTTTTTCCGAACTGAAGCTTCCCGGTTACTATTTACGTTCTCTCGGGTCTGATTTAGCAATTGCAGTGCTGCACTTCATTCTGATTTAGTAGAGGTCCCTATCTCCTGTCACTCCCGGGTTTTTCTGAACTAACCACCTGTGTTTGAATTCAGTCAGCACCAAAGAAGGGGTATATTTTACCTCATCAAATACCTATTTTTTATTCTTTTCAGTTTAGGAACACCTGATTGCAACTGTTAAAGCTTATAAAGCAGTAGGTTTAGAAAGAAAATTATGCAAAATTTCAGTTTTAAACCTCACCTTTGTTGGTTGGGGACAACTAAATTGCATGTTGATAAAAGGAAGAGGCACTTCCTCTGTCAGAATGTCTCCGATAACGTAGTGGCAAGAAATACAAAGTTCACAAGGACCTGCATTGGTGCTGTGTGTCCTTTGTCATAATTTTTCAAGATAAGTAAGCAATTTTTCACTTACTATTCTTGAGTTAATAAAGCCAAAAGATCAAGAGTTTTAGTTCCTCAACTTGAAAACAACTGCATGCAAGAAGGCACGGCAGAAAACTGAGGAACTGCCATCCAGATATGCAGAGCTGTAACTAGCCCTTGGAAATCCACACACACATAGCTGAGATGTAGCTATGAGCTGTCCTTGCTCCCATCAGTACTAAAGGGGCAGATGCAGAAACAAGGAGATCCCAAATAAGAAGATAAAGAGTCAAATGAATCACCCTGTCTCTGTGTGAAATGTAACGACTGGGAGAGCCAACAGATTAAGCCAGGGTTTGTGACTATTAACATTCACGGAAACATGTTCCACAAATTCAGCTTTCCGAGAAAAACTGGATTCTAGCTTCCTTCTGGTAATTTAAAGAGGCAACAATCTGTTCATATGACCTTCAGATTGGGCTGGTACAGGAACTGAATCCTACAATAAAAACTGAAGAATGGCCCTTTGGGGCAGTGGTCGTGAGCAGTGGTCCTCCCCACACAGCACTCTGCTCCCAACTAGGGCAAGGTAAGAGATTGTCCAGGGACTGCACTCAGCCCTGGACATTTCCCTCTCCCTTCTGTTTCCTCAGCATTCACCTTTGTTGGATTCAGGGTGTTAGACTGTACATTTTGCGTGTTCCTTTTAGTGTCATTTTATGGACCTGTTGCCTGCAAATTTGTCTAATGCCGTTCTGAGCCCACTGGTGCTGTCTGCCTCTGCAGCCTTCTGGGCCAGCAACTTCCAGAAGTCCTCTACCTCATGTGATGCAATTTCTTGTCTATTTTAAACTCATCTCCTACTAGTTTCACTGAGTGCTCCCTGTTCTGCTGTTGAGGGATTTGGCTGCTAATGGCTCTGCATTCACCTCAGCCACCCTGATTTAGTGAATCCAGTCCTCAGCCACCCGAAAAAAAAGCGAAGTGTTGCGATACTGGGTCACTCGGCTTACTTCCATCCCTGACACTTGCTGACCTGCCCAGAATGGTTTTGTGCCTGGAGCACTGTGGTTGTTACCAAACTCGGGGGAGAAAAATAATGGCAAAGCAAAGGGAGTGCAACTTCCTTCCAGGGCTGTACTCCCCACGCAGATGTTCACCGATGACGCAACGGGTCCGTTTTGTGGTTAAGAGCTGGATGCTGATGGCTCTGTCCTTCTCCTGGGGCTCTGCAGATCTGGGCCCAGCAGGGGGCTGCAAAGCAGCAAGCAGGATTTCTGGGAGGGTAGGCTGGCAGCCCTGGCGGGGGTGTCCGGGGCATCTTCCAAAGTGGCTTTAATTAATGAGCACATGTGCAGTGAGGAGAGTTACAGCATCCCACTCAAATTGTTGACTTGGAGCCGCTTCTGGAGACAGCCGTATTCTGCTCATTAGGAAAGAGCTTTTTTGCAATGCCCTTGGATTGGATGGCTCTTGGATTGCACCACAAGATCAAGTCCACGTACGGGCTGCCTGCCTTTCGGCTGCCAGCTCCAAGAGGGTTGTTTTTCTTGTCTTCTCATTCTCAAGGAGTGCTCAGCCAGATGGCCTGTTTTCGAATGCACTGTGCGTTGGTTGGATGTGTGTTTGGAGAGTCTGCCAGCTTCACGAGAAGGAAGAAAGAGCAAAAGAAAGGGAAAAAAGCGCCATTTGGTATCTATCTCTGGGACCCAGCCAGAGTTGAGGCTCTGTTTGAAGAAGGGGGGAGTCTTAAGAAAGAAACTCTAGACAAAATTGAAAGCTGGAAAAACTTTCAAGCTTGACAGACTGGGAGACTGAAGTTCTGTACAATATCCATCTACTACCTGGCTCCATTGCAAACATGTAGCAGACTTCCTCAAAAACAATAGTAAGAGCAAGCACAAGCACCAAGTGCCTATCTCTTTGCTCTCCCACCTGTGGGCTGGGAGATGTGACCCAGCCAACCTGCCTGCTGAGGCTGGGTGATGCTGCCTGTGGCTTCTGGGATTTTGCTCTCAGTTCACCAAAACCGGAAATTACAGCATTCAGCCTTGGACACATCTGCTCAGGAAGAGGAGCCACAAAGGAGCAGTATGAAATACCCACCACCATGGCCCAACTCTCAAAGAAGCTAATTAGTAAATTAGGCCAGGCCAATGTCATTTTCTTGCACCCTCTGATTTTCACTCCCCGTAAATACCTTCTGTTGATTTGGTGCAGCAAATAAACACAGGTCAAACCAGAGAAATGGCTTTTTCTGTCACTCATTGGCAAATAATTTGAACCTGACAAGAAAAATCTGTTGTTGAAGGGAAGGGGGAAGTTTCAAAGTTTGCATGTATTGTGCTTGGCTTTCTTTTCTTAACTAGATGCCATGTTGTGGTAACAACACATAGTTACAAGCAGCAGGAAGAGGTCTTGTTGAGCAGAGCTGGAGAAAGCCATGTTTGTAACCATCCTGGCTGGCTGACACGCCACCGTGTCTCACAAGCAGACTTGTCTGCTCGCTTACTGAAACCATGGCACAAAGAAGATGGTTGCAAGAGCATGTGTATCTGTGCCGGCGGGTGTGGTACCTGCAAACACCACTTCTCCACTGATTGCACTGAATTATTTTTACTGAAGTGATCAGAATTTGCGAGTCCAGGGTGGACAGTGTGTCCATGGCAACACCGGCGGGGCTGTGTGTTGCAAACAGGCAGGGTACAGGGGGCTCTTCTCACTCCTGCTGTGGGCCACACACCTCAGGCAAAGCCTGCTGGTGTCTACAGCACATCAAAGCACCTGTGGCTTCTCAGGACTGCCTGGCTGTCACTACACCATGTCCAAGAGCTATACAACGTTGACTTCACAGCAGTAGCAAGAACAGCATGGGCAGGCCCCACCCTGTGAAGAGCAGGACATTTCCCCAGACAGGAAAAAGGGAAAACGTCATCAGCTGTTGGCAAAACACTGTCTCTGACCTAGGGGTGCAGATGCCATCCTGGAAGGGAAGAAGGATTAGCTGGTTCAAGGTAGTGATTACATCTCACAAATACATTCTTGCATGGGTAGGAAGGCTACCCAAACAGATTGCCTCCCTTCCTACTCCCATGGGACCCAATTTTGGCAAATAACCCTGGCATAAAAAGCCAGGCTGCAGTACCTCCATACACAATTAAGATCTTTACAAGAGACTGGATTTTCTGTGTACCAAAAAGAGGTGGGAAAATCCAACAACAAGTTCAACCATTCCCTCCAGGGTTTTAGAGGGCAATTGCTGTCATGGAGCTGGTAAAGGAAGGATTTCTGTCCCTAATTGCACAGAAAATTCAGGGGTCTAGGAGTCAGAAGATAAGGCTAGTTACTGCACCTCTTGGCAAATGGAAAAAACGATTACCACAATATTCACATGAGTACTCTCTGGGAGGAGGTAGCTCCCAAACAAAGGTCCTTGGTGCACTTTGGGTGGGAGCTCAGCCAGAAACAACACCCAGCCATCCGGTCACCCAGGCTGCACTGGCTGTGTCAGACATGAACACCAACGTCTGCATTTTTCACACAAGGTTATTTTCCCCTGCTTTATTTCATTGCTCCACTGCTGCTTGACTTGTGGACATGTGCCTTTCCAGCACACTGCGCAACATGTTAGAAGCTGACAGGCCAGTCTGAAAAAACAATTCCCTCCTAGTTATCTGGCCAAGTATCATTACATACCTAACATTGTCCAAGGAGGACAAGCTAAAAGAATTGTCCAAACATGGGATTTTAGAAATGTATGTACTGTAAAGAGAGGGGAGGCCTGCCTTTTGGCACCAGTCCTGGCTGCTCTGCCACCAGCTTTTGTGTAAAACTTTTTTAGCCACTCAGTACCTGGATGGGGGATCTCCAACAGATAAAGGACCAGAGGTTCAGAAAGTCTCCTCTCCAGCTAGGGATAGGTCAGCACACACCTCAGCATGACATAAGTGGTATTGCATTTTCCATTATGAACAACAGTCATGAGTATGGCTGCACCCAAGTTGAGTACCACCCACTGGGGTATGGCAGTGGATGGCTCCAACTTTGCAACAGAACAGCTCATTTAGACACCATTTGTCCTTCAGCGGCTCAAGGCTTTCAGGGGGTGTGAACCAGTTAAAAAATAGCCACACATCTCCCTTTCCTCCATGCATGGCCTCACTCTGCACCCAGAAGCTCCCAGAGCATATTCTTAACTTCATTAAGAAAATCATGTTGCTAGCAAGAAGAGGTGATGATGAGCACACACAGCTTTGACTTCCCAGCTGCTGGGGGAAACTCTTTGTGCTACATCTCCAAACAATAGAAGATGAGATTACAGGCACAGGACAGAGCTGAACATCAGTAGCAAGGATGTGGTAATTGAAGCTGGAGATCTGGTTTAAATTTAAAGCCTACATAGACACAGAGTGGACAGTGCCTGAGATCCATACTGCTTATGTTGACAAGCCTACACAGGCCAGGCATGGAGTCAATCCTGTTCTCTTGGAGTGTCTCACTCACATCCATTCTATGAGCCCATGAGCTTCCCATGATTTTTTTTGGTGGTCCATATCTCCTGTAGACTATATGTTTGACATTACTGGGGGATGCAAAGGTCAAAAAGATTAGAACTCCTTTTGAAGTTATGGGAAGGAAAAACTTTAGAGAATGACTTACAGCTGGAAGCAGCTTATCAGTCAAATGAAGAGATCTGTTTCAGTCATGTCTGGAGTTGCATGGAAGGACAAGGATGGTTGCTTTAAAAATTCTTTGTCAAAAGTAAAATGGAAAATCATAAAGTGGAAAACAGCAGAGCACATTTAAGAAATTGAACTCTAAGACACCAATTCACTATCATGCTGACTGGCCTCTGGACTGTGACTGCACAGTAGTTCATGAGTCTGTTTTCAAAAAGTGCCTGCACGTGCACACACATGCAGGTAAACATAATATATGCAACTGTTATTCATACATGACTCCTTGGCAGGCATTTTACCAAGACTTGATGCTGACTTGATAAAGCTTGATTCTGTCCACCCCAACATTTTTCTATTCAAGTTAGTATGTTATGGTCTGGATGGGTGGACTAGGAGAAGGTAAAAAAATGGTTTAGATGGTCAGGCTCAGAGAGGAGTGGATATATATCGCACTCTACCCAGAAACTGGTAACACGTCAGGTACTGTGGGGGTCTATTCTGGGGCCTGTCCTGTTTATCATCTTTAGCAGTTGTCTGGATGAGGCAATGGAGTCTTAGCTCATCAAGTTTGGAGACAACATGAAAGTATTAGGGGGCAGTTGACACACTTGAGCGCAGAACTGCTGTTCAGAGAGCCCTAGACAGGCTGGAGGAATGGACTGGGAGGAACCTGATGAAATTCAGTAAGGAAAAATGCAAAATCCTACACTTGGGAAGGAAGAGCACCTGCAGCAGTACAGGCTGGGACTGATGGGCAGAGGAGCAGCTCTGCAGGAATGGATCTGGGTCTCCAGGCAGAGAGCATGCTGGGCATGAGCCAGCAGTGTGCTTTGGCAGCAAAAGCAGCCAAAGGCATTCTGGGCTGTATTAACAGAACAGCCAGGAGGGTGACAGATGTGTTTATCCCCCTTCCCTAGGTACTCAGATGGCACTGAAGTACTGAACCCAGCTTTGGATCCCCGATGCAAGAAAAACATAGACACATTGGAGCAAGTTCAGCAGACACCACCAAGAGGTTGGGGGCAAGAACCTTATGAGGAGAGGTTGAGGGAACTCGAGGGAACTTCGTAGGAGACAACCAACAGCCTGACAGTTCCTACAAGGAGGGTATCAAAAATGTGGAGCCAGGCTTTTCACCATAGATCATGGTGGAAAGACAAGAAACAATGGACATAAACTAAAATGGAAGACATTTAGACCAGCTTTAAAGAATGGCATTTCACCATGAGGATACTGTCCAAAGAGATTGTGCAATCACCATCCTTGAAGGTTTTCAGTATCCAACTGCTGAAAGCCCTGACCAACCTGTCCTCATCTGATAGCTGACCTTCTTCTTCGAACCACAGATGAAACTAAAGATCTCCTGAAGTCCCTTCCAACTCGAGCCATTTTGTGTTTACAAGGTATTTGGGAGCCTGAGCAACCACTTAAGGAGCAGACATAATACCATGTGAATTGATTGGCCAATCACTCCGAAAGAAACTACTCAAACAAAAGTCACAGTGAATCACTTGCAAAAAGCTTTGTTTGCATAAAACAATTAATTGAAAATTTTAGAGTGACAAATAGTTGAGCAAAAGTCTATCTGTTCTTCACAGCCTGAGAAAAAATGCAATTTCAGGGAATTTATTACCCAGTTAAACACCAGTTTTCCTTAATGCCCAGTCACCAGTTAGTAGATTGAAAGCTCTGTTTTCTCTCTGAGGGCTGTCTTCTATACATGAAAAAGAATGAAAATGCCAAATACCAAAGCAGCTAGAAATATTTCTTTGATTATTACTATGGCATCTTCCAACTGAAAACTCAGATTGCTTCACTGCTGTTAATTAATTAAGCCTAGAAACACTTATGCCAGGAAGTTTGATATCATCACCCCTTTTTACAGATGGGGGGGAAACAAGATATAACATTCATTCAGGGCCACTCAATGACTGAGGGGCAGAACCAGAAATAAAACCTGGGAATCCTGGCTCAGAGACTCCTCTTATAATCTCTAGACAAAGCTTCTTTCCTGTAAAATTCCATCTAAGCTCTTCATAGAATAATTAGAGCCAATTTATTTCCTCACTCGTTAACAATGAAATCTGACAGGCTTTGTACTCAGGATGCTGAAGCTCAGTTAGAGGACCAAGGCTCTTCTCCATGAGGGGAGGCCTGGAATGTCAGTCTTTAGGTGGCTTAGCAGGGGCATGGTTCCAGCTGCCAGGTAATTGAACTCCTGCCTAAATCCCTGTGACAAAGCTTTAGGGAAGAACTGGAATGTAAATGACCAAAGTGATCTACCACAAACGTTAGGGAAGGGTTTAGAGAAATAGCAGCTGGTTTTGTAATGGTATAGCTTTGTGCTCAGTGGCACTCAAGAAGTAAGAAAGAATATTTACCTGCCTTGGTATTAGGTTGGTTTCTCTTTTCCTTTGAATTAATTTGCCTATTTTTCAGGTGAGCAAGCAGAAAAAGCTTTAAGATATAGAGAGGTTCATGGTAGTAGTTGAGATGGGCCCTTCAATTCTACCCTCAGTTCAGTTCCATCAGATCTGGAGGACACAAAGTTCCTAAGGGCTTACAGCTCCCTTGCAGCTCACTAGCAGTCACTTGCACTACCTTGAAACGTGTAGGAAGGTGATGAGTCACAGACTTCTCCATCTTCCCTACCCAGGGCAAATGGCTCACCATACTCTCTGTCATCACTCTCAAGGTTTCCTCAGAGGTCAGGAAACTGAGAAGTCCTGACCATCCAACATTTTGAAACTAATGACTCTGAAGGTTGCTCAGCACCTTTTAACCACAGGCCACTACATTTGAAGGTGGAGCATCCCAGTCTAGGGGGTGCACTTAAACATGTGCCCTACTTGCTCAGCATCACATGAAGGAGGTTCTGGCAGAGGAGGGCAGACTCAAGATTTCCACATTAAAAAGCCTATACTTTTGCTGCTCTGATGAATTTTCCTTCTGCAAAGCAATACAAGAAAAACTATTCTTACAGAGATTCCTGGGAAATTCTGCATGCCCTCTGCCTTGCTCTCTTCAGGTTTTGGCTGTATGAATGCTTCCTGCACAGTACAGTTGAGGACACCGATCACCAAGTCCAGAAGAGATGATGGAGGGACCATCTTTTACAAGAAGTCCTTGGGTAGTGTGGAAGCTCTGGTTCTTCAGTGCCATCTGTCCCTTCTCTACCAAGGCTCCAAGCTCAGGTCCAGTAGGTGGCATGTTTGAATTGGTTTTGAACATCTGGAAATAGTTTGCTATTTGCAGTCCCCTGCTCATTCCAAGCTTCATTTGTGGCTACAGGCGGTTAACAAATCGCTTCTTCTTTGGCCCCAGATATCTGCCATGGCCCTTCCCTTTCCCTCTTGGGCATTTTTAGTCAACAGGACAGTTCATTGCCTCCTGCAGTGAGGCAGACTGACAGAAAACAATGACAGGAAAGTCCATTGTCTTAACATTTGGGGCCAAATCACCTAGGGTCCCTTGGTCCAGCATTGTCTTGGTGACCTGTGAAGCAGAACTTCATACACACCTTCTCCCACAGGGATGATAAGGTTGCAGACTCCCAGCCAAGGTCTGGGGAGTGTAGGGGGGGTGAAAATGGGGAACGATGAGAAGAAGGAAAGAACAGAGAAGAGCACTTATGTCTGTCAAAGCAAAACTAAAAGGTCTGGGGAACAAAGGAGGTTGCCTTTGGCTTTGGCTCAGGACCAAAGCCTGGAGGTGGCTGTGGCTTTCTGAACTTCTGGCTGAAAGTAGCAGAGGTTTTTTCTTATGATACTCTTAGCACTGAGGGCTGTTTGCAAGAGTCCAAAACTGCAGAAAGAGAGTGAGACCCGAGGAGGCAAGCTTTCCCATCCTCCTGACTTTCCTTTGGAGGGAAAGAGGTTGGTGGTATTTGAGTGTCATTTGGCAGGGGAAGAGAGTATAGACTCTAGTACCTCAGTGGCTTCAGAGGTCAAGAGTAAACACAACCACAACTGCCTATCTGTTCAAAGTAGGGTCAGTGGAGGCTGCAGGATAGAGAAGGGGCTATTTCTTCACCAAGCTGTGTGTTCAATGGAAACATGAGCTGGCAAGAGAGTTCAGCTGAAGCCTAGAACATGATATTGAACAAGTGGCTTTCTAACGAAAAGTTAAAGAGGAAGTTCCACGGTCAGTTTCACTGCAGTAAATGATGGCAAAACATTGCAGCCAAATACAAGGGAATAAAGTTAATTTGAAGTTAAGAAGGGGCTTGATACTCTGCTGAGCTAGAATTTGTGTCATTGTTACATGGATATGGTTTTCTTATGGTCATCTGCCTGTTTCAAATGTGGATGAAACTGGCTGAGGACACTCTGAAGAGAGAATAGCCTTCTACAGTGTTGAAATTTAGCCCAGAAGTCACACCAGCTCTCTGTTCATTCACAAATAACACAGCATGTCAATCACTTACCATGGAGCCTGGTAATTGAGATAAATCACTGGGACTGAGGGGTTAGGAAGCACTAGATACAGTAACTAGCATCAGTTGAAGCAGTCACTCAAGAAGCTTCTTGGGGTGATAAACATGCCCTTCTTTCAGGAGTTCCACAGTTCAGGAGTACACCTCATGTATATACAGCTCTCTCTCAGAATTTCTTGTATACCGAAAGATTCTGGCAATCTGCTAGAATCAAGGAGAAGGGCTGAGCTAACCCAAGAGTGGCTGATTTTTCTGTTCCTTTCCATCCTGAGACACAGGAACATTTTCACATGTTAGCATGCTAATGTCTCACTGTGGCATGGCTGGGCTCAATGGCAGATGGCATAAGGGCTTGCCCAGAAGAAGGACTAGCAACACATGAAAATGGAAATGTCTTCTACGGGCAGTGGAGCTTTAGGAGAGGAGACCTCTGCAGCTGTTCAACCCACAAATAGGTACAACTCACAAATAATACAACCAACCAATAGGAAGGTTACTGTAAATTCATCAGGCAAATATTATTCAACCATCTGAAGAACGGCTTGACTAATGAAAAGGTTATTTGTGAATAATTCCAGAAGGATGATAACACACTGGGAAAAGTACAGAGAAGAGATACTGGGCTGATTAAAAGACTACAAAACATGCCTTAGAGTGAAAGACTCCAGGAGCTCAATCTGCTTGAACAAAGATCAGGTGAAGGGTTGACTTGATCGCAATCTCTCAGTGCTGACATGAAAACAGAGGATTGATAATGAGGTCTGTTCAAACTGAAATTGCATGAATTTTAGCTGGAAAAAAAAAACACCCTGATTTTTTAGAAGCAAGAGTAATTAATCAGTTTATGTAAGGCTTCTGGTGAATTTCTCCACTCATTAGCAATATTAAAAAAAAAAAATCCCTTGAAAATAATTCTGTATTTCCAAGAAAAAGCAATCCATTGTGATCCTGCAGCCTATGGTATGCAGGAGCTCAGACTAATGATGCCACTGACTCCTTCCTACTTTGCAATCTGTGAACCAGTGAGCAAGTTACTCAAAACTGATAGCAGAATTGTAGACTCACAGCATCATTTAGGTTGGAGGAGACCTCAAAGAAGGTAAGAGATGCTGAATATACATACACCGTTTGCCAAGGTTATTCAGCAGGCTCTAATTATGTTTGCAATGACTGAGGAGATCAATGGAAAGACTCCTAGTGACAAAATCACCTTGAGTAAATCACTATCTACAAGACACATCTTCACGTTCTTTGTTCTTCAAGGAGAAAAATCCTCTTTGCTGATGCCTTTTGCCCCTTGCTATACCTGTCTCTCTCTGCCCTCCAACAGTGAAAAGGACCTAGCACTAACTCAGGAAGGATTTGTGAGGTTTAACTCACTAATGATTGCACAGTGCTTTAGGAGCCTCATCTGGGAGATTCAGTCTATTCCTGTGCGATCCCACTCACTTATTCTCTTAGACAAATGGAGGCAGTCACTTGCCTCCTCATATCTGGCAGCTACTGCAATAACAACTTCAAAAATAGATTTTGGCAGAGAATTAAAAAAAAAAATTAAGTGTCCTGACTTTAAAATCTAGAACAAGGATTAGACAAGGCTGCTTGATCTGGCAATTCATGGGGAAATAAAAAGTTCCTTCAGTCATAACTGCGTATCATTTGTTGAATAGAGTCACTGCCTGAAACATTCCCAGTTCCATGTAGCTAAAAAAAAATAAAAATGCTGCTGCTCTTCTTGTGACCAAATGTGAAGTCACTCTTTGGATCATGGTATAAAGTCATAAGGGTTTGGTCTGATTCATTTTAAGAGAGGAGGTTTTCAAATCAGTGAACAAGGCAGTTCAGCACATCGGTTCAGTCACCACCCTATTATTGGATTTCACATCTACAATAATAACAAAAGCTGCTAGAAGGCAAACAGGCCCCCTACTCAGCTGCCTTTCTTTGTGTATCTACTTGAAACCAATCTTGCAGAGAGCTCTTAGCCTCTGGACTGAACATTAGTTGGAGCTGAAATAAATATGAATGAACAATGGTTAGGACACTCAAGTCAGTTGGTAATGTGGTAATGTGGTTGTATTGGAAGAGAAGAGAGGGACTGGTGAAGAAACAGAAGTCCATATGTGTGGATTCCTTTGACAGTGGGGCTGCTTTGCTGAAGTATAATCACTTCTCTTCTTTGCAAAGACTTCCAGCATTTTTTTTACATAGGAAGATAAAACTGTCCTTGTCTCAGAGATGCCAAGAGGTACACAGAAAATTAACCACTTGAGACCACACAGAAAAACAGCCTAATGTAAGGCGCTTAATTGAAAGACCTAAACTTCAGTTCCCATGCCAGACTACTTCTAATGGAAAGAGATACAATATCATCTGCTGCCTGGAGTGGCACATTACCCTAGTTGACTATAGTAGTGCATGGGACTTTAAGTGTCTAAGGTTGGATGGTATAAGGTTAAGACCTCAGCCCAACCTCTTTATGCTTTGTTTTTTAGCTAAAACTCCCTCAACAAAACTCATTCAAATAAGTGGGAAACACCTTGAGGATGCCAGTGAGCTCAGCAGAAAGCCATGCAGCTGAAAATCCAGGCCTTGGTAGTTATAGCTTTGTTTTGGGACTTTTGGTCTAGATACTCAAAATGGTTCAGCTGCTCGTACCACACAATTGCCAGGACCGTGTCATTTCTCCTGGTTGGGAATGGGTATCACTTCATGTAGGACAGTCAGAGGCTGGGGAGATGCAGCTTTTCCCCAGTGACAACTCTGAGCCAATGCATATGGGGCAATCATATGTGTCCAAAGCAGTTGGAATCCTGGGTGCAAATGCACTTAAAGATGGTCCGTATGTGTGTGTGCGCTGTCTCACTGTCCAGGATTTCTGGATAGCCACAGTCATACTGGAAAATTAGTAATTTTTCTGATGAATCTCACCCACTCCTACCTAATTTCTGTTGATCAGTCAGTGTGTTTCAGGTTCCTTCTAGAACAGAGTCAATCTCACTTGAAGCAACGGCAATGAACACAGCAGAGCAGGCAGCTACTCCATCCTCCCTGTTAACCTGAGACTGCAGCAGACCTATGGAAGGTTACACACCCCACACGTCCTGGACCACATAACCATTGCAAGTTGTTCCTTTTCTTAAGGAAAACATCAGAATCAAGCAAATGGGCCTTGCTCTTTTTTGTATTTCACACTATTTGACCCTTCTGCTCAGCAGTTCTAAGAATGAGAACATTAAGCCAAGATGGGCAACCAATAGATCTCTTAAAAAAGGTTAAAAGTCTGACTGAATGAACCCATCAGGCCTAAAGTGATTCAGTCTCTCCAAATCTTGGGATTTCATTGGGAGGGATATAGCTGCACTTGATACAAACGTATGTAGTAGGGAGACACAAATGCCCCATTTCTAAGCTTACTCTTGTATCACCAGAGCCCTTGGGTACATAAGGCCACGCTGCCAAACAGGCTGGCAGAAGGACTACTGACCAACCTGCTGTCATTCTCACTTCCACTCACAGCCGAGTGTGTTCGACAAAGGAATCATACAGACCTCTGTAAGCTGAACTCAGCGTCTCCATGCAGGACCAAAATCAGGACCTTCAAGGACTTGACAGTAGGGCAAAATTTAGCCTCAGCAGCATTTCACTAGAGGGCCTTCTAGACTCTTACAGAGAGTCTGACATGATGTCAGTGACCTAATGCCAGGAGATTTACTGGGAAGAAAGAAGCAAACTGCAGAGAGACATGAGCAGGCAGTGATGTTTTAACTCTCTCAGTGAGGGAGACCTTTCAGTTGCTGGCTGTCACAGTCTGTTCTCATATCATTCCGGGGAGGGACCATGCAGAGTCCAGCCCTGGGTAAAATCCACCCAAGCATTTAAAGCAGCTAGAGTTGTAAGATACTATTGTGGCTGTAGAATGGGCTAGGATTCTTGTCAAGGTACCAGTTAGTCACTGTGCTGTTCTCTGAAGACTAGTGCTAGATCCTGACTTCAAATAAAAAGAATGAAAAAGAAACCACCAAAAAAACCCTACAGGGGATATTTTCCATAGGCAGAACTAGAAAAAAAATATGGAAATTGTCCTTTTTTGGATGAAAATCTGAAACCTGCAGACTTTTTTATGTACATTACTTTATTATTTTTAATTGTAAAAAAACCCCAAAACCCAGTAAAAAATGGATACTTTTTTCCTCATCTTTCCTTTCTCCAGTGCCATCACTGAAAAGGGACTAAGAGGAAAACAGACAATAATTCTGAAGAGAACAAAATGTTCTTCACAAGAAAATTTTTGAACAGAGGGCTGTAAGCAGTTCCACTTCTAGACATTTGACATGTTGAGCTCCCCCGTCCATAGTTTCTGTGTTCTTCAGGGAAATCCATTTGCTCCTGGGGTTAAGTGGTTCAATTATTAATCCAGGTATATAATCAGGGCTGAATGCAGCCACTGAGTAAAACATGACTGCTCTCTCATCAGATGACTGGGAATATTCAAAAAGTGTAAGGAAGGTGTGGCCTCTTCATGTTCCCATGTAACTTTTCTTCTAATTAAACTCCCTAAAGCTGAGTTGAACAGCATGGGACCTCCTGTGGGACAGGTAAGCTGGTACAGGGGGGTTTTATTCTCCCTGCTTTACAATTATTATTTGATGAAAAATACTCAGTTATAAAATGTCTGGAATGGATGCTGAGCTACATATGGAAGTGTAGCTTCCATATGTAACTCATATAAGTGTTTACCAGTGTCGGATGCTTCCATAACATGCATGTCACCATGCCTTTCTCAGCTGGTGACTAGTAGTTTGCATAGTTTGGGTGAGCATGGAGTGGTTTCTCCAGACATGAGTGAGATGCTGTGTAAAAGGAGTTGTATGGTGTTTGAGGTTTGTCTTTGTAACTGGCTCCTGCAATCAAATACACCTCCTCCCAAGCTGTTGTTTCCTACTATTTATTCCATCCACTTAGCTTGCATTTTGGTTTTTGCTATGAAAGACCTTATAGATATGAGATGTGATTGCCTAGAGAAGGCAGACAGATAATCTCAGTTGTATAGTTACATTTTTCAGTGTTAGCTTTCTGGGTTTGCCCTTTAAAGATATGACAGTTGTGTATAAGTGGAAGTAATTTAGCCCTGGAGGGGTGAAATTCTTTTTTAAGCTCTTCATGTAATCTTAGTTTGTTATTGCAAAAAGATCTCTAACCAGGAGCATTTGGGTCCAATCTGATGCTGAATTAAAAATAACTAGAAATCCTGGGGCAGTCCTCTGCAGTACCAGAGTGGTTGCCAGATGCAGTTGGCGTCAGATGTGCGTCTAACTCAAATGCATTTGCCTGTATTTCACCCACAGGTATTGCAGACAGGAGGGCAGCTGGAGGGGTGTCCTGCTGACTGTTCTGCAAGTGGAGGCTCACAATGCCATCATACTGGAGCAGAGGGTTCAGTGAGGTGGCACCCTATAACACTGCCAGCTGTACAAATACAGGGTAGAAGACAGTTCCTGCCTAGGAGAGGTAAAAGGCTGCAACTGGCAACAGAGAAGTGCAATGATTGCCTCTAGTTGTTCAGCAGCTCAGAAAACTCTTGGAATTGATTTCACTCTGCAGACACTTTGAAAACAAATTTAATCCCTTTGCCAGTAAATTCTTCTGGTTTACTGCTAGCATGAAATGTCCTGACCACCATTTTACATGCAAGCACAAGGTCACTACAGACTGTACGGGATTACGTGCACCCTTTAATGGCAGCATCAGGATTTCAAAATGATGCAAGAGTATTTTTGTGCTGAGGAAGTGGTGAGATCTTCAGTTACCCAGAACTAGTTCATCAGAAAATAATGCAGGGCAGGGCTGGGAATATCAACCCACCAGTCTTATCCCAGTATGGATTGGGTAGTGTGAGCAGGCAGGAATTTATCTAAGGTCAGAAGCTATGGGCCATGTCTTCATCATATTTACATATCTGATTTTTAGGCAATTATGCCCCTTGGACATGTACTGAGGTTGGATTAGATAGCAAGGCAGTCTTAAAGAGCTGGACTAGAATTATGGGATCAGTCACCTTCAGGAAGCAACACCTAGTCTCTTACTGATCTTCACAATTGGGAAGAGCAGCATTTCCTCTAATGGTGAGGTTAGAGCCCATGTTTAAGAGCTGGGACAAAAAGGAAGGTGAATGCTTTTTCTGACTCCTTCAGGTAGGATACCTTCTGGAGAAAATGTGATTCAGCCTAGCTTTGTTTCGTGGACTGTTCAAGAACATCTTAGTCTATCTAGTGATGTGGGGCAATAGCTTGTTTTTTGTCAGACAAGGATTATTTCCAGCCAGATAGCCTGAGCTAACTTTAAATTATTTGCTCTAGTAGTTTGACAGCACTGAAGAGTTTAACATGGGCTAAAAGGTGACTGAAGTGTACATATACCTTCACTGATCAACAAGATCCTTGCAAAAGGCCACTTGTGAACATTGTTATAGTCTTTTTCTTTTAAACCTAGTGGACTGCCTCCCCTCTACAGGAGGGAGGCTAATTCTTTATATTTGGGGATGTCTCTTTGTCTCTGTTCGAAGGTCAAAGAACATACATTATGCATCATAAGGGTTTCAAATTGCTTGTATGTTTTCAAGTAAAATGGGTCTAGGGAGACTACAGCAGATGAAAAGAGTTTAGGGAACTAGCCAGAGACACTTATGCAAGAGCCTAAGAATTCAAACAGATTTTTACATACACACTTGCTGAACCTCATTTCTAGTATTTGTTCCTTTAAGATGATTCCTATTTTTTTAGAGTTCATCCCAGATCTAGCTCAAATCTGAGCTAAGCAGACACAAATGAATGGAACACTGCCCTGCTTAACTCTGTTTTTCTGCTATCCTGTCAGGTGTAAACGAGTGACTGACTTCAGAAGCACAAACATATTGAAAAAGGAGCGATGATGCATTCAGTGCTTGCAGCTATGAAGCCCTGGGGCCTTCTCAGTGCATAGATCAAGCAGCCATCAAACCACATCAAACCAAAAATTTATGTTCCTCTCCTCCTTCCCAACGGTCTGCCCTTTATAAAATCCACCAATACTCCTACTTCAAATTCCCCAGGGACACACTGTTACCAGACATAGACAGACAGACAGATAGACATCAGTCAGTGAGGTACAGCTCATAAGTAACTCACTAAAGTATCTGCTGGAATAAGGGAGGGAACTGCTGTGGGTGTATTGTTCCAGTCCCATCATTTCCCAAAACACTGAATGAAATAATAACTTGTTTATAATAATGCATGACATTACGGCAATGCTACAGAGCTGCACTTGAGAAACAGCTTTGAACCCTGTGACCTTCCTTCAAGCAAGAAAGTCTTTAGGGAGGCCACAGAATGCAGAAAGCCCTAGTCTTCCTCTGGTTCTCTAGAAGACTTTTTTATTCCAGAATTAAAAACATGCCAAGGACGACATGCACTTGCACACTTGAACCACCTAGTTTCTTTGCCCTTAGAGTTGATCACTCTGGTTTAAAGCTAAAGATACCCCCCTGGCAAGGAGTGACGGGAGTGATACACCAATTGATTCCACAGTAGACTTTTGACATAAAATTAACCATGTCCAAGCATTTGATCCATCCTCCTCCAATAAGCTACAGGAGGAAAAAATTTCATCTCCTATCTGTGTCTCACCATATTCATATTACATAATTATCCACTCCATTTGCTTTTACCTGCCTGCTTAAAAGTATCTGGCCTTACAGGTTCACTGCTTTGATTTTGACGCACTCTTTCTTTGCCATAATACCACAGCTAAATCCCTTTGTGCTACACAGCAAACAATTCCTTTGAAGGTACACTAAGAACACTGCCTAGTGCACCTTCATTATTTCTAAGCAATAGAGAGCATCTGCTGACCAGTTGACTGCTTGTATTTTCCTATTTTACAGTGTAGTAAAAATGAAAGCAATCCAAAGTTTAGAAGGGGGAAAAACAAAAGCTAAAACAAATGAGAACTGATCCTGCTCTCCTGAGAAATCTACTTTAGAGATGCAATCTAATGCACCTTCTATCTTGTTCTTTCCCCTAGGCAGCTTCTTCCAAAGAAAGGAATAGTATCTTCAGCATCAGTGCGGGTGTCTTATGTCTGGGGGACTAATCACTCCCAGGACTGAGCCCCGATGATGACTTAAGCTGCTCTGAGTACAAAACTCCATGCATGGAAGGCAAAAGCCTTGTTTTGTTGCCCCAAAAAGGGAAGAAGGTTTCAAGGCTTGCTAAAAACAACCTTCAATCAGCTGTACACATCTAGACACTGTTGTCTTTCGTGTCCCAGATGATCCCAGCTGTTGGCATACGCAATGACAATGACATTCACTTCTTTTGCATATATATCCCATGCAAGTCCAATTTTTCAACTGCCTGCTGATGGGAAGTGAAATTTACCCAGACAAAAGCTGTCCTTGAGGCCTACAGAATCCCAAAGCTCGTGGAAAAAGCCTCAGTGGGGAGGATTAGTCGTAGGATCACTTCTGGCTACTATCTAATTTTATCTGTGTGTCACTGATACCAAACGTCATTCTTTTCATTACGAGAACCCCTTGACAAACAGGACTATAAATAAAAAGCAAGCGCTCAGAGTTGGCACAAACTGTGCTACATGGACTCCAATTTGTATAGCAGGAACTATAATCACTCTGAGACGTGCCCAAGCCCTCGGGCATCCCACAGGATTTCAGTCACTTGTTTACAAGGTGTTCTGATTTGCAGCTGTTTGACTACTGCGGCATTTCAAGAGGGGGCGGTTTGAAAGGATGTTGTTACTTTGGACGTTGGGATTGGGAAACGGGTATTGAAAAATCACACAAGAAACAGGCGAGTGCTGTCTTTGTTCTTCCCCCCTTACATATGAATGACGTCAGTGCCGGGGAAAGGAGCTCCAGGAACAGATCCAGAGACCAGTGCTCTGGAAGGAATAAGCAGGGTACAGGTAAATCCCCCAAAACAGAGCTGTGCCCTAACCTGCCCCACCAGAGTGCCCTGCATCTGATCTGGGGGGAATAAGCTCTGGAGGCAAGAAGGGAACCATCCAACCCCATTGCTTTTCTACCTTTTTTAACAAGGTTACCAGCAAATAAATTGATACTGTGCCATGGACACCCCTAAGAACTAGGATAAAGGCCATCACCAACTCACTTCAAACACCAGCAGCAGCTGAAACGGATTTGGTCACTGGCTTAAAGTGATTTATCAATTCAGATGGCTCTTTCCATCATTCCCGCTCTCCTGACCTGAACAGTTCCTCTTTCAGAGCTGCATTAAGCTAATACCCACTTTCTTACGGGCCCTCTTGGGATAATGGATTCAGATATGCAGAAGGAATGTAAAAATCTGTCTGTTATCTGGGATGAGTGATTTGCACAATAGTGCCCCTGAGTGTTTGTTTAACACTGTGGACAGCAGAGCCCTGCTAAGTGGTAACACACTGAGAAAGGGAAAGCAAGAAGGGAGGAGAAAGTAGCCTGGCTGTTTAAAAGCTACGTCCACTGAGCTGTGTGTGTTTTTTGGCTTAGTTAGGTGTTCACTTGGTTTTTGTGGGAAACCAGGAAGGACACGTGGAGCTTTTCCCAGGCTTTAGTGTTATTCTCTTGTTTCCAGCACTAGCTTTTGTATGCACTAATTGACAGTAACTCATGTAGAAGATCCAGTGCCAAGAGGATATTTACCTTGCAAACATTTAATCTGCTGCCCTTCTCTACTCTTCTGTGACTTTTTCTAGCAATGACTGACTGGAGGCGCCGTGTGCACTTGAAGAAGCATTGCTCCTGCCAACAGCCCTCTGCCTGCCCAGCATGTGCCAGAAACCTGACTGCACTTTCTTGGCAGGGAGCAGCCTTCCCTTCACTTCCTGGAGGTGAAAGAGGGCTCAGCCTAGAATGTAAAGCATAAAAAGGTAAAGAATCCGTTAGATTATACTATGACAAATTGGTGTTTTTCTAGTGAGATTAAAACCCACCCTGTGTTTGATTCTGAGTGACATTGATCAGTTTGGCACGAGCAACTTCTCCACTGGTGTCATGAGTGACTTCTCTTTAAGCAGACACCCAGAGAAGCACTCCTTGCTTTCTCTAGGCAAAGTTGAAGGAAAAATCTGCATTTGCATTGCACGTGCCATCGAAGATCTCAAGGTACACGACTTATCCTCGCCCACATGGCAAATCTGTATCAGAACTGGGGCGAAAAATTCTGACTCTCCCTCCTTTGCTCCAGCCAGGCTGACTTTTCCTCAAGGTCAGCTATGACTGCTGCCATCAGAAGCATGCTACACTGTCACCACCTTGCCACATATACCAGTTTTAGACTCCCTGGTTTTTACCCATAGCTATGGAAAATTGCAGAACAAATTTCTGCTTAGAAAGGAAGTTGAAGATTGCTGAAGTCTATTCTAATCCACAGTCTATATTTATGCAGCCCTTGTCACAGCAGAGCACAGAAAATGTCACTGGAACAGTTTTCTTTTTGCCAACAGGCAAGAGGTTTAAAAAGAGGCAGTATAACCTCTATTTGATGATGTGTTTCTACAAATGTTTAACTTGCTATTTCATTTAAAAATCATCTTTAATGTTGATTTATATTCCTGGCAGTGAAGTCAGAAGGTTGGCAATCCCATTCCATTTCAGTCTGTGCTCTGACTGAGGCAATAACACAGATCAAAGAGAAGGAGTCTTGCAGCACTCACATTTTATCTTCCTGAATGTTTTCAAGTTCTCACTCTGATATTCATGGGCAGATTATGTAACTCCTAGATTTATACTTCTGAAGGCCAAATAGTAAAGACTGAAATGTTGTATCATTAAGAGGAAGTATTTGGAAATAATTGAATTGAAACAAGGAACAACATATCAAGCAAACACTTGACAAAAGCAGCAGTGCTTTCCTGGAGATGTCGTCTTGCTCCAGTCTTTTGTAGGGTCAGCCATTTGTTTCCATGCCATAGAATATAAAATTAACTGCACGTTATTATTCATTCTAAGTCTTGTTTTTCATCTAAATATGTCAAGCTGACACTTTTATTGCCTTAGTAATTGCTAAATATTCAAGGACTTGAATTCCATCATTAGCAGTTTACCTACTTGATGGAAAAGGATTAAGTCACAGACCTTCTGTGAATTTTTTAGAAGACAATAACTTATAGTTCATTATCTAACAAGTCAGAAGAACATGAACACTTGTCTTACTGCCTGCCTTGAGCCCCCCTGCTCATGGCTTTTGCACAGTATAAATACTGATAGGTTTAGTTGCCTAATGCCCTGGTGACTTTGACACCACAGCAGCACCCCCTTTTTTACAGAAAAGGGAACACAGGCAGGCAAAGGTTGGCAGATCATAGAATCATAGAATCATCAATGTGGGAAGAGACCTTTAAGATCACCAAGTCCAATCGTCAACCCAGCACTACCAGTGTAGCCCCTAAACCACCAACCATATCAACCAGATCCAGGCACCTCTTAAACACCTCCAGGGATAGTGACTCCAGCACCCCTTGGGCAACCTACTCCAATGCTTAAAATGCATCAAAGGTTGAGAGAATGGATTGACAGCAGCCCTGAGGAGAAGGACTTCAGGGTGCTGTTTAACGAGAAGCTCAATGTGACCTGGCCATGTGCAGGTAGGCTGGGCCTCTGAGCAACCTGGCCTAGTGGAAGGTGTCCCTGTCCACAGCACGAGGGTTGGAAGAACATGATCTTTAAGGTCCCTTCCAACCCAAACTACTCTATGATTCCATGCAGTGGAGCAAGACCCAGATGTGCTGCTGGCTGGAAGTCCCAGGCTGTGGGGCCGTCAGGACCAGGCATGGCCCCCTCTGCACTGGCCTGGCTGCCGTGAGCCACCGCCAAGCACTTGGACAGGCACGTGGCTGGCTCGATCTGCATGGGGAGATCACAGAACCACAAAATTGTTAGGGTTGGAAGGGACTTTTGGAGCTCATCCAGTTTGACCCCCCCTGCCACGGCAGGGTCACCTAGAGCAGGTTACCAAGGAACACACGCAAGTGGGTTTTGAATATTTTCAAGGAGGGAGACTCCACAACC
>VYXB01007952.1:1415986-1475621 GCA_013397135.1 Pachyramphus minor | reverse complement strand
GGGAAGCCTTTTCTACCTCACCACCCTTTGCCACTCTCAATGTAAAGTTCTTCCTCATGTTGAGGAAGAACTTCTCATGTTTTAGTTTATGTCCATTACTCCTCGTCCTGTCACTGGGCATCACTGAAAAGAGCCTGCCACCATCCCCTTGGCAAGCGTCTTCGAGATATTTATATTAATTAATGAGATTCCCTCTCAGTCTTCTCTGGACTAAAGAGGCCAAGCTCCCACAATCTCTCCTTGTAAAAGAGGTGCTCCAGACCCCTAATGATCTTTGTGCCCCTCCGCTGGACTCTGTCCAGGAGCTTCATGTTTCTCTTGTACTGAGAAGCCCAGACCTGGACACAGCGCTCCAAATGCGGCCTCACCGTGGCTGAGTAGAGGGGTACGATCACCTCCCTCAACCCGCTGGCCTCAACTCTTCTCAATGCACCCCAGGATACTGCCGGGCCTCCTGGCCGCCGGAACCCGGCCCTTTACGAGGCTCGGCTGCCCAGCACTGGCACAGACACGGACACCGGCAGCGCCGCCGGCCCCGCCCCGTAGGGCGGGAACGCTCCGCCCCGGCCCCGCCCCGGCCCCGTGCCCCGGACGCGGTTCGGGCGGNGTGGGCGGGCGGCCCGGTGGCAGCGCGACCTGCGCTGCCCTTCCCCGCCCTGCCCCTCCCTCGGCGAGCCCTGGGGGAAGCTCAGGGTGACCTAAACAGGACTTGCACAAATACAATGTAGATGAGCGCTTTTTTTTTGCATTTATGCTGTAGATTTATGATTACTTTAAATGCGGTGAGCTGACAGAGGAATAATTCAGCCTGTTTCATGCTGTGTGGTGGGTTAACTCGGGGGGGACCGAAAACCAGCCTTGTGAGAAGGTCAGGCGCACCTGAGAACAGCTCCCTGCCCTGGTTCACCCCCTGGCCTAGCAAACCTTTGGGTTTGGCACCACGGCAGGAGTGAGCAAGATGGGGAAAGTGGGGCTGCAATTTCTACCAGCAGTGTTGTCCATTCCTGTCCTAACTTTGCATTCACGTAGAGAATTCATACTAAGCACTGAAGCTGAAAACTTACTGAAAGCATGTGGAGGTTGCAGCAAGTGCAGCCTGTCATGCTTGCACTGCTTTTGCACAGACACCTACAAAGGCGGTATGATGGCAGAAAGAGCAGGCAACTGACAGCACATGGACAGATGAGCACTGTTCATTGTGACAGTAAATCTCTTTCTGCTATCTATCTGCAGCTTTTGTAAAGGCAGGCTGTGGAAAACTGTTAATCTTTATATGTAACATATAAAGGAAGCAAGATAAAATGATAACTGTTTCTTCTGTTTTTCTCTTCTTCATGCTGCAAAAAACCCACCAGTGGCCAAGAGCAAAGCTAAGTAAGTGATGTTTTCCTAACCAGTTTTGGGTACCACCCTGTATCTTTACAGAATGTTAGGCTTCTCTAAATTTTTTTAATATACTTGGGAGAATTGGAGACCTTGAGTCTAGTTTCCTCCTCTTTATCCTTCTGCATGTGTGTCTTCTCATAAGTAAGTATAGAATGATGTGAAACTCCCCCCTGGGTTCTGAAATTGCAGCAAAGGCAAGTTTGTCCTGGGGGCTGTTGCATTGATCTGAGCTATAATATCCAAAGCACCTTGTGCAGGGGGAAGCACACCTCTGTGTGCTCTGTGATTAAAGAGAGGATGTAAATTATCTGCATATTCTTGCTCTTATTTACCTTCATACCCTTTTAGCTGAGAAGAGCAGACTGAGCTACAGCGTGGGTCTTTGTTGTCTGTGGGCTGAACTTTGGGCAGGTGCTGTGAAGCTTTCCCCTAGACACTGGGCAGAGCACTAGGAGTGGACAGGATGCAGTCAGTGCTCTGGGTGTCTTGTTTTACTCTGTAGTCCAGCTCAGGAGAGATGTTAGTGGTCTCTGGAAAAATATTAGTCACAGTCCTCTGATCTGTAAAGAAAGCTGATGGGGTGTTAAGGCTTTAAAAGGAAGGAATATGTGCTTGAACCACATGAGTACTCTTACAGTGTGGGCACAAGGAGACAAGACCATGTAGAGAAAATTACTTGCATCCAAAATGCTATTTGTAAGAAAATTAGCTAAACAAATGCAAGGGGCTAAAGTGATACATTTATGGGAACATATTCCAGTCTTCCCATTCCCAGAAGTTGCATTCTGTGTATTATCTTTCATACATTTTCTGTATTTTGTTTTTTTTTTTTAAAAATCAGCCCCCAACAGAGCCACTACCAACCACTTGCTGGGTTTGAGGAGATTCTTCTCTTACAGAATTTCTGCACAATTGTCAGGGTTTTAAATTAAGAAAGCACTTCCCAAGTATGTCCCTGACAGAGGGCAGTACAACTTCTGAGTGTTCTACTGTTCACAAAAACAAACACATCAAAGCAGGAGGTTTCTGCGAGGTGAAAAAGTAGCTATTTTAAATGGTGTTACTAATGGTAATGTAGAGATTTCTGCCACACGCCCCATTTTATTTTTTTATCCTGATGTTTCTTTTGCTGTTCTTTGTAGTTCCATATATGCTTCAGGAATATTTTATGTTTATATATTTATCCTTCTGAACTTGCCTTGGGTTTCTCCTCATGCCCCAGTAACTTTCCAGTGTTGTTTTCTGCCTCTGCTCCCAGTTACGTTTCTTCACTGGGGAGTGATTTTTTTGAACAAGGTGTGTTCGGAATGAGCTTGGCCTCAGATGTGCGGTGCACAAGAATTTCAAGGCCTGGTCAAACTGATACCACTGATTCCCCCAGAAAGAGGAAACTGGACAGAGGCTTTGAGGAAGTGGGTGAGGTAATGGGGAAGGAGTCTTTGTGGTTACTGGGACTTCACAGCACACCTGCAGTAGCGTACAGGAGAGGACAATAACCAGGGATAATCCCAAGAATATGCTTCGTCAGTTAGTCTGCAGGAATCCAGTGTTTTTCTGTTTATTTTTAACTCAAATTAGATTGCAAAACTGAAAAGGAAGATCTCAAGGAAGTACACTAGTCAGAGCTGCACAAGTGAGGAAGAACAGGTTAATTTTGACTGGCTATTTTGTATTAGAAACAGGAAAATGCAGGCAAATGGAAACGGAACTGAAAGCCCATATGCAAAGATGAGTCCATCTCTTTACTGCAATCGAAGAGAAAGATGTAATTAACAGAATGGTTACAGGGTTTTACCATCCTTTTGAGACTTTAGAAGATGCCCTGTGTCTGGGAAGTTGCATGGATCTCGGCATACTTCCAGGCTGGAGGTGTGGGCAGCTTTTTCAGTCTCCTGGCTTGCCCTGCTCCTGGGGCATTGCAGTTGCTGCCAGCCCACCCCACAAACCAAGAGCCCTGCAGTGGGGAAGGGGGTTCCTGTGGCTGGGTTACCATCAAGCACTGTTATCTAGTGGGATGGATGGTGCCAAGGGGACTTGCTTCTCCTTTTGCACATCTCTGGTTCCAGCCTATCTGCTCAGCTTCCTCTCTGCATATGGAAGTGATAGTCTGATACAGTGTTATCTACAGCCTGAACATCTTTAACTACCATCATCCTTCCTCTCTTGTCATTATCTTTTAAGCCATAGTGACTCCATTGTATGCTGATTTTTCTAATTTCTTTTTTTCTTTCATGTTTTTATTCCTTCTGCCACACTGTTTTGTGGAGGAGCTCCTTCTCTCTGGGCTTGTATCCTGTTCAGGAGTTGTTTACCTAAACTTGATGCTGGAGCTTATGGTTTATAGTGGGCTGTTTGTCTGTGTTGTAAGTTTGGTATTGATGCTCCCATCCAGAACATCCCCAAAGTTGAAATGGAGTATCTTATGTGATTGTGCCAAATTGTTTATGCTAAAAGCTTGTCCATTTTCCTGTGCCCGGGCAGACATGTGGTACAGGCTGTAGCTGAGTGCCTGTACATTGACACAGAGACATCCCTTGTGACTTTAGATACGTTCTGGTGAGGATGAAAAGTACCGCGGAGACGGGCTTCTGTTTCAACATCAGGAGACTCCGACTACAGGAAAAACTGGTCTTACTGAGATACGATCCCATTGGTAAGAGCTTGGGGAAGAAGTCAGTGTGCTTTGTATAAGCTTCTCTGACTGTGTGGGGCAAAAGATTTGAATGTAACAGGATTTTTCCCATCTAAGCAGAATATGTCATAACATGTTTCATACTCAGATGACTGTACAGTTGCTGTTCTTCGTGACATTCCAGTGGGAAGTAAGCATTACCCTCATTTTACAGATTGTGGCAGGGAAACAAAGTAATGACTTGCCTGACACATCAGAGACTTTGATGACAGCCATGCCACATGTCACTGGCAAAGCCAAGTGACACAGGAGTTCTTTCATTCTGTTTCTTTGTGTGGTTTGCTAGACTGTGCTACCTCCAACAAGCAGTCACGAAGTATGCATCAACAGCAGCATTCTGTTAAATTGCCATGGGTGCTCTGAACAATAAATTTTAACCATCACTTACAAAATGGCCTTTTTCTTTTAAAGAAGTAAACACAAATTCTTCTTCCTCCACAAACGATGCTGCTCTCCACATGACAGTCAGTGGGTTCCTTTATATTCCTCTGGTCCTTGCAAATTTTCTCAGCTTAAAAATCTGATTTGTTGGGGGGGTTATAGCACTTGCCAAACAGCCATTTTCTCACCCAGCTTTTTAAAAGTTGACTAAGAGTTCAAGTTTCTGTAGTTAACTTTAAAAAGCTGAATTTAATATTAAAAAGCTTAATTTGGGTAAACTCAGAATTTAAACCAGACCACACACATTGGAGGTAATGCAAAAAAGGCTTATTTAGAGCTATAGACTAAAGAAATGTATTAAGCAGTTCCAAGTAGATAATAAAATGCATGGGCAGTAGTTATGTGGTTCAAGCTTATTTTTCCTCATAATTTATGTGCTTCTTAAATGACTACTACCTTTTCATTCTTAGAGTTAATAGTACAGGAGCTTTATGATAGGTGAAAGAAACCATCAGAGAAGCAGTATGCTCTCATCAAAGCTGACAGAGGTTGTGGCTTTCCTTTTGAATTCCATACAAAAGGGAAATCAGAAATCTCTTGGACTAATTTCTTGAATAAGAAAAATTCAAATTACTGCATTGAAGCATTGTGCAAAGTGATCCTCCAGAACCTTTGCAACTTGCAGGAAAGTGAAGAGCTCAGAGAGAACATGTAGTAGGTTTCTGAAGTAAGCTCTGATCTTTATAGCCTGTAGTAGAACACAAGTGAGAAATTGATGTGAGAAAGTGCTGCATGTGTGAAGGGAAGTAAATTTGAGTCTGGATAACAACTCACATCAGGAATATGTTAGGAAGCATTTTCACTTGGCATGCATTTTCACCTTATGTTTTGTACTTCTCAGAAACCTGAGACCTCCACAGAATGGAGCTTTTTAGTGAAGTAGTGACAGGAGTGCCCAAGTTTCACTACCTCCTAGCTGCAGCAACAGAATGTGTTACTAAGCTGCAGTATTTCTTAAAACGAAACTTTTATGTGGAAGGAGAGATTTTGTTACTGTGTGGATTGCTCTTGCATAGCTTTCAAAGGAATTCATATAATGAAGTTGAATCAAACTGTGCTTTTCAGATGACACTATAAAGCTTTGATTTAATTTATTTTGTAATTTTGGGGTTTTAGTAATGTATTGACTATGCTTAACCAGTAGCTGAAGTGACTTTGCCAACATCTGCATCAGGTGCTAGGGGCAGGGTCAGTTTGTGCCCCTATTGAGAGATCCACACGACGTTTTGTTAACTTCTCAGGCAGACTGTGAGATCAGCTATATCCAGCTCATCAACTGTAGTTGTTTGGGCTTTGGAGTTGAAAAGTAGTAGAAAGCAGTAAGAACCTATTTTTGTCCCTATATGGCGCAGCTGTGACTCAGACTAGTCACACACAGCAGATGTTGAATGTTTTCAGTCATTCCAATCCTGATACTTATTCTCACAGAGGTAAAGTGGACCTCTTAGGAACTAAAAATTACATGTGGTAAAGTGGAAGCACTACTAAACTCCTTCAAGAGTTGGTTAACAACAGTGCTGTGCCAGTCAGTTGCTCCACACTCATTCAAGCAGTG
The DNA here is from genome assembly GCA_013397135.1 of Pachyramphus minor. Lineage (NCBI taxonomy): Eukaryota > Metazoa > Chordata > Aves > Passeriformes > Tyrannidae > Pachyramphus > Pachyramphus minor. Next base: position 1,469,547 of record VYXB01007952.1, on the reverse strand, counting down.
AAGGCAGCCAGGAGAAAAGGGACGTGGGCTCGTTGAATTGAATTTTAACACTTCAGGCTTCTTAACATATTCTTTTTCTTTCCCTGTAGCTAAACAACGTGTCCTCTTCACAGAGAAGAGAAAAATCCGCTCTATGTGAACAGTATCTGGACTTGATTTATACATGAGGAGAGGATGGTCTGGGGGAAGGACGGGGTGAACACTGATTCAGAAATCCAGCAACATGGGCTGAAAAGAGAGGAAATGAACTGGGATCACCGTCTCCTGTGATTTGAAGGCCATTGTGAATAAAACAATGTAGAGAGAGAAAATTCTTAATGTCTGGACGTAGATCATCACAGTAACATTTATTTATCTTTTGAGTTATTTTTACAGTACTCAATTAAAAAAAAGTTAAATAGCAAATCCCATTGTCTGTGTTTTCCATTGTGAAAGGGGCTGTAATCTTCAAAGGAACTATTGTTTTATAAAGCAATAAAAATTAACATTTTCCACAGCAGGAATTCAATGGCAGGATTGCAAGTTTTTCTAACCTACCAGCCACAGATGTGACAGTAGTGACCATGAGCTGGTGTCATTCCGTGGAGGGGTAATGTTGCACCAGCTCCTTCTGAGGAAAAAAGCAATGGGAACCTAGTCATTTAACATGAGTTTTTGAATCAGCTATGACTACAGCTAAAAGGGCTGTATTATTTTCAGCCAGGTTAATAGGATGGATTTTTCACTCCTGGGTTTTTGTCAAACATGAAGCAAGCAAATAAAGTACTTCTCTGATCTTTTTGGAAGCTTTTCTTCCTTAATTAGCTTGCCTATATTTAGAGCAATATGGCTAGAAACATTTTTCAAAGTCTACTTCCAGTAGCACTCTTGTCCTCTCTTCAGTAGCAGGGACCTTCCTCTACCTTCCAGAGTGTGGGGATGTGCAGTGCTGCATCTGAGGTAAACAGCCATAGCCAGGCCCAGGCTCTACAGACGGTGGGTGCTTTGTTGTGAGCCACATGCTGGCCTTGGTGTCTGCAGCTGAGTACTGAAGTTGCAGTCTCAAAGCTAACACTCTGCTTCATGTGCTGCCATTGCCCATCAGAAGTTCTGATACAATCAGTAAAAATACTGCCAGGAGCCCAATACCCTCCAGGTGTTTTGCTGTGAAGTTCATGTAGTTCAGTGCAGTACATTGTGTGGGACAGCCACAAGCCCAAAGGCTGTGTGGGGCCAGAGAGACCTGCTGTTCTGTGTTTGAAAGACCCCCTCACCCCCACCCCATCTTACCACTGTAGAACAGGAACACAGGATTTCTGAAATAAGAAGCAAAGAGACTTCTGCCATCAGGAGAATAATGCTATCTGGTATGAGATAAAATCAGCACAGTGATCTAGACAATTAATTAGAAAAGGTCCTGAGGCAAGTCCTTCCTGTAAGGATACGAAGATTGTGTCCCCGATGCCTGGACGCTTACTGATGCAACGCAGTTAGACTTCCTGATCATTTCCTCCATGGATAACTTGGGATAGTAAGCCAGGTAGAAGGCCAGTGCTCCCACAAAACTGTCTCCAGCTCCCTAGAATAAAAAAACAAACAAGCTCAAATGTATTTGCACAGGGAAACAATTCAGATGCCTTTACCGGAAAGATAGAAGTTGCAGCGCTGATTGCAGGAGTCAGGAAATTGTTCAGGGGTTGAGTTCAATTCACTTTTCTATGCCTAGGAAATTCTGCAAAGTTAAGCTAATGCCACAATACTATGCTTGTACCCAGCTGCTGACTCAAGGTGCACATTTACAATATGGCTTAAAACTTACAGAAAAGCAAGTGTACTACAGTTCAGCAATATGCTTTTATAAACACTGCTTTCAAAACTTCCTGTTGTTGGAGTGTCTGATTTTGATTTCTCAACCTGGATGTTTCATTAAAGCTGTTTTTCTCTCATTTAACTTCTGTTTTTCATAAAGGTCAGTGGTAGAAGGGGCAGAGAAAAGGGGAAAAAAAATAAGCCATGTGGCTTGTGGTGTCCGTTGCAGAACGATGCATTTTGATGCTTCCAGAACTTAGCTGTTGTTCACTAAAAAGGTCCCACTAACAAAGGTCTGTGCTGTGTCTGCCACATAAACCACTTCTTTCTGGGGCAAGCTTTGCCACCTGTGCTGAGATTGACCATGGGGGTGGAGGACAGTGACATTCCCTTGGACCTCTGGCAGCTGTGGCCCTCTTGAGGATCGTCTCCAGGCCATGCCTTGCCTGCCCCTTGGGAGCCCTTGGGAGGCAGGGAGTAGGGAGTATGCCTGTACCACATGGGCACCAACCAGCCCTGGCTTGGCTCTGACCCTCTTGCCCAAATACCACTGGTTGTGCTCTGGGCAGCAGGGAACGACAGCTGTTTGCCTCCCAAGGGCTTTTTAACAATAACTGTTGTTTTGCCACGTTCAGTGCTATGCAGTGACCCCAACAACTGGCAAAGTTTAACTTGATTGATTTACGTTTTTAACTTGATTTGCTCATTTTGGTCCCCTCCTCCCCTAAATCTGGCTTCGTTTCTAAGACCAGACTGATACCAATTCTTGCTAGTAACATAAAACTGGTCCTAAGGTCCCCTTTTTTTAATCATACTTTTATACCAGTAAAAGCATTACACTGGACACACTAGTAGTATCTAATTTCATTCCAGAACCAGCGTATGGACTATCTCCCCTGAGAAGTTTTGCCTCTGTACTTGTAATAAGCAGGCCCCAAAAGTCATGGGACAAGAGCAAAGGGCCTGGAAAAACTTCGTTAAAACAACTGAGCAAAATTTCTAATGGAAGTTAAGGCTACAAAGTAATTTTCCAGTTTTGAGTACTAGTGGTTTTCAATCTTAAACTCCTATTAACCCTAAAATCAGCTGCATACAATATCATTCTGGCAAAACAATGCCACTTACACAGAAATGTGTTGATAACTTTACAAGCAGCTGACAGGGCAGAGCAGAGTAGCCGCTGAAAGGGAACCTTAAGCGCTGAATGCAGGATAGGGGCGCCTACCCCATGCCTGGCCTCTCCTTACCCAGCCCTTCCACAGTGGCTGTTTGCATTGCTGTGCCAATGCACAATCAGGAAACTCTCTCCTTAACACTCGCTTAGCCCGGAGTTGGGATATTCTCTTCCATCAGAGTACAGTGGAGAGCATTGCCTGTCAAATGACAAGTTAATAGGCGAAGCTGCACCCTGGCCTGCAGCTGTAGCAGCACCTGTTTCAACAGTTCTGTATTCCTGAACATACCAGGGGCAGGTGAAGGTTTTTATCAATTTCTGTTGGGCCTTTGTCTCCCTTCTGGTTTCCGGAGTGCTCCCACAATGGCAGGTGGAGCAAGAGCAGGTGACCGCTAGTTAAGCATTGCCAGTGTCTTTTGTCTGATGCATAATACAAAAATCTCCAGCCCATCTGAGGGTTTGTAATCTAATCAGTGCATGATTAATTATTAAAGCTATTTTGGTACTGTTGAAGTAGAATTTCAGCATGCAGATCTGTCCTGCTCTAGCTCTAGCAACTCGTCATTTTTTACATCAAATATCTCTCTCATACAGTGATCACTGGGAAATGGAAGTGGCCAAATATTTTAATGAAGAATACTCAGAATATCTGTTGTCAAATAGCATAAATTATTACTCGACAGCAGCATGGAGCAGAATACTGTCTTTTTGATTTTTTTTTTTTTTAATAATTGCTGCACTATTGGCTATTGGAGCAAAAAAAAAAGACTTAACCGCATGTCATCCAGGCCTTAGTATGAGAGTAAAATGGAATGCAAGTTCTCCCTGCAATGTTACTGTGCATCTCTGCTTGTGGGTGATGCTCTGAGGTTGTGAGACAGCTGTAGATCTCCCTTTTGGTGGGAATGAATGATGATAAATAACTCTCAAAGCAAAAAACTAGGAGCACAGCGGACTTTCATGCAGAATGGAAAAAGGTCCCCTAGCATTTTTTTGCAAGAGGAAAGATTACAGGGTGATTGGAGAATATACAGAAGGTTTTGATGCCAGTAAACTTTTACTGAAATCCTTACTTCTCATGCATAATTGAAGTAGTCAGTAACTCTAAAGCTCAGCTACTACTGACCCCAAGGGTATAATAAATTCAGATGTTGGTAAGTAAACGTTTTGTGAGGGGAGTCCTTTCAATACAGGAGCTGCTGCACTGAGAACAGCATCATGCATCAGATTGATTATGCAGATACCCTGTTCAGCTTTGCTTCTGGTCTGTGCAGAAATGACTGGTCAAACATGACTTAAAGAGCAATAGCAGAACTGATTCAGCTGCAAGGTTAACTGCAGTAAGAACTATTTTTGGCTTACAGAAACAGACCTTCCTTCTTTGGTATTGTGGATTAAACTATACGGGGTTTGGTAGAATCAGAGAAGGTCAGCACAGAGCAGAAGAAGGAACAGGCTCAGAGTGAAATCAAGATTGTCCGAACACTGGAACAACAAATAGTAGCTTTACATTTATCTGTTTCAAAGCCCACTATAAGAAAAATAATTCTCACCTACTTCACAAAAATAATGAATTTGAAAATGACAGTAACGTGTATTTATTCTGCCCACTGACAAAATATAAACACAGAGTATGTAATATTTTGCATTCTTCAGCATTTGTCTTTCAGGAATTCTAATACACTGCAGACTTTGAGATAATCCTCATATGTTTGAGAGCCTGGAGACAATTCATTCCATAATTATACAAGTTATTTAACCTTTCTGTAAAGCAGGAGATGCTAGTTTGTATGAAATAAAATAAAGAATTGGATTAAAAAAGTTGTCTGATATGGAGTGGCTCATTCTAAAATGCAAATGTCATGGTTTTGACTAAGCTTTATGGTTCTGAAGCAGTTTTAAACCCATTTATATTCTGTGCCACTAGTCTGGAAAGTCCTTGTTTTTCTATGTGTCTGGAAAAGGTCATTTTTGTTTCTTACAATCCAGCACTGATTGAGATCCTGTGCTTCTAGAGAAGAGAAAACCCATGAAAACACTTCTATTTATACCTTAGCTTTTGTTATTCCTGATTTGTCAGAGGTTGGTTTACAACTTTAGTATAACTATTTTTATATGATGCTGCCCTGAGAAGCTTTTTAGGGAAAGTGCTTCGTAAGTGGAAACTATATTGTTCAACAGCCTTTCCAGCAAGTAAAGCCTTTTTCAATCCATCATGCACAGAATAATAGGATGCATTTCACAATAAGATGACTTACTCACAAAAAAAAAAAATTGGAGGCCAAAAGGCCAAAAGCTACAGTTCACAGAGTGGCAGCAGTTGCACTGCCTTGTTCCTGAGCAACCTCTTGCTCAGCCTTTGCCCTCCCAGCCTCTCCTCTTGGGCAAGAGCAATGGCAACCATGTAAGAACAGGAGGGAGCTCTGGTTTCTGAAGCCTGACATTGTTACTGAACCTCAAAAAACTTTTCTCGTGTGATTTTTCAAGAAGTCACAGTCCATGTGTGCTCTGGGTATTACCGGGTTTCATTCCATTAAATACAGTGTAAGAGCACGTTACCAAGGCCTAAAAGGAACATCCTAAAAGGGTATTGTATAGCAGTACAAGAGAAATCTTACGCCTGTGATGATAAATTCTTCATTTAGTGAATAAATCAAAACATCAATCCAAGAGCTGTCAAAAACTGCCTTATAATGTAGAACCAATGACACTGCTCTCAATGATGCTTAGAGTCTTCTAGGAGCACTCACAGCACTGCACAAATGAATGAGGCCTGAGGGTTACACTGATTTAGTGCAGTCTAAATCCATGGCAATACAGAGATGCCCAACTCTGCAAAGGAATTGGGCCTTGGAGAATTCCTGTTGTATTTATAGCACTCCACAACTGTGTGATACTGGATTATGCTAAGGATGTTATCACTCTGTCACATCTGCTCAGCATTCCTTGCTGTACCCCTGCCTACTCTGTACCCAAACTGCAAATTAGCCCTGTGTAACACAAAACCAGCTGTCAGCGAAGATGCTCACTATCCATTCCTCATAAGTGGGGAAAGCCTATGTCTCCCTACAAGAATCCCTGGGCTATGCTTTGATGAAAGGTTACTAGTGGAACTGGAGAAACATTTCCAGCCTTCAGATTTATTCAGACAGTCTTGTGCCGAGAGGGTCTATGTCTCAGCTATGAGATAATTTCAGCTGAAATGCTCAGGGAGTAAAATACCCTTTGGTGACTGTGTGTGGTAGGTTGACCCTGGCTGGATGCCAGGTGCCCACCAAAGCCACTCTGTCACTCCCCTCCTCAGCTGGACAGGGGAGAGAAAATAGAACGAAAGGTTCATGGGTTGAAACAAGGGCAGGGACCAATTACCATCACAGGCAAAACGGACTTGACTTGGGAGAATTAATTTATTACCAATCACATCAGAGTAGGATAATGAGAAACAAAACCAAAACCTAAAACATCTTTCCCCATCTCTCCATTTTTCCTGAACTTATACTTAGGATTTACAATTTCTCTACCTCCTCCCCCTGCAGCAGTTCAGGGGGAGAGGGAATGGGGGCCACGGTCAGTTCATTCATTTCGTGTTTTCTCTGCCACTCCTTCCTCCTCAGGGGCACTCCTCACACTCTTCCCCTGCTCCACCATTAGGTCCCTGCCACAAGAGACAGTCCTCCATGAGCTTCTCCAATGTGAGTCCTTTCCATGGGTTGCAGTTCTTCATGAACTGCCCTAGTGTGGGTCCATTCCTTATGGTTCAGCCCTTCAGGAACAGGCTGCTCCAGTGTAGGTCCCCCACGGGGTCACAAGTTCTGCCAGCAAGTCTGCCCTAGAGTGGTCTCCTCTCTCTGCAGGTTCTACCAGGAGCCTGCTCCAGCATGGGCTTCCCATGGGGTCACAGCCTCCTTTGGCCACCCACCTGCTCCTGTGTGGGTCTCCTCCATGTGTGTCAGGTGGATCTCTGCTCCAGCAGCTGGAGCACCTCTTACCCCTCCTTCTCTAGTACTCTTGGTATCTCCACAGATGCTTCTCTCACATATTCTCACTCTTTTCTCCAGCTGTTTTTGCACAGCAGTATTTTTGCCCCTCCTTAACTACATTTTCCCAGAGGCACTACTACCATCACTGAAGGGCTCAGCCTTGGCCACTGGAGGGTCCACCTTGGAGCATTGGCTCTATGAGACATGGGGAAAGCTTCCAGCAGCTTCTCACAGAAGCCACCCCTGTAGTCCCCCACTACCAAAACCTTGCCATGCAAACCCCATACACAGTGACTGAATCAGTTATAAAACCCTTTATTTTGTCTTTATGGTTTCCTTCTCCCTGAAAGAGCCCATGTTTATCTTCTATGTGATGGAGAGTGATTTATTTCTGGAAATGTTACAGGCTGGTTTTTTTCCATTTGCATTTATTTGTCTGTGGAATACTTCTTTGTTTTTTTTTTTGGAGGTTAATATTTTTTTCCCCACATTTTTCCTTACATTTCACTGGAGAGATATTTTGGCAGTTTAAATTAAGACAGTCTTTAAACTAAACTAACTCCACTATATTGAAACTCTCCTGAAATTAATTTGACTATCTTCAAACTATTTCCTCACCTCAAGGCCTAGCAAGGGTGACTACTCCCACGGTGACTGGGGTTGCTGATCCTATGTGGAAGCATTGCTGTCTGTGTAGGGTACCCTACAAATACTGGTGTGACTCTGCATGGCTGTGCTTATAGGAGCAGACCTTTTGTTACAAACCTCTAAAACATGAAATATTTGAAAATAAAAAAGACATTTTTCACTAACACAGTTATTCCTGTATCTTTGCATGGAATTTTGAGCCAGAACAAAATGATAATAAGTCCTTATCATGGAATCACCAAATTTTGCAATAAAAACCAAATGAATTTGAATCAAGTAGTAGGGCTCACCTTTTTAGGTCTAAGTTAGGCTTTTGGTGCTGACTAAACAACACTGCAAAGATACTTGGGTTGAGAATAAAGGAGAAGTACTAGGAAAAGCACATGGTACCCCAGACCTTTAGGGTCTGGGTCTGCAGCTTCATTGCTGTGCTTAATCTGTGCTCTGGTAACTGAGTGTTTCTACAGTCTTGCAGAACATGTTACCCTAATCCAAAGGAAAATATACAGAGAGAATCATGGTGGTAGTGGTCCTTATCTGTTCCTTTTTATTTCCCCTCTGCCTTCCCCACACACCTCCCAATGATGTCTGATGTGGTCTGCACACTCCAGACCAAGTCATGGAGAACTGTTAACACTGCTGCCCCACCATATACTCCTTCCTCCCAGCCACATGCAGAATGGCTGTGCTCAGCCACTGTTTAACAGCGGCAGGAGGTGTAAGCTAACACATTTTAATTTGCATTCCCTGTAGGTTGACAGTGCACTGCTAATTCCAGTGATTCAGACTGCAGTTTCATAATAGGTTTAAGCCAATCCATGGTTATGCTACTGCTGAAAGGCTCAGTCCCCACTCATGTTTTTATCCTTGTCTCATGCTCCCACACCCTCCTCTACGTGAGATCTAGAACCCGTGCAGCCAAGCAGTGAGGCAGATCATTCTCTGATCCTTCTAAGTCAGACAACATTGACCAAGCAACAGTAGTTTCTGCCCAGATCAGCAAGTTGCTGTATTACCACGATAGCTAGTCCAAAGCAAAGGAGAAAGAGGTTAAAAACACTCCTTTCAGCTGATCTTGGATCAGCTTGAGCCCACTGCGAAACCTCACCCTTGGTCAACACCAGGCAATTCATTAACTCAGTTGTATCCAAGTCCTAACACTCTGGCTCCTTGTTCACACAGGGAAAGCCTCCTGTTCCACTCTTCCCCCTGTACCCTGTGGGCTCAGACCAGAGGACTGAGGGAATGACCATGCTTCCTCTCCGTATCTGTACCAGACTCTGTCCTGGGAAGGAGCAATCCCTGACTTTCTTGCATTTATGTTGCGATGTACTTGCACAGCCATGAATGGGGAAAATTTCTTCCTGACTTAAGCTGAACAAGGGCAGCATATCATCTGGTCCTTCACATGTCCTGAGAACTTAGAGGTAACTAAACTACACCCACTGTAGGCTATCAGTTGGGAAACACCAAAACCAAAGCACACCACACAGTGGTTCACATCAGCCATCAGGAATTTTTACCCACTTCCTGACAGATTTCCTGATGGTTCATTAACAGTGATTAATCAGCCTGACCGTTAACCCCCTGCATTCCTGAGAGATTAATTTCAGTACAAGGCCTCCTGCATGCAATTTCTTTGCTTTCTGAAACATCCTACTATATTAAGTTATGCACTGTTTCTAAAAAGAACAGTGACAAGCATTACAGATGCATGAATTCCCCTGAAATGTTTGGTTTGTGGTGAATGTTGGAAATAAAACATACAACATTCACAACTCCGCAATTTTTAATTTGTATGTCATCTAAAAAGCATAGATGAAAGTATCTGTTTTACATTTCAAAGCCCCTATACAGCATGTGCTTTGAAGGCAGGTAATAGTGATGGGAAATGAACCCAAATTAAGATCAAGGATGTTAAGAACACCCACTTTGAGACATCTGTGGGCTGAATCCAGAGCTCAAGATCTTTCATGGACTAACAGGAGTCATATGAGCCACCCAAACTTTGAAAGTGAGGCACAGCTTGGGAACCTCAAAACTGAGATATGCAGAAATAGAAAGCGGACTCCATAGCTCTGCTGGACTCTCAGTCAGGATCAGAACAAAGTAGCTCCCATCTCACTATTTACAAGGAAAATACTGCAAGTTGTCTGTGAGGTGATGGCTTTCTCTTAGTGCACACTAAAGAAATCTGGGAAGGAGCACAGGAGACCTTCGTTCTGATGTGTAATAATATTCCAGTATGCTGCTCAGCACCAGGGAACAAAGTTATGCTGTGTTATAGACTGTGTTAGTCTAACCCCAGAAAGACAACAAAGTACTCACCCACAGGGAGCACTCTGTTTTCTGAATCATCGAAACAATTCACTGTGATGATGCTCATATAAACACCTTTCAACTCCAGATAGCATTAATGAGAAGTGACGAATTTATTTCTTTCTTACACAATGGAGTAAGAGCACTGAACCAGGAATTCCACATGCCATTCTGAAAACAATGGATCCATGTCACTGAACCTGTGAGATTCTCATCAACCGAACAACTCATCACTATTCTGATTTCTATGCTACCAGAGTAATAGATATTTCAGCAAGGAATATTTCAATTTGGGATACACTTCCGTGTAAATTTCCGGTTTAAGATTCAGTGAACTTTTGCCTCATAGCTGCCTCTTTCCTCATTTCACACTTGAGCTATGTTCTTTCATCTGATCCGAAAGTTCATACCTCACAGAGAAACTCAGAAACAGCAGAGGAAACCCCCCACACCTGGTTTGGTTGTTTGGGGTTTTTTTCATTGTTGTTTTGGTTTTTTGTGGTTTTTTTCTTTTTTTCTGAAGTGCATACAAAATACCATATGACATACAAAACACAGTACCAGAAAACTCATTACACTTCAGCTGAACACAAAAGTCTCCAGTGGCACTCTTGCTAAGTACAGTATATATATCACGATGTGTCAACAAAACGGAAGCACAAGGACATCATTGCTAACAGATATAAGATGGACTTTCAGTTGAACATGCTAAAGGAGCTGTATCTACCTTTCCAGAGTTTCAAGAGTCGTAGTTGAAGCCTGGCACTAAATATAGAAGCTCTTCAGAAGGTTGATTTGTACTTCTCAAGCTGGTTTATCAAACCTCAAAAACACGCAGCTACTTTACTACTCTAATCAAAAGCTTCACTTATCTCATTTCCTTGAGCAGTACTTCACTCCTTTCATTATTCATGTCACACTTGCACCAAATTGTGATTTCATCCTAACAAAGCTCATGTTTACACGTTAATTCACAAATTTCATTTAATGAACAAATGAAACTGGAGCCGAAGCTCTGCCCAGAATACATCATGGTATTTTGACAGTACACAGCAAATTCTGGCAGTGGGTTTCCCTTCCAAACAATGAGCTCCCCAACCAGGAAAGAACTGGGCAAATTGTTACTGACTGTGTCACCTGTGTATCATGTATGAGGCTGACACGGCTTCAGGACCCCATAATCTAATGGCTAAGTAAGAAGAAGGAAATCTCTGTGCTGGGCAATTTCACTAGCCACATGTGGGTTTTTTTCTCTCAGACTGAAAATGCCAAAAGACTCTTAGTGATCCCATCTAATCTGACGAGAAGCAGTCAGAATGACACAACTGCCATCTCGCCTGGAATTGATAAAAAAAACATTCTTTTTTTGCACGAAAGCTCCATATGCTCGAATGCCTCTTTCAAAACCACAATATCTAGCCTTTGTTGGCTGGCCACTGCTTCTGCCTACCTCTGAACTACACATCCTGGGAGGGAAAAAAAACCACCACACTTCAGGAGATTTTTTTTGTCTGAGCTCACCCGAGCTTTGTCATCTTGCCAGCTCCCTGCATTCCTTTTCCAACTGAATTTGTGTAGTCGTTTCTGTGAGTACTCAAGCTGTATCTCCTCTCTCAAAGTTCAGTTAGATGTGACTTACAAGCCAGAACTGCTGCTCTGCTGTAGAGTATTGTTCACTGCCACCCACTCATTCTGTTGTCCTTAATCTGTGGGGCAGGAATGTAGAAAACAGGGCTCCCACAACTCACTTATGGTCTTCAGCAGTAGGTGAGCACCAAGGCATTCTCTGTGGGATTTTCTGTAAAATGGATCTTTCCAAGGAACACACTTCCCGCTTAAAAATTTTTCCCACTATTTCTGTGTCTATTTGTGCTTTGAAATGAATAAAACAAATACTCCTTGCAGCTATTTGGGTAGTTGACAAAACTGCTGCCAGAATTTGGGAATCTGTTTTTCTACAGGTGAGTTGTTCTAGAATAGCTATTTTTATGTCTGCATGTCTACCTCTACAGACATAGACACAAAAGAAAACCCTGAGGAAAGTAACAAAATCATCACGCTCAACTGCAAACTGGCTATTAAGATACCCCTATAGGTTACTGCTATCAATCAGTAAAACTCAACAGTTTTAGCTTCCTTCCATTTCTCTGTCCATGGGACAGGCTACTAAAGATTAACTCCTTTATTCTTGATAAGAAATGCAACTTCTGGCATTTTCTGTGGTTAGAATTTGCAAAAGCAAGAAACCTGGTTTCCCCACTATTCTCATTTCTCTGTTCTTGTTCTTTTGAAAACCTAATTATGCAATATCACCGATCCAACTCAAACCTTTCTGGTTTCTGTAGCGACCAGAATTACTTGGCAGTGAAAACTCTGTTGGGGGAAAACAGGAAATCTGATATTGTTCAATATCAACATTACTGCAACTGGCATTTCTGGGCAACTAAGTAGGCGAGGGGTTCCAGAGCAAGGTTTGCCTTCCCTCTCACCATAGACAGAATCGATGTGAAGAAACTGAGAAGAGTAAGTTATCTTCCACAAAGCCTGGATGATACCTGGTTCTGCAGAGAATAGCTTTGAAGAAGAAAAGGAGATACATGACATTTTTAAGTTAACCATAAAGAGGGAAAAAATTATGAGGAGTTTGGCCAAGAATATGCTGCACTATTACACAGCGGATCACATTTGCAACTTCCTACGGCTCAGGCCAGAAAAAGATACTCGGGAAGGTGACGCTCTGGATGTGCCAGAAGCGCCAGCTTCCACAAGCTATTTTTAACTGCAGGAATTTAATTAGAAGGATGGCTCCACACGGTTGGTCTTCCTTCCTCTTGATCCTTTGTGCAACTTAGAAATCCCAGAGTGCTATGTACCATTACTGGCCTTGCATGCATGCACTGGCACACCAGTATCTGCTCTGACACAGGGTGAGCTACATACCAGGACTGAAAATGCTCTTGGAGTAGAGCCTGTGCTGGCTCCATCATAAAGTCAAGGGGAGCACAGCAAATCAAGAAAAGGGATGCAGCATATTTTGCTGCAATGATTTTGAATTGCATCGCAAGCCATAGTTAGGGCAAGAGAAGCAATAAAAGGGTCATTTTCCTACTCTGCTCTCAACCTGTATAAATTATACCATTGTTTCATTTACTAAAACATCCCAGAAGTGAGATGGCACAAAGATAGCTTCAAGATTTCTGAACTCAGCTTCCCTAAACCTCATCAGAATGTAATCTCAGGTGGAGAAGTAGGATGCTGTATCCTTCACGTGTTCTGGCCCCCAAACAAAACATTTCAGTTGCTGCATAAATGATGCCAGCATCCCTCTCTTTTTATGTCCAGACCAATCAACTGGGTTAATTTCCAAACTGGAATATTTCTTAGTATGCCAGTAGTGGAGCCAGAGCACTTGTCCTTGCAGCATATTTCCACAAACTCCTTACAGCCTCTTCAAGAAGTATCCAATGCAAAGCAACTCTGCATTGCTATGTACCTTCTCTTTTATGTGGACATCTACAATGATGTCAAGTTCTCAAAATGAGACAACTGATAGCCTGACAGAAATTTTCTTCCAGTCCTAATTTTTTTTAAGAGAAGCATAGAGAAGAAGTTATGGTTAAACAAGGGAAGCAGGTTCACTTGCCACTGATTAAGCCAGTCTCTATGTGGTTTTGTTTCCCATCTACAAAACAGCAGTAGGAATATAATTTCACCTCATGTTGTAAGTACCCAAGTAGTAAATACTGTAAGGTGCTCAGCAACTTTCTGTATATGTATACATGTACAGGAATGAAGCTGTAGGACAGAATGTCATAACCTTTTACTGATCATGTGTAGCAAAAGCAAACAACTCTTGGTATCAACTAAAGTAATATAGAAATTCATTTTTACTACGAGGTTTTGTTGCCTGGCACTCCACAATCTTAGAAGGGGCTTAGAAAATGAAATATTGGCTTAAATCTTCTTTTTATAATATGTCTTCATTAAGTACCCCTTGTAATTTAATGCAACTTGTGGCAAATGCTAATACTGCTTCTCCCTGTCAGCTGTATCTCTGTTAAATTATGCATTTCCATCTGGAAAGAAACTGTGCAGGACTGTAGGCTCTCTTCTACTTAGAGTCAGGAATGGAAAGGGATTTAATTAGATGCTCCGTGGTTGAGAAAAGGACTAGAGCAAAGCTTGGGTGGTCCATGGAATCTTCCACTGGAAAACAAGGCTACAAATTGTTCTGTACAAGCCTGCTTCTGTTTGCTCATTTTGTTTACATTGTTTGTTCTTACAGATTAAAATAGACAGTTACTAGGCAGATAAACAGTGTTTCCTTCCATGACAATGTTGTCTAGAAGTTAAGAGAGTAGCATGGGACAATATAAGCCTGTGCTTCATTTTTGGCTGCATCACTCCAACTCCCTATATAACTTGGAGCAGGACATTTTTAGCTTGTGCACCCAATCACTAACATTTTTGTTGCATTTTTCCTACTTGTAGAAGGGGGATAATTTAGCTTTCTGCTCTCCAGGAGGAAAAAGGGTGCATCCAGCTTGCTCCACCTTTTCTTGGTTGACTGCCAATGCAGAGGGATGCAACTCCTGCAATCCCTCTTTTCGCTGGATACCTGTACACCCTTAGGTGACTGACCAAGCCTTCAAAAACTGAAGTGTCGTTGGAAGGCCTGAATCAGAAACAGAAACATGTGAGCAGCCAAGCAAGTCCCATCTAGACTTAACTGTGAGTCAACTCAAATGCAGTGATTTCAGTCATGTGCTCTTTCACAGTTCAGCTGAACTTCAGAACATAATAAATGCAGCTTTAAATAGATTTACAGTGCAGATCACTGATTGGAGTGCCTGGCAGATTAACTTATTCCTCATGGTTATTCTGTTCCAAAATTCAATGGATTCCATATTTGCAAAAGAGAGAATGCAGAAGGCTAAGTCAGAAAGCGGGCTATGACTGGAACTAAACTTATTTATTAACCTATTTGGGTTGCATGTTAAAGAAAGGAAGCTATTATGCTGTTGGTTTGTGGGATGTTAATGGGAGCTCTGGGCATAATTACTCCACTGGTAAATAAGCTGTTTGCCTGATAGTTACTATTTCTCTTTCCTTGAAATAGAAAGGGAAGATGAAGAAAAACAAAAAGATAAAAGAAAAAGAAAAAAGAAAAAGAGATTAGGTTTTAGGGTTAGGATTAGGGAAAAGGAAAAAGAAAACCTTTGTTGTCATTTTACTCCTTGCTACATCCTTGGGTAGGAAAAGGTTAAACAATCAACAACATTTTTCTTTTCTTAGCGAGTTAGAGAACTGTACATCAGACACATTGTCTGCCAAATGCTTCATTTACTACCAGCTGCATTTTTACTTTGTTGGGAGATAGCTGAAATAAAATCACTGTTCTTTGTGCAAACGGCATGCTAAATAATGTACAGCTACAAGATTATTAAATAGCAAAGGCATTTGATAATATTAGAGTCAACCACAAGTCCCACTTCTGCTGATGCACAGAATTTTCAGTAATTAGTCATTGCACAGAGTGTTGTATTTATATCCCCTTGAGCCTCAGACGTTAGGCCACAAAGTCAGGAGACAAAGAATTGCTGTTATTAGGAGGACTGTTTTGGATTTATTTATATTCTAAGGCTTTATTTCAGTGTCCACTTCACTCCTCTGGCTCAGCCTTCCTCCAAACCAGAAGATACAGCTAAGTCAGAGAATTTTTAGTGTAAACCATATTTTTACAGACAAGACCTCGCAACTTCAAGCAGAAGCATTTCAATGAGTTTGCAAAGCCCCCAGAGAAGTACAACTGGCCTGAGGTTATATGACAATCCTGGGAAAAGGGCCTCCCAGGTTCTGTTCTGATCTCTAACAGACTTCTCATGGCTTATATGCAACACATTAATAGCAGCTCCAATTTATGGACAGATAAATTGGGATACAAAGAAGACAAGTAGCTCTCCCAAGGATTTACAGCAAGTCTTTTGCAGAGCCCTGGAACTCTTACTCAGTGCTTTGTTCAAATTGCTAAACCACACTGCCTTCTTTAGACCACAATTGCTGCACGGGCCTGAATACTGTGACATATCAAAAATTATATAGCTACACACTTCTATGAGGCTTTATTAAAATAGAGGTTGTGTAACATCTTTGGAGTTCAATACAAAGCCGCTCACTAAGTAGTCTACTGCTTAAAGACACCCTTCATAATTCTCTCCCCTAGTAATAGAGACAGATCTAATATATATATAATAAGAATTCTGAGGGAAACAACAGGATTTGAACACAAAACATCTGATGACAATTCATATAGTAACAATGAACCTTTCTTTTGCAGAATTGACATGAAAAAATAATGGTAACACTTATGATTATGACAAATAGTATGTATCTCCGGTCTCAGAATATTGTACAGTGAAGAACTATATAGACTAATTCATACACTCATGACAAATTTCAGGCACAACTGAAGAGATTAAATTTTAAATTCTGTCTCCTCAATGAGTGTCCTGTTTATAAACACAGCACCTCAACCTGTGACCTGGTACTATAAGAAATTATATGGTAAATTTAACGGTTGTGCTTAGAAATACTGTGAAATTAAACATTCTGCGTGCTCCGTGAGATCTAAAAGGGAGACCATGGACTTCTGTTATTAATACAGGCATCATTGTGAAAAGGGATTCTAAAGTTTCATTTAAATATTGCTTGCCCAAGTGTCTACATTTGCCTTTCCAGAAAATACATCCATGCTGAAGCCAGATATGCAAATGGAACAAAAATTAGAAAGTCATCCTAACTGATGTAAGTATATAATCAGCATTTTGATCCAAGCTGGGCTCTGGAGCAAACATAGGTTACAAAAACTAACCCTAGATTACCTGCCTCCCCAAACTGATCTCCACCCTGTAGCCTGGAAATGGGGGAGTGACAGCAGGGCAGCTCTGGCTTGCTTACTCAAGAGAGCAACCCATTTTCCACTATAGCAGGGGAGATTCTGCCAGTGCCATTTCTCTGATTTGAAGCACAGATCCTAGAGAGGACATCCCAACTTCAACTGCAAGCAGCAACCACAGAGCAAAGTCACAGAGCCAGCAGACACAGTCCAGCCTGCCATAGCCACCAACTGACCCACTTCCAAAGAAGGCCTGGCATGGATGATCTTTGGAATCCCACTTCCCAAGTTCCAGATGTGGAGCTCCAGACCGCCCAAATACCTCTGCAAAACCCACCTGCACACATCAAGCCCTAGGCAGGCCTCTGGCAGTACCTCAGGGGCTTGACTAGGTCCCTAGCTGTCACTTGAAGTGCTCAGCTCCATANAACCCACCTGCACACATCAAGCCCAGGTCCCTAGCTGACACTTGAAGTGCTCAGCTCCATTTGATCCCATAGTGCTTTTTTGCAAAATGGAAGGGAACTAATCTCACTGCTGGCCAAATTCCAGCTTTGAGTAATTACATTCATCTGACAAATTTTCCTTGGCAGTTTCAATGGAATATAATTAGTAAATGTAAATAGATGTAAATAGTGCTGTAAATTACACTTTGTGTGATTGTCAGAAGCAGAGGGGGAGAGCAAGGCTGAAGGGGCAAAAAGAGCAGAGCTTCATTCTCTGATATGGATGATGTTGTGGCCTTCTCTCTCATCAGACTGTATATGTCACTGCCAAGACAGTGTGTTCAGAGCTACCGCAGCAGGATCTTTGTGTGGTTCATCACACAGATTATCCACTTCACCTTAAGTACAATTTTGACATGATATCATGTCCCACAGCTGTTTGTGAGCAGCTGCCATGTTCCACCTCAGCTGTGCTTCTGCTTCAGCAGCAGGCAAACTGCTTCACACACACACATGCAACTGTAAAATGAGCGTACATGATATTATTGTTTTCTATGAAATGCTTATCAAATTTGTGAATGGTTTGTGAAACCTTCTGCTACTAACAGAAGAAGTGTCATATAAATGGAATTATATAATTATCCTTCACTGCTATTTTAATGCAGCTTCATGTACTATTTTCACCTAGAGTGGAAATAGCTTCTTCCTAAAATAAAGTAAATGCATATACTTAACTCAATGTAGTCAAGTACATTTAAAAGCAACTATTTAAAGTAATGAAAATAGATTACAATATATACCTATCTTATGTTGGTACTTATGTGTCAAATGTCTCATGTACATCATCTGTTTCAAATACAAATTCATGTGGCCAGCGGGCTTAATTAGATATTTCTGTCATCCAGAAAATTCAAGGATGACTTTCCAATAATTCTCTTATTTTTCTGTTTATTCAAAATTTGCATATAGGAAATAGCTAGCAGAAAGTAGTAAAATGAAGGGAAAGTTAATTTTCTTAACAAAAGCTTGTTGCACTATGAAGCTATAAGAGGAGAAACAGATGTTTCAGCTTTACAATACCATGTCTTGCAAAACTTCCCTCTGAACGACTATTCGTGCTCTACATGTTTTGGACTGTGTACGGAGAGCTCTGCTAACAGTCATGGGAAGCATTGCATACATTACTAAAGCCCACATAAAGATAATTAGTGCTAAAAAAAAGAATCAACAGGCCTTTTCCCCCCCTTTATAGTATTGATTTAGTGTGGGTGAAAAATGCCAGATTTTCAGTCTTGAAGATTCATGTTCCACCACAGAGTGGGAGATGGAGCCAGCTTTTCCCAGCATTCTGCCAATAAATGCTTAGCTTAACCATCTCAAGGGCTGGGAAGAAGATCCAGGCTCTACAGTCTATCAACCCTTAATGCCTCTGATGAACCTGTGAACACGGAGGATGGGGACCACACAGACTAGGGCAAGGAACTCAAATTTTTAATCTACTAGTATCTACCCTAGTATTTTCTTGTTCAAAAGTTCTCAAAATTGCAGAAATGACCAGGTGTCAGTATTGAAGATGCACTGCTACAGAGAGGACTCTGGGTAGTGCTGCAGTGGTAGCAGTTATGGAAAATTTATACAGTGAAATAAGCCTTTGAAGCTCGTTTTTTATCTTACATGTGTATCTCCTAAATGGCAAATTCTGTTTTAATTTCATTTCTGTAACCTTTTGTAAATTCTATGATGGGGTATACACATCATTTAACTCTTTGTCTGGCAATAGCTTTACTTTCTGCAGATCTAAACAATATCAGCACAGCACATAACCAGATGTGATTGTGCCTGGTCCTTCAAGATGCTGAAGGGCAGTTTAAGGTAGCAACTTTTTTTTTATTATCAAATGCCATGCTAAGAGCATATACATGAACAACTCTGAATACTCTGTAGATAAGTGGCTACTTGGTAAGCCACCTCACAGCTTGCTCCTTCCCCCGGGAAGATGCAGAGATACTCCTGAAGAGGGTAACGTCCTATTAGAATGTTTAATATTTATTTTAATAATAGAGCTATCCAGGCTAGTTGAGGATGACATGATTTTGCTAAGTGTTTGTAAGGGTTGCTTTAAAACCACTTGCTTTCAGGCAAAGTCATAATCAGGCTGTAAGACTTTTATAATGGAAGGCCAACACATATTTTTTCATTCAGTCTGCAAGAATAAACTGAGCACAGCTGTTTTACTGAAAACAGACCACTGGTATTTAAGTAGATTAACAAAATTAACTGTGAAAATCCTCTGCTATCTGAAAGCCAATAACCTGTTGGCCACAAGGAGGCAGGGCAAGGATTTAGTACACTCAAAGAAAATGCTTTTATTTAAAGTTTAAAAAAAAAAAACAACAACAAAAAAAACCGAGGAGCATTAAATTAGTTCGGTCATGAAACTCTGAACTGCAAGGCAAGATAAAAAGCACTTTTTCATCCACAGTGTGTGGTTACAGAATTGCTGGTTTATTCAAAGATATTAAACAATAGCTGATCTGGCAACAATTTTTTTCTTTTGAAGAAGCAGATCACTCATGTTACTTCTTCATCACTTCTGTGTGATGTAGAATGCTCAGCTTTGATAGAAGTAGTGGATTTACCAACTCAGAGCAAGAAGCCGTAGTGCCAGGTTGACAAGGTGTTGCTCTCAAGCTAATAAATCCTGCTTCTGGGCAGCTTTGGGAGCTGTGCCTTTCACTCCCTTGGCACTTCTAATTCTAGGCTAAAAGCAAGCAGAGGCTGTTTGGCATCTGTAGTGCCCTACCAAGAACCTTATGCACAGTACTGTACATGTGATACCTCCCTCCCTTAACTAGAACTTGAAGACATTCCAAAATCAGCACTAACCCACAGTCAGACTTCTAAATGACAAAAGGTCAAAAGAGGAAAATAAAGCCATAGTATCTCTAATTTCACAATTAAATTGAAAACTATCATATTTAACAATGAAACAATGCTTTCCATGGCATTAGCATATCACAGTCCAAATCTATGAGTGATCTTCTGGTTGAGATGAAGTGATTTTACTCTTGGCTTTGCCATTGCATGCTACTGGCCTAGGTAATTTCAGTCCCCTATGCCTCTGTTTCCTCATCTTTTAAGCAGTTGCCTTTCTTCTTTGTGAGTTAGTATGAGGTCCATGGATAAAAAACATGCTACAAGAACTAGTCATTATTAATGCAATTCAGATATGGAATGCACCAGATGGTAAAATCTCCAGGATTTTAATGAACTATTGTAACAGAACATATGTAATATGACGTTATTATAACAGGCATTTAAATGTATAGTTAGTACATACAACGTGACCTGTGCTGCTCTCAGTAACTCCACTGGAATTATTTTGGATTTATGTCAGATAATACTAGGAACACAAAATAGCCCCATATGTGCAATGTGGTACGGTTTTCATAGTAATGTTATCTTAACTATTGCCTGTCCTGTTTTTATCTGTATCTATCATTTAGTTCTGAGTAGGAAATAAATGAAAGTACCTAATGTCAAAGACTAAAATGCCTCTGAGCAAGTGTTTGACTGGGCAAAGGTGGAAAAAAAAGGACTGCAGCTCAAGCCACTGGCATCAGACATTACAGTCAGAGACATGTACTTACTTCAGTAAAGGAGGAACATAAGTACGTATAATAATTCTAGCTCATCTAAAATACGGACTATAAAACTCAAGTGAACTGACATTTAATACATGAGAGGCTGGAAGCAAGATATCAATTTCACATCATAAATTAGCCTTTGTGCTAGTGCCCAAAAATTTGGCTGATTACTCATTGCTTTCCCTTAGTGCTTAAGCAGTCTTTTCCAAAGCAAGACAGTTAAACCACAAAAACGTACCGTAGTGTCCACAGCCCTGACCTTCCCAGCAGGAACGTGCTTTGGAATGGGTTCTTCTACTGATATCATCATGCAGCCTTCTGCTCCAAGAGTAACAATTACAAGCTTACACCCTCTTTCTAGCAGCATGCGTCCCACCTTTTCAGCATCTTCGAGGTTGCCAACTGGGATGCCCGTTAAAATTTCTGCCTGGAAAACAACCCACGCACATGAAAATCATAATCATTCATTTTTGGACAACAGTTGCACTTGAAAACAGTATTTAATAGAGTTTTAAAATGTGTATTATAGGATGACCATGAAACCACTTTCTACACTGATATTCAGATATGTCTTGCTCCGCACTGGGAACCAGCACACATTTCAGGTGCAGCAGACTAATGGAGAGCAGCCTAGGCAGAGAGACGCAGGAGGCATGGGTTCTGCTTAGCTTCTACAACTTACCTGGCATACAACCCTTAGTACAATCACATTTCTCCCACATGCCTCAGTTTTTTCATCTGTGAAACGGACACAGTGACACAGTCTTGGCAAAAGCACTTTGTGGTTTAATGTGAAAAATGTTACAAGGCAAATTGGTCATTATTGTTGAGGGATATTTATCTCTAAGTGAGAAACTTTTTAAATACTATTAAAAATTCTCGGTGTTAAACTAGAAGGGAAAATTCTCTTCAAGGATAAACAAAATTGTTCAACTTTGACCACTTTGTTTAGTTTTATATACATTTTTTGATGAGATACCTAAAATTTATCTGAAGCTCTCTTTGGGCAAAGGCCCATTACAAGACTATTACGTATTTGTGTTATGGTCATGTCCATGTTCATAAACTTCTATCAACTGTGTTGGCTCTGTACAAACATAGATAAACTCTTCCTCTAATAGACCTTAGTAGATCTTAAGTCTGCTTCTCCCAGTTGGGCCTTAAAACTAATCTCTTCTAGCTCCACCCAACTAAGAGCAAAATTTCCCCAAAATCTGCAATGAAGACTCCAGAATAAAACAATATTTTCACCTCTTTATACATTTTCTTGATGGCATAGCATTGTCAAAGTGTCATGTGCTTTTCCAGTTCTTTTTGGCAGGGAAGACAACCAGGACAAAACAGGAAGAAAGGGTAGAAAAAATTGTGTTTTCTCTGATGCAGGCAGTACTCCTGCGTAACAAGTATGCTTTCAACTGTAAGTAAATGGACATATGACGTTTTGCTGTCTTTACTAAATTTTGTCTGCTTGCCTGAGAAAAGGGAAGTCTTACTACAAGGTTGCTGCTGGATCCTGAAGAATGCAGCCTGAAGTACTTCCAGATAGCTGCCTTGTAGCTGAACATAACTTCCACACTCTTAGGGCTTATTTTCAGTGGAAAACTTACTTTGGAACCTCTTCAGCAGCTAATCTCCTGACCTCTGCTACATGGGCAGCTCAACTTCTTGGGAAACAGCTGCTGAAATATTTCAAACTACCTTCCTCTGCCTGACTGAAATCTGAATTCAGTGCACATACTTCTTGATGTAACAAACTGCAAACTATAGTGATTAAACAACTACAGGCCATGCCTGTAGTAAAGAGAGGGAGGGCAGCCAGCTGGGGACAGGAACTACTACAGCCATCTACAAGCAAACCGCCCCCAGCTGTGAGTCAGCGCCTGCTCACCACTGTCATTTCCTGAGTTTCAGCCTGACCCAGGCGAGAGCAGCCACCCTTAGGCTCTGAAGGGCCAGATTATGCCAACACACTCCTTAGAGTTTATAGTATCACTAGCAGAGGACTTACTGGGTTTAATTTTCAAACTTCTATGACCAAGTTCTGCAGTCCCTACTTAGACAAATGCACAATGATTTCAAGCACTGTTGATCTGATCACTATGAGAGAGAGGCTGGTGTGGCAGGACTTGATGGGTAAACTTGTGGGCTGCAAGGGCAAGGTGTGGTTAACTTGTACACAGAACTTAAAACTACTTTTTTTAACCACACTGATCCCAGACAAGAATATATTGAGCTTTAAATTATAAGAAGGCAACAAAACCTACTCAATTTTATCTCTGGCATGTCACCATGCTACTCAAACTTCTCTTGCAGTATGAACTATTCAGGCAAATTAAACATATTTCAGTTTTTAAAATGTTATAAAAGCATTTAAAAATTAGAAAACTAGTTTCAAAATGTATCTCACAAAACCTTTTGAACGTACCTTCTTGCAAGGTTTGCAAGGAGTTAATACACCAATAATGTTTTTGGGTTAGGGATATGTTTGTTTTATCATCTATCTCTAAACATATGAATGTTTGGGGATAGATGATAAATAGTATTAAAATATATTCATAATCTATTTAGGCATCTAAAGAGTCTGTGTCTCTTCATGAATTTTAAGATCTCTGGAGCAGGAACTATGCATTCCTGTATTCAGAACACCTAGTACATCATGTTACAAGAATAAAAATGGATTAACACAAATCCTCCAATGAAACTGAGAAGGTGAATTTCCAGTGTTCCAGAAATCTTTCTTTTCATCTTTATGCTGCTTATACCAATAAACAAAATTTTTTTGAACAGAGTTTGTATAAAAGTAGATCTTCGGCTGCTTAAAACCACTATCATCTAACTCATCTACAGCAGTATGGTAAAACTAAAAAACACTGGAACAAGCTGTAAGAACCATAAAAGCAGCAGAAGCCAGACAGATTCTGTGCCAATAATTAGAGATTGCGGTAAATGTCAACTGATGTTAAATACTATGGTGAGTTTTTAAGTTCCTCCCTTCAGTAGAATCTTATTTAAAAAACAAACTGTGGTACAATTGAAGGAAATAACTAATGGTTATGTAAAGAAAAAATTAAATAACAATACCAAAAGCCCAATGTGGACATTTGCCATATGTTGTACAAAAGAGCAGCAAATTAAGAATTTTATTTTTCTGCAACTAGTCTCATAAAACTACTCAGTTAAATGGACCTCATAAAGCAAGACAACATTCCACACAATTGCTGTCAGAATAAACCTATTATGGATATTACATAATTAATCTACAAAGAATTTTCACAATTTTGTTTACAAGAGTGGTAGAAAAATCTAACTAAAGCTTTTAAAGTCATTGATATGAAGATTCTTGGCCATAATCCTCACTAATCTTTGTTAAACACTCCATCTCTCTTTAGACTGCAGAGTCTAAACGTAACGTAAGTTGACACAAACCAGAACTGCTACAGAAAAAAAAACGGCTATGATTTTTCCCTTCCACTCCTGTCCACATAGCCCATTCTCTTGTGGCAGCACAGCCATTTGTGTGGCCTGGAAGCAAACTGGATTTCAAGGCAGATCTGTGTTAAAATTAACACCACCCTACCACCCCCAGTCCCACACTACCCCAAAAAGTCAATCCAAAACAATTAACTCCTTTCAACAGCAGTACTGGTTTACACTGGTTAAAAGTGAGAATGATCCTAGCATATGAATATTTGCCAGTTGTTCCTAATTGTGCAGCATTTGGGGCATCCTATGGCTTACACAGCCTCTTCCGTGGAGATGTTCTGGATCCCCTGCTTGGCGTTCTCATGACCAAGTCTGCAGCATCATATCTAGTTTTGGGATCTCTGGCACAAGTAAGACACTGTCATACCACAGCACGCTGCAATGGAAGGTCATTAAGACAGTCAGGTGACCAAAGACCAGGAGAGTCAAGTGACCAGAGACAAGANTAAGACACTGTCATACCACAGCACACTGCAATGGAAGGTCATAAAGACAGTCAGGTGACCAGAGTCAAGTGACCTTCTCCGGAGGCTGGGAGAAGCAGGTTTGTTCAGCCTTAAGAACTCATGGCTAAGGGGAGATGTTATTGCTGTCTGCAGGAATTTAATAGGTGGGTATAGAGAAAAGGAAGCCAGAGTCTTCTTGAAGATGCAGAGGGATAGGGCTAGAGACAACAAGCACAAACTGGAATATGGGAAATTCCAGTATTAGGACAAGCTCTTTCACCGCAAGGGTGATGACACAGTGGAACAGGTGCCCAGAGGTCATGCAGTCTCCAGCCTCGGAGAATCAGAACTTGACTGGACAAAGTCCTGAGTAATCTGACCTACACTGACCATGCTTCACCACGTTGTTGGACTAGAGACACCCAGAGGTCTGTTCCTAACCTCTACAGTCCTATGATCCTCAGCAAATCTAAACTGGTGAAATAACAAGAAATTGTAATTCTTTGGGGAGCAGTCTATCATTTGACCTGTTTTTTGTAGACCTAACACAATAACAACTTTCCAAGTGTTGCCAGGAACTGCTGGAAAAGAAATAATAACTAATATCAGGGAAACTGTTCCAGTTTTAAGGCTAATCCATCTAAAACTACATATGATAATTTAAAATATTTTTAATTTCAAATATTTAAACACAGTAAGCCAGTTGGCTACAAACCTGGCTTGTACCTTAGATTTCTTTGAGAATGGCAAAATAAGAACTCAATCTCATTAATTCTAAGACACATGAATGGTCCCAGAGAAGCAGTACAACAGATTTGGTGTATAACCAATTGCAAGATCAGGCCACAAGCCAAGCTAGTTCCAGTTGTTTCAAATTATAAAATTTTTACGTACATACAGGCAGAAATACTTATTGTACTGAAATAATTAAAAGCTGATTGAAATGAATTGCCTTGAGGTAATTCCTTTCCCTCCCAAAAGTAACATCTTTCATTTTAGACTAAATATGGGAAATTTCATAGTTTCTAGCAACTGATAAAATCGGGTTTAGAACAAAGTTGGAATTAAAATATACTGTGAATTGTTGGCAACTTCTATGTAATGGCAGAATAGTAATTCTCCATTACTTAAAAGAGAAAAGACAAATTCAAGAGTTATTATGAAATACTTTATTTATAATATTTTATAAAAGGATCTGGTTTTGTTTTGACTACTAGAGATATAAATTATATTTTCTTTAAAAAGATTATCCTCAACAGTACCTTAAATGTCCTTATTCCAAACTACAGATACAGTTTTATAAACTCGATATTCTCTGAATCTTGCAAAAGTCAATATTGTTTCTTGATTTTGGACATACTAACAAAAATTTATCCCTTACTAATATTTCTTCCAAAAAAATGATATCGCTTCTGATAATAGACAGTAACACTTAAATAGAAACAGTAGGAAAGTATCTATTTTTCTTTAGCATTTTGGTTTATCTTGCAGTATTATTTAACAAAATTCGCAATTAAGTTATATTTAGTTGTGCTGCTTTCTACTGTTGAAGTCCCAAAGTATTCTGATAGCCTTTAATTAAATCTTTGCTAGGCCTTCTTTACGTTACACGTCTGATACCCACTTTACATTAGGGAGAAAGCAGTTGCCAGTTTTGCATTAAAAACGGTTTGACAAACTTAGTCATTTACTGCAACTGTTTAGGAGTTTTCCTTCTCCTGAAGGGCTCCTCAGTATTCTTTGAATGGAGAAGCAGCTGTTCTTCAAAACATTTAGGATCAAAATGAAATTGTTGATGTGCAGTGTATTTTGTTCCTAACCTGCAAGGCTGTGTAGCTGCATGCACACACTAAATAAGAAAAACAACACATGAACTGTATTGACACTGTGGTTATGCCTAGAGCCATCTGCAGCAAGGAATCACACAAATACATGGGAAAAAAATGGTAAGTATTCCAAAGAGCTCATCTTGTATAGGGTTGTCTTGTTTTCAACATTTATAGATGACTGAAAAGAACAACCATTAGTTTTCACCAAGATGACATTGGATACATTTATTTTTCATTAGAAGAATTAAGGGAACGGAGAACTAGCACATTCCTGCACAAACCTCGGGGATTAGGCTGTGCTACATCTGGGAATTAACAAACTAGTCTCAACAAGTTTGATCTTTCTGGGAAAAGATAAAACTGAACTACAGGCTAAGCAAAGAAAGAACTGATAACCTTGCAAGATTTGTTCTGACTTTTTTTTTTTTTTTAGGAACCACATAAAAAGAAAGTAATGTCAGACATAAAGAAAATTGTTATTGCAACAAGCAAGAGTGAAAAGAACAGCTTGTGAAGAGCCTTCTAGACAAACTAATGGTAGATAATTCACTGATAGACTAATTCTGTTTGCTTCTCTTCAGCACATAAATCCATAAGAACAAGCTGTGCTGTTATACCAGATACCACATGTGATTTCATTAAATCCTAAAGCATTTAATGAAGGATGGAGTATAAAGTGTTGATGTTGTATTTGATATTTGCATGGGATGGGATTTGTTTGGCAGCCGACATCCCCTGGCTGACACTACAGATGACATATTTAAACTATTATTCCTTGACAAAGGCATTGCAGATAAAACCCCCTGACCTTCATGGGTTTACCTTTCATAACAGAGACTTCTGACTCAGTAATAATTCAGCTCATCACAAGGACTACCCCCTTCTTCTGATCTTTAATAATACAAACACTCCACACAGTGTATGAGATGTCTTAAGCTAAATGGCTGGTGTTCTGTTCTACAGCCAATACAATTTCTGTTTCAAACATACTGTTCACATATTATCTGCAAACCACGTGATTTTATAATTTAAAAGTAGCTCTTGGTGAACAAAAAAGATAGGGGCATGCTGGTAAAATTGTGATAAATACTTGTAAATGTAAAAAAATTACTAAAAAAAGCAAACCAATCAATAAAAAAAAAAAGTCTGCGTAAATTTAATCTTGTCTTAGCACACACATGTGCTAAAAAGAATGTCTTAGAAGCAGTTGAACTGGGTAGCTCTAAAGAGTTCATCTTTAAACCCAGGATGATTTATTAAGTATTTAAAATGCTTACTGAAGATAAAGAAGAAATACACAATTTTTTTTTCCTGTTAGTACCTAAAAATGCCAAGTAAAAAATAAAATATCCCAAAAGGTGTAAGGCAGGAACATAAATAGGATTTTGGCTAGAAGTAAGCTATTTGAGACTTGGAAATTCCAAGCAGAAGGGGCAATGGAGCTGGAACAGAACATCTCAGGAAAGCAGTTGCAAGCAGGGCATTCAATAATTCAGCCAAAGAGAATAGTAATTTTTAAAAATCCAGAAGAATAACCACTTGCTCAGAGCAAAGGTCCATCTTATCCAAATGCTCTTTTATCTGTGACTGCCAGTAGATACTGAGGGGGAAAAAAAAAAAAGTATAAAGATCTTTTCACTGTATATGTTTGGGATCATCAAAGTCTTCAGTACTCCCTGATTTAAGAAGATAAAGGAAATGCATATGTAGTTAGTTGAATGGATAAAGCTGAAAAAAATCAGAATTATCTTTAGGATTTGTAGAATCAACTTGTTGCTTTTAAGTGCCATGCAGAGATGTGACTGGTAACCGTTATTTGGGTAAACATTTTTTATCTCCATATCAAACTTCTCGAGTGTATTCATTACAAAGATCTGAAATTAAAGCAAGTCATGAAAGAAAACAGAAAACAGATGGCATATGAACATTAAACAATTACTAAAAAAACAACTTTCAAACTTGTGACATAAGAAAACCAAATGCTTCATTTTCCTCTTTCCTCTGCTAAAAGAAAGGAACAATGGCAATAGTTCATCCCTGAAAATCAGTTCAATACAAGTCAGACACACAGAGAGCATGAAATCAAACAAAATTGATTATTACATTCATGCTAACGTAACTAATTTCAATGCAAAGTTTGAAAAGGTTATTGTTAAAAGCAAAGATACTTATGTGCCATTCTTGTTCTCAGAATATGCTGTAGGAATCCTACACTTGAATCTGTGCTGCCATGATACGGGTTGGCAAGAACTTCTGTAGGTCTACCATTTCCATAAATTCAGAAGAGATAAGCCTAATCACCAGTAGAGAGCATATTTCTGTGCCTGACTTGCTTACAGTGATCCCAGCTATCTTTACATGGTAATTATTTTTTAAAAGAAAATAGCAGAAAGGAATGCAAACTGTACCCCCAGCTCTGCAGGAGAGATAGATGAGTGAGTAGGGATCTATTATAATTATACACCTGTATGTCTTGTTCTCCAAATAGAAGTAATTTTCTTTCCTCCATGTGGTGGTAATAATAATAACGCACCCTGGCTCCAGCAAACTACACTTCTCAAAGACTGTTTCTTTCAAGACTGTCCTCTAGCAATAAAGTACAATAAAGGGAAAACTTTAACATGTGTATTGCAAAGAGCAATGAGAGAAAGTCAGGAATAGACCAGTAATGAAAACCAAAGTTTTGTTTCTAACATACAGGGGATAAGTTTTCACAGGGGAGAAGAAATTAACTAGTGGCATTATGAAAAAAGCAAACAACAAATGACATTTACTTAATACTGGGAGAGTAGGGGTGTCCTCTTCATCACATAGAATTGAGTTCTGATAACTGTTGGACAGCATCTGAGCTGCAAATTGTATCACTGCCAGTAATCCTGGAAACTTTGGCTTCCAGAGACCTGAAGCCATGGCATCTCTCACCTTGTTTTGCTAATTCCTGAATTCTCTGTAGTATCTGAACATGGCATCTGAACATAATAAAATATCCCAGAATAAAATTCAGATCTCCTTTGGGTTACATAGACTCATCCTTAAATGTTAGAAGACTCGTGGACTGAGAACTTCTGATATGGTTTGTCATGGGGTTTAAATTTCAGAAGAGGGTAATTGAAAAAGAACTTCCTCTGACAGACACTGTCATGAGACAAAAAGTGCTGTAAGCAGGGCCATGCTTTTCTCTTAGCTCTTCGCCCTACTTTCCACCCAAAGGTATCATGTTCATCGCACAAATCATGTTTCTTGGAGATAACTTAAACTATGACCAAGGCAGGCCTTCTATCCACTAAGTGACTTCTCCTACATTCCTGTTTATATAAAGAGAGGGTGAGGGGAAGGAACACAGCATGCCTAATGTTAGGAAATAGGAAATTTAAACAAAGGGCTTATGAGACGAGCTTAATTTGTCTCTTGTGACAAAAATAATTTCCTTTGGGAGAAATAACACACCTGAATTAGAAAACAGAGGGAAAGGAGGGGAAGAAAAACCCCAAAACAGAAAACATACAGTTGAAGGCCAGAAAACAGATTCACTGAAAACAGATTTGACAGGAAGAGGCATATGAAGCTACTATTTACCATCAAGTGCAGCATACGTGCATCATCTCCTGGCAAGTGAGTTTAAAACTGTCAGAACCCTATGGGTAGTGCATTCCTGCTAATCATGTCAAGGGACTATTTTAACATTTACCACTCATTGATAACATTTTAAAAGTGATCTTTCATGGATTTGTTTTGCTGATCTACTTGTAAGAAAGGTTGGATCCAACTTTCTTGCTGCAACAACTAATTTAATTTTGAGTGAAAGCTAAATACTACTAGAATACTACTCTTTGTTGTTTATATCAGGAATCAGAACTGTCACCTGCAAAGTCCTGCACAAGAGGAGCATGCATCAATTTTCCAGCTCCCTATGCTGCATTTCTAAGAAGAGTATCCCTCTGAAATTTTACTGCTTAAGACTCCTTTAATATGACATACAACCATTACCTCAGTTTCATTGCAGCAGAAGATATCAGAATAGATATAAAACTGTGGATCTAGGTCAGCAAGGGCCGGAGCTGGATTAAACAAAGTCTTTACTGGAAGAAAAAAAAAAAAGAAAAAGAAAGTCTAAATCTGTAGTGTTTTAGATTCATAAATCATCACTTGACACACTATTGTGTTTAATTCACGGCCACCAGTGTTTCTTATTAACACAAAAATAATTCTCAGTTTCCATGTCCTCATTTTATACAACTGCTAAAAACTTTATTTATATTAAAGTTCCATTCTAATTCATGTGCAGGCACCTGTCATGATGGTAACATGACAGAAGAGTAACAGAAAAATAGCCAAGACATTATTAAATTAAAATAAAAGAGAAAAAAGCCTTAAACAGTAATGCGATTTGTTTAACTGATGATGCTTCTTCCAGGATATTAATAAGTTTTACAAGAACTGATTTAGCTCTAGGATTTTTTCAGTGCAGTTATCTGAGTTCTGTACGTGAAGAATCATGGGTTATGGAGTAATGAAGGGCATGTCCAGACAAGAAGTTAAACGTGCTTCTGAATGTGTTACCTAACTTGTTCAAACTGCCACATTATAAAACTGTAGCGTAGACAAGGCACTGTACATTTTTAATATGCTATCTGGCAGAGCTAGACCTAAACTTAACACGTGGTAAAATATGTTAGTTAACCTAACTTTAAACAGTAGTAGCCTAAGGCCCCTTGTAACAGCAGAAAAGGCTTGTCATGAGGACAGTGTAAGTGACTTACTCACTGCTAACACAGGAAGTCTGGAGCCTTGGATTCTCACTTTGCCAATTTTATGATTAATACTTGTGTCTTAACCACAAGGTCATCATTTTTAAATAAAGCACACACTTCAGAAATATTCTTTATAGCAATTGATCAAATCTTCCAATTTGGCTGCGTAAATTTTCAGTCCTGAGCACATGTTTAGACTGTAAGCTATAACATGTAACTGTTAAGACACCCTGAATGCTTCTGAATCCCAGTTAATGCCCTAAAAGACAAAGATGCACAGAGACTTTTGAAATCTGAGCACCAAGAAGTTTAGAAGGTAGGTGATCAATACTCTGCAACTTTTAGTCCTTGACTATACAACTTCATCATGCCCCTCTACCTGCCTCCTTAAAAAGAGTATTCAAGTGACAAAGACTTGTACTCAGAAATTGGAAAATGCCAGGATTAGAAACTCCAATGACATCTTAATTTGGTTCCCTTATATTATTACAATACAGTATGTATTATAATAAATTCTTTAATTATATGATCACATACCACTGAAAAACAGCATGTGATCACATAATTAAAGACTGCAACATAATACATATGCAGAAAGGAGACAAATTAATGTTTCACAGGCAACCTTAACTCTTGCATTTCCTGTTTTCTAAACTGTAACCCTAATAAAGGTTTCTTAAACACAAATCTTTAAGGTATACTTTCCTAGGTAAAACAAACAAACAACATATACTGGAAAACAAACTCTGTCAGATGGTATCATATCAACATATACATGGGTCAGAAGCAGCACTGGAAGTGTTCCAACTTGGGTTTTAAGTAATACTCATCACGAACAGGGTATAATACACTACTAGTTTTCTCCCATATTCAATATCTGCTGAGCAGAGCAGGAGATAGAGGAACCTTAAAATCCTCTTTCAGGCTGTGAAGAAGAGGGTGCTCTGTTTGGTTCTCCTGAGGAACGCCAATTTTCTGTCCAAAGTCTGTCACAAAATTACATAATCATAGAACAGCCTGGGTGTTGGATGGCTATTCCCCCTTGTCCTGTCACTACATGCTCTTGTAAAAAGCTTCTCTCCATCTTTCCTGTAGGTTCCCTTCAGGTACTGGAAGCTTGCCATTAGGTCACCCCTAAGCTTTCTCTTTTCCAGGTTGACCAATCCCAGTTCTCTTAGCCTTTCCTCATAGTGCTCCATTCCTCTAACAATCTTGGAAGCCCTTCTCTGGACTCGCTCCAACAGGTCAATGTCCTTCCTGTTCTAAAGACCCCAGAGATGGACACAGTATTTCAGGTGAGGTCTCACCAGAGCAGAGTAGAGGGGCAGAATCAACTCCCTTGCCCTGCTGGCCATGCTGCTTTGGATGCAGACCAGAACACAATTGGCTTTCTGGCCTGCCGTGTCATGCCCAGTCTCTCATCCACTAGCACCCCCAACTCCTTGGCAGGGCTGCTCCTGGTCTATTCATCCTCCAGCCTTTGCTGATACTGGGGTTGCCCTGACCTAGGTGCAGCACCTTGCACTTGGTCTTGTTAAATCACATGCCATTCCCATGGGCCCACTTCTCGAGCTTATCCACTTCTTTCCCTTTTCCAAGATTCATTCTCCTCGCCTACTTTTTATTCTTTATGCCTCCTTGCATAGGAACTATGCAGTTGTAACCTCTTCCACTCAACTTTCACCAGATCATATCTCTTTACACCCCCTCTCTGCTTTCTTATTCCCACTTCCAGTACCCACAGCCTACTCCCTCCCTCTATACCCATATTCCAATCTCTATTCAACAAATCCTAATCTCTGTTCCAATTTTGTTCCCCTTTCAGCTTCTCCCTTCCTTCTTCCTCTGCCACCCCCAAAAATCAAGCAAATCCCTCCTACATTCCCCTTGTCTGAAATCTACTCTCCCTCCCCAGCATTCCCATCCAGCTTTGTCTTTTCTGTATTTAAATTAAGCAAGCTCCTGCTCTGTGCTTCCTGGGCCTACAACTGATCTTTAACAGTATAAAAGAAGTTGCCTAAAACCAGATTCAGGAATTACACTGCAACTCATGTTGCCCAAAGGGACAGCTACCTGTGTGGACAGACTCTTGTGGGAAGCTAGCTGTGAAGCCCTTCACAATTTTCTGAATTCTATGTGAAAGGTACTTATTTTCCAAAGGCAGATAATACAGTTCAAATCAGGCAGGTTTACATACCATTGTAAAGGCTTAGCTTTAAAAGAAAGCCTCCTTGCTATCAAGTCCTAAGTAAATTTTAAGGTAGCCAGTATTCAAAATTTAAAGGAGGTAGGGTGGGAGGCATTTTCCATTGCCTGGTTTCTGCAGCCACAATGTTCTGGCAGAAATCACAGAGAGTTTAATGATGGACAAACAGCTGATATGAAAAATTGCAGCCCAAGATTAAAAAGTTGAAGCATCTGAAAAATAGATCCTTTATTTGCAAGTGACATGGAATCTTAATAACTGAGGCTGCTTCCAGCTCCTTCTTCACTACAGTATTAATATGCTGTAGGAATATGTCACTAGTATGGCATTATCAGCCATCTTTAAAGGAGTCTGTCTTTACAGAAGCCCAAAAACTGTTTTACAGATTTTGATATACAGTAATATTTTGTCCATCAATGAAGTGACCCCCCCTTGGAAGCAGCAGCAGTTTCTCACCATCAGCCACTAAAACCCTGTATTAGTCCAGTCAGATTTCCACTACAATTTATACCTACTTCACAATCCTTCCTTCCTTCCTTCCATCCTTGAGACATGAGATGTCTCTCTCTAGCTTACAGATCCAGATGATGTTCACTGAAGAGAAGCAAAGAGTTCCTCCTTGTGTGACCACATTCTTTCTCACTTTCGTTTATTTCTTTCAGTAAGAATGAAGAAAAACAAGCAAAAAACCCATTGAAACAGAGGTTTGAGGCATCTGGGTATGCATCTGTTTTAAACAAAAATAGTCAAGTGCACATTCTAACATGCAGTACTACATTATACATGAGGCTACTGCAGGCTAAAAGAAGGGAAACTGCATTAAAAATTTACTGTTGGCTATGGCTAGATTTTTATAGTGTCACACCCTCAGCTGTTTACTTAATTTTGATGGCATTTGAACATGTGTAGCCTTTTGCTACACAAGCAGAAGCAACCAAACGTTCCTGATGGAAGAGCTGCACAACGATAGCACGCTGACAGCACAGAACTATAGCTGGCCCACAGCTGACCACTATCTTTTCTCGATATAGTGTGCTGTCTGCAGTTGCCAAATGTTTGCATGTATCCGTGTATCAGGTTTGAATTTGTTCAATTGCATTTAAAAAAACCCTATTTTTTCTTCTGTCACAGGTAGGCATCTTGCCATAGAAGGCATCTTGCCAAATCTGTGCATAGAGTTAGAAGCAGACAAAATAAGTCATGGATATTGACTAATTACTCACCTATAGTCCATTAATGACTAAATTAAGACTGTTTTTATCTATTTTCATAAGACATAATGAAAATATATAGTAAGTTCTATTCCATACCCTCCCTCCTCCTGCCCCGCCCACCCCCCCCATCCCTGGAATTTTAAGCATTTCAGGTGCTACTCAGTTTTTAAAGTTTTCAATTTTTATGTAGATTTGCACGGACCCAGTTTTGACATTTCAAACAGAAATCAAATAATTTTTCCCTATGCATGGTTCTGTTCACAGAGTTTATGACTATTACCCCCACAGTTTCAGGGCCCTCTCTCCCAGCCTCCCATTTAACAACGTTGTTTAAATCAGCACGGAACACATGAACACGATGCATAAAGGTCTGCTACATCTGACATCTGCACTAGTGCATGAACACCAGTGATCACAACAGGTGCACAACAGATCATGCTGCAGAAGGAGAACTGAAGAGCCAACAATTTCAGCACACTGTGATCTACTGGAGCAAGCCTTGGCCCAACTGCAAGGAACTAGCTAGTTCTGATCCCACTTCCATCCCTGACCCACTGCGTGACTGATCATGCTATGAGCTGTCCCCTCCTAGTCGTATCTTCTGGACAGATGGGAAAAACATTTTTTAAATCTCATATAGATGCCTCACTTACATAATTATTTACTTAGTGTTCAAATACTGTGGTAATTGTGCTTGAGTAACTGAAAAAATTACAGGCATTTTAAAAAACAAAAACATTGTGTTGGTAAAGAAACCCCATTCTATTCAGGCAAAATGTCAACTTTCATCTACGTATATGCTACACTGAAGGAACGATGCCCTACATTTAAAAGTACACTACAGTAACCATTTACTAATAATTTCACAGACCACGACTGTGTCTCTTCAATGGCATCATGCCCAGACACACTCTATGAATGGTTAAGAAGAAAAAACATTTTTATTTTATTTTAAGGATGTCAACTACTGTATAGAAAACCACAGCCATACCTACTGCTATGCTGGGAGAACACGGACATAAGTCTGGTTTTGAGGTCATTTGATTTACTTTACTGTGTGCAGAACTTTACCAACTTGCCACTCATTACCCTTGTTCTGCTCTGGAATAATACCAGAGTCAGGCCTATAGCTCCTGACCTTGCAACATTATACTGTATTTAGTCACCGCATGAAAGTAGGTGGAAAGGCAGCATCAGACATATACGAGAAGATTATAAGGGTATGGGTTGATTTGTCATTCAAGGTAAACACTGCAGAATTTAAAAACTGAATTCAGTTTTCATTAGCATAGCATGAATTTGTTGGCTATTGTTTCAATTGTAAATACAACTAGTATGACAGAAACCAAAATAGACCACAGGATCTTTATTTAGAAAGCATGATAAGGAATATTTTTCACGCAGCACAAATGAAAGACACAGAATGGCTTATGTCAAAGTACCTCCACTGGCATGTGCCATTTTCAGAGCTTCAAGAGAAACAGCAGGGGTTATTTCTAGCTGGCAAACAAGCACTTTGGCTTTACAGATGACATCAGAAGCCCTCTTCAGGTCTTCGGAATTTAAAAGCAGGTTGGCTCCTGGGACTATGACAATAACATTCTGTCCTAAAGAGAAGATACAGTGTTTTTTAAAATGGTTTTTGCAATTAAGCATGTAAAACAATTCCTTGATTTTTTTACAATATGTTTAAGATGAGTATTTCAATTTACTTTCCAAAAAAAAATCCCGACTAAAAATGTATGCATTGCTGACATTTTCAAATATCCAAATATTTCAGAGGATAATTAAAAAGATCAATGGACTAATGAATGCCACACTGCACAACAAATGCATATATTTCTTTGGGAAAAATCATGTATGGGCTCCAGTCTTATTTTGTTTTTTTCTATGAACTCTAACGAAGCACTGTACTAGTCACAGTGGAGATGGAGGATACATGCTAAGGCTGATATTTCCATTTTCCTGAAATATTCCAGTAGCATTTGGAAGAGAAAAGCATCAATGTGATTACTGAATTCATAGGTTGAAATTTTCCCATCAGCTGGGAACAAAGACTATTTCACACAGCTATGAAAATTGTGCATGTTCTTTAGGTTTCAGAGAAGCAGGCTTGCACCATTTACCTGAGACATTTCAACTTAGGGCTCCTAACCATCATGAAAACCAGAAGCAGCTTGTCACCAAAGCCCAGAATGATGATGTCTGTGTCTAAGGAAAGCTTTATTAGAAGTGAGTGAAGAAAGTGGGCGACAGTTTATTCTGCACCTAAAGCTGGCCAGTAGATGGTCTAAACAAAGCTATGCATGTGGAAGCACAGCAGTGTCTCAAAACACATCTAAGATCTCTTCCGCTCCTGTAGTTTGTGTAACACTTAGGTGAGGTTCCAAATATTCTTTTGTTTTTCTTCAGACACACAAATCATCTTTTATTGCAGCTTCTTTCTCTTTTTAATCTCTATTACAACACTTGGAGACCTTCAGGCATGGGTGCCTTCAAATTAAAATTTGTTATTAATCACTCAGGTATTAAATTCAATAAGTCAGTTGTTCCTTGATTTACAGGCTCAGCCCGCCCCCGCTGAAGATTCCTTTGAGGACTGCCAATCATTAAAGGCTACCAATTCTGTAATGAACTGAATTACTCTCCAAATAAATATTTATATTTTTAAATACATTATTTTTGTTGAATGTGACTTCAAAGTCCTTTGAATAAGAAACGTGCAAAGCTTCTCTCCCTAAATATGTTCTGAAAAAAAAGCAGGACAACAGAAAGAATAATATAGTGAGCTCAGAGGGAGGGACCCAAGCTTTCCAAAGCAATTCTGCCGTCAATGGTTTGGTACAGAACAGCTGCATATGAAAAGCAAAACCTCAGCACTTAAAGCCAACGCCCTGCTTTTCAACAGACAATGATGGGCATCTTGGATAAAAAACAAAAGAAAAGAAAACAAAAAACCTTCTGCAATAAGTAAATGTTACCAAAGATATCTGAATCCTGTTGAGAAAATATTCAAAGGCAAATTGCACCTATTTTACCAAGTATAT
Source organism: Pachyramphus minor (assembly GCA_013397135.1). Taxonomy (NCBI): domain Eukaryota; kingdom Metazoa; phylum Chordata; class Aves; order Passeriformes; family Tyrannidae; genus Pachyramphus; species Pachyramphus minor. The sequence goes on along the minus strand of VYXB01007952.1, from coordinate 1,431,674 downwards.
ATTTTGAAAGCTTATAGGGTGCAGCAGTGCAAACAGTAAAAGGCAGGGAGTCAGTGGAACAAAAATCTATTTATTTTCTGCCTGGACTTCCTAGAATCTCAGCCTCTATCCACACGTCTTGCTGCATTATCTTGCTGAACTATTTAGCTGTACTGACATGTATATTATTATTAGACTTTAGAGCTAATGGCCCAAGGCAATAAGGGGGGCTGTTTGCTTAAATCCATATGTGCACATTCAAGGTAGACTATGCTGCACTGGGTCACAGTCTGAAGCCTTTCTTTGTATCTACAAAAGGTCTGAGACACAAAGTCTGCTTTTCAAACCTGCCAGGGTAGTGCAGTACCTACTATGGTGAAACAACCCGGACAAATTAACCCAACCTGGAAACAAACCCCCACACTCTCTCCTTAGCTGAATGTACCACACTAACTGAATGCCAGTGGTCCGCATAAACTTACACCAGGGTGCATGAAGGCAGAATCTGGACCCATGCATTCACAATTAATACCAAAATTTTGTATTAACAGCAACCATTTTGTTGACAGCAATTATTTCTTGCCAGGGAAATCAGATGGGAAATCAGCACCAGGGACAACAGAGTTAAAGACAGATGGCATAGAGGGGTGGGATTCATCTTGTCCAACATGAACTAATTTTTTAAGTTTAAAAAAAAATCATATATACCAGAAAAGTCCAAGAAAACTAATCTCTAAAAACTATTTTTCTAGGTTCCTTCAACAAGGAGAAGAGATAAATATTTTCAGAGGTTTTTTAGACTTATATATCTTAGATATCTTTTTGAGGAGGAGAAACACTATTGTCCAGAAGTGTCTGTGTATCCCTGTTACGTCTAGACAAGGCTTTAAGCCATATACCTAGCTTTTAAAGTCACTCCAGTGAGGTGAAACATAACCTACACTAACAATGAGAACAATATACTGACTACACTACCATTAATTCTAAAATATCTTTTCTAGATTAAAAATTCTGAGTTTTGATGGGAGCATCCACATAATTTTAAGTTTTGCAGACATCAGCTAGAATATTAAGGGCCACATTCCCAGTTGCTATAAGCTATAACAGCTAAATGAAGCTGATAACTTACACAAGCTTACACCACATGGGGATTGGGTACAACCAGCATGAATGCTGCATATGTAAATATTCATGTCCTCAGCTGGGCTTCTAAACCTGATACTGCCACTTCTTCGAAAGATAGGTAACTCAGGCTAGACTTCCTTTACAAGAGTCACTTTATAGATGCCACCAGATGAGAAGTGCCAGTGGAAAAAGCAGTGTCAAACCAGTAAACACCACAGTGCAACAACTATCACCCTTTAAAATTGGATGATGAGCCTAAAAACCATCAGTAGTGCTAAGAATTCACCAAAATCTCAAACAGTGCAATTGTAACAATAGCTGCAGAGCTTGTGCATAATAATTCATACAGAAAAAAGATTATATTTGTGACCAGAGAAGAATGTTATAAGAAAAGCATTTGCTGCCAAATCACTCAGTTCATGAATATGAGGGCAAGTTTTGGGTGTGTTACAGTATCATAATTTCTATGCAACCACTTGGTAGAAGTATTGAGTAGTCTTTTACACAAAACATTCAAGTTTATGATGAATGTCAATAGAAAGTCTCTAAAATTCAGGTGACATTTCTTCACAAACCTGAAGGTTCAAAACAAAGATTTTCCTCTTTGGAAAGTGTAATTCAAACAAGCTGGCATATGTATGCTAAGTTTGTCTTGTTTATTTAGCCTTATCTAAATATATATTTTGAATGGTTTTATCCTAGCAGTGCTTTGGTACTGAAGGTACACTTACTTACAAAATAATGTCTATTCACTATTCATGAATGATTAATAGCTTTATCATAAAGTCAGCACTATGCCTGTCTCAAGTAAGGGTTATCTCACCATTTTCTGTGTAGGTGAGCCTTAAGTCCTAACTTGCAATAATCAAGAGAACTTTAATCAGAACTGCCAATCTCTGTTGTCCCTCCACTGAATTTTTGCTATGAATGTGGAAGCTTCGGACTTGTTCAAATCTCTAGTCCAGTCAGGCCAACATAATGGCACCATCAACAGTCAGTAGCAGATATGGACAAAGCTGCAATAAACTTCAGAGGTAATCATGTTAAAAAGTTATCCATAAAAAGGGTTTTTTCCTCCCTACATGTGTATGTAAAAGTACAACACGCATCATGACTTCATGGAGCTCTCATCACCCAACAGTACACTGTTGGCAGAAGGTGTGCTAAGTGACAGAGCTTGTGGCAAGAGGCAGGCTGAAAGGGGAAACAAAAGCTGGGGTTCAAAGTGGTGTGATGCATCTCGAAGAAAATGTGTTAAGAAAAGCAGGTGGATGTACCAGCTTTTATCCTCAAGAGAGAAAGTACAGATTTGAATTGTACAGAGTCCTGATAAACTGAAGCTTGTCTTCAGTCAAAAATTATCTGAAAAGGCAGTTGCATGAAAGAGAATACTGAAAGGAAGACAAGGTCCCAGCAAGATTTCTGCACAGATTTCTGAGACTATCCAGAGGGAACCGTGCAGCACTTCTGGGCTGCATGCTTTCCAGTGCAGCACTATAAACTCGTTAAACATCTCTTCCCCATTTTGCATTAAAGCAGAGATTTAACCTCTCTATCTAACAGTAAAAAACTTCCCACAAATTCTGCAGCACCAGCTAGACATACTGAGGTAACAAGAGGGAAGCTTACTTCAGAGCCTCCTCTGACTGCTCTCTACAGGTTTCTTTTCCTCTGCCTTCACTCATGCATCAGTCTCATACACCCTCTCCTTGAGTATCTCTCCTACTTCTGCCTGTGATTTTACTCAGTTGATTTACGTTTCCCAAGTATCAGTATTTGTAAAGAACTGGTAAGAAAAAGGGCAGATGAGGTGTTGTGAAAACAGAGCAATTAAAATTTGGCGATTTAAAGAGATGATAGCTATGTTTTTTATTTGTCCCTCATTGTCTTAACACAAAACACCATCATCAACCCCAACTTCAAACGCTTCCCTTTTAGGTATAATTTGAACTAGCAGAAATTACCTCAATCCATTCAATGCTGTGGTGTTTCAGCTATGCCAGCACAGCCACTGCAGTAAAACATGCATGTGCAGACAAGCCCATTGAAAAGTGCTGTAAAACCTGTTTAGGTCAAATCAGCCAGGTTTCTACAGGGGAAAAAAATACTGTCTCTTGCAACAGCAAAGCACATAAGTGCTGCTATTTTATTGCAATTTACTCAATTCAGGCACCAGATGGTTTTTGGGAGAAGTAACAACAAGAACCGTTACCAATTCTGTGCATTTGTTTGCTTTAGAGCATAGTTCTGACCAGGTTTGCTCCTCTACTATATTTTAAATGAAATCTGAGGCCACTGTTAACTTAGCATAGGATTTTTCAGTTTCTCAAAGACACAAACTACCTGACTTTATACATCATTCTTGTTACTATGTGAATCGTAAGACTATCAGAGACCCTTCACACCATAACTAACATGTAAGATATTGTGAACCTCATGGCCCTGAACAATCTATTTCCCTTTCCTGTGCTTATAAAGGTTTTATATCCATAAGATTGCTTTGTACTTATCCTTCAGAAAAATTCATGGTGTTAAAATTATAACAGGTCCTCCTCTGTTCATTCAAGTTTAGACTCTGTTTATCTTAGTTGGCCATGCATATGATTTGGGAAGTAAGAAAACTGGTTCTTATTCAACTGCTCTGGACAGCAAGTCTAGTGCAAAACACAAACGAAACAGTGAAGCCTGGGAGCGATACTGGAGTCCCACTGTCTCTCCTATTTACAGTGGCCATAGTGACTGTATGTGGCATAAGAAAGAAGTGTTAAGCATTGCTGTGGTAATTTACCTGCTGATGCAAACCAAGAGAAGGAGGTGGAAGTTAAGAGGCAAGTATCCAGGTTATCCAATGTATTAGTGCTACCTTATTTCGGAATTAGAGCTGTCATGCAAGGCTTTGATCAATCTTACTTACGGAAAATTAAACTCACATCTCCAACTAATTTGCCTAATTTTCCTGAATGTTCCTGTGTAGACTTGCCTTCAGTCACAGTTTCTTCCCAGATTTGCTGCTGGAGTAAATAGTCATGATTCCTTTCCCATTTTGAGCTGTAGCCCAATATGCTACCATCAGGTTGCATGGAAGGTTGTTAAGTTGATGTGTCAGCTAAGCTGTGGTAACTGTTCAAATGAAGGCTCTTAGCAGCACCAGAAGTGAACTAATTCAACCACTGGTAAATTGTTATGTTTGCATAAATATTGTCAGTCCTGAGCTCTTAGATCTTATCTTGATCCAGATATACCTCTTTTAAGAGCTCTCAATAGCACAACTTGCTTGAGGAAAAGATAGAAACTTTTCTGAGAATAATTTAGCAATCTTGAAAAAGACTAAGAAAACAAGCCAAATCTTTATTTCTTCCCCTGTATTGTGAGAGCAAAGGCACAAGCTAAGGAAAACTAACACGGAAAAAACAAATATGCCATTTCACTGTCTATTCATCACTGCATTTTGGGATCACATCACTGAGATTTGGGATCACTGCAATTTGGGATCAAGAATTGTGTTAAAATTACAAGATCAACATAAATATTTCTACTTATACTAAGTAGAAAGTACTAAGTTCCTTCTCCTGATTGAGGGCATAATGACTCAGTGTCCTAAGGAGGTAAACCCTTCCTCATAGAACCAGAGGAAATGGCCTCAAGTTGTGCCGGGGAGATTTAGATTGGATATTAGGAAAAATTTCTTCACTGAAAGGGTGGTCAAGCACTGGAACAGGCTGCACAGAGAAGTGGTTGAGTCACCAACGCAAGTTATTGAAAAGACATGTAGATGTGGCACTTAGGTCCATGGTTTAGTGGTGGACTTGGCAGTGTTGGGTTAATGGTTGGACTCGATGATCTTAAAGGTCTTTCTCAGCCAAAATGATTCTATAATAAGTTGTAGTGGAAAAGGAGAGCTTTAACTCTGATACGTTCTGTGTTCAGGACAATGTAAACTAGATAGATCAGCTGGCTGGTTGAATTATGGCTATCACACTGCTAATGTAAGCATCTGTTTCTGCTGCTTTTAGGAACCTCATTCTATGACATTGCCCGTAATAAACATACGTGCAATGAAGTGTGAATAAGATCACAAAAAAAATGAAAGAGGTAGAAAAAATAATTCCACAACTAACAGTGACAAGGCAAACGTTTCTTCTATGGCTGCAGAGGCAGAACAAAGAAGACAATTCAGAGCAGAAATATGTACCTTCGCTGTTGACAATTATTGAAGCAGTTCCAGTAGCAGCATCTGTAGTCTGACCTACAAATGCTAAGAAAGGGAAAAGTTAGAGCATGCATTAGTTCAACACACTACTTTCAACCAATAGCATGTGATGCAGTTTAATTGAATTAAATCTGAAATGAACCCATAACCTCCAGCAATTTAAAAATGCTAATTACTCTTTCATGTGCAACAATGCCAGAGAAGCTAACAACAACAAAAAGTGTTAATTTACACCCACAAAACAGAAATGCAAGTCCAACATTCTTTAATTTGGCTACATTGCTGCTTTAGAGAAAGCATGTTATTTATACAGCCTTCTCAGGCACTCTACTCCCACTTAGAAGTATTTCTTTTATCCAATGAAACAATAGAGTCAAGGCTGGAGAAAAATGAAAATATTAAAACAAAACAGTGTTTAATTCTGTGTAGATTTGCATTTCAGCAGTAATATTCGCATGCTGTGAAGGCAGTGGTGGGGGGCTATATGCGTCCTCTTTGAATTATTGTTCAGATAAATTAACTAGAAGTGAGGCTGGCAGCATTGTCTGTTAGAAAGATTGTTCCATGTTTACCACTACAAGAACCTTTTTTCAGTTTACAGCAAATTTGTCAAATATCAACCAGTGGTCCAAAACTGGTAATAAAAACCAGTAGAACTATAGTAGAAAACTGTCCAAAAATTTACTATTTCATTTGAGACAAAGTCTAGTGACTTTTTGTTTAAGAAGCTCTGGGTGTTTTAACATTTTAGAAGAGGTTCTTGATGCTGGGCAAAAGTGGGCTTCTTTCTCAAGATGTGGCCAATTTAACAATCTGCTCAAATTTGAACAAGGCTAAAAAAACACCTAACATCCTGCTCACTGGGTTTTACTGAAGTCTTGCAGGTACTTGCCCTGGAGGTACCCTCATCTAGGTCAGTTACAAGAATCAGAGCAGACCTTCCCTTGCAATTACAGCTTCTTTTCACCATGACCTCGGTCTGCACACTGGAATTAAAAGCAGAGAACTTGAGTCTTTCGTACTTTCAATGCTCTTGCAGCATGAGCAGCAAGTTGCCCAGTTCAAACGTGGGAGAGGGAACAACAAATCAATAAAGATCTAAATGGTCTGAGCAACCCTGGTAGCTGATTGGTTGTGGAAGACAGGAAGACAAGGAAAGGGGAGAATTACAAACCAGATTGGAATTGAAAAGGAAAGGGGTAAGGTGATATGCTACGAAACGTAAGAGCAACATAAACAAAGAAGACATACAAGGACCCAAGGTATGACAGCCAGCAGAACTGGCATTACAGCAAGGATTTTCATTCAGTAACCAGCATCCTTATGTACAACAACAGGGATAGGCGAGACAAGGATTAAACTGAGATGAAAAGCCGGGACTGAAATAAGACCATCTTAAGCAAAAAGGTCCATGCACACTGAACGACCCTTGCCTTCAGATCTTGCAATGCAAGTTGGGATCTTGGATCAGCCTCACCAGCAGCACATCCTGTCTTTCTCCAGGGTTGACCAATGCAGGAGGTGGCAACCAAACACCATTCTGAGATATTATCAGGAGAAATGGGTACCTTGGACCTAAATGTTCCAAACCTTCAACAGATCTACCCAAGTATCAATGAAATGCAATATAATGGAATTTCTGATTTTTTCCCCCTACACTTTTCTTTTGCTGCTAGAAAGATTATTTAAAAATTCATGTTAAGATTGCAAGAGCAATCATTTAAATAAAAAAAAATTAAGGTTCCTTGTGGAATATGCATTTTCATTAAGTGCTATGCATTATAATTACATTATTTACAGGATCAAAGACTTTATTTATGAAGTAGGCATGCTTTGGAGAGATTTAAAACCATACACTAACAGGCACTGTTTTTATGGTATCCTCGCCTGGTTTTCTTACCTAAGTTGAAAGATATGCTAAGAATAAACCTGTATATACATCTGTGAAATATTTAGATGTTACACTGATAAGAACAATAAAAAAGCCCACAAAATACTGATAGTTCTGTCTGTAAAGCAGGATTTGAATAATGCAGTAAATGAAGCTGGTGGCTGCACATTAAACAGAAGAGATAAACAGAATATTGAATAGCCACTTAACGATTGCATCTGTCCATCCTTGTCCACGCTGAAGGAGACAAGCTGTGCAGACAAAAGTGTGATCATGTAGTTAAGTAGTATGCAATAGAGAGAGAATAAGGGTTACAAAGGTGCAAAGATACCACAATATTGTGGATGCCTAATTCTTCCTTTTTCTGAAAGCCTTTTAACATTGTTTTTTATGTATGTGTGTGCTAACACCAGCTGCAGTCTCTAAAATAATGCACGTGTCATTTCGCAAAGCAAAGGTGAAATGTAGTGAGTTTACCAGTGAATTTCCACTCTATCCCTCCCTTCACAACATGAAATTGAGAATGAATAATCAGATTGAATTTTTCAATTTCTCACTGGGCATTATCATCATTAATGCCAGAATAAACACTTGCATATCAGCAAGTTATTTTCAGGTGACTTGCACTGATGCCGTCATCCGAGGTTCAGAGGTAAAAATATTACATTTTATTGTTAGTGGTACAGTTGGTTTCAGAAGTCCCGTATTTTCACCCATATTCACTCATTCCTGCCTGCTGCATCAAAACAGTTATGCATCGTTCTGAATGGTAAAACACAGCCAGTAAGGCAATAAAATAATAAATCCTCCACTACTGAATCTTAAAGTTTAAAAATAGTACAAAAAGTTTCTTTAAAGTAAAATTTTACCTGTAGAAATACCATTCTTCTTCAAATTTTCAACATAATCATTGCCAAAGGAATCCTTCCCAACCTATACAAAAGATAAAAGAATGTGTTTTCTTTCCAGAAAGGTGAGGATGGATAGACCATCTTTAGACAACAGAATTCTCTAACGTAATTTGAATATCACACTTTCTGTGTTGAAGCCCTTTGCCTTATTAATCAACAAATAGTAAACTAAGAAATAACAGTAAAAATGTATTAATAGTATTAACAAACAATAAGAACAGAGTTCTGCAGTTTTCTCCTCCCCTATCTACACCCATGTCTATATATTTAATGTCACTATATTTAAGTTTCGTTGTACAACCACTGTGCTCCTTTGACACTGAAACTTCATGGGGATTGTAAAATCTGGATATGTACTGAGTTAGTTATTCAGCTTTGAATTGAAGACATTGACAGCAATTCCGGTGTCCTTCCTAATTGCAGTTCATATTTTGAATTTTCTACTTCAAGTTTCCTTGGTGGAAAAATATCAAACTGTGGCTATGGGATAGAAAGTGATGATAAATATGTCATTACCAATTTCTATAATTCTTGGTACTAAATGTACTGTTTACAAATTCAACATTCTTTGTTTGCTTTTTTCAGCAAGAGCAGATCAAGTTGAGTTAGGGAGTCAAGCTATAGTGTATTGTTTTTCTAACAGCAAGTTAAAAGGCTTGTAATTTCAGCTCCACTAATCCTTTTAGCTGCTTGCTGTTTATTCAGACTCATACAAACTTCTTTTTGTTACATTATACAAGCTGAACAAAGGAGATGAGGTATATGGAGAAAAAAAAATAGTACAACTTGCTTAATGTCACAGTAGTGTTTTAAATATATTTATAAAGCGAACAAGGCTTTTGATTCACCACTTTTAGCCTGTCTTCAGCATGCACAGCTCCCAAGTCCAAGAGTGAGCTGTGTATCTGAGCAGTATCAAAGACTAACCAATGGTACAGGAAGAAAATATCTTTCAGATTAGGAGCCAAATCAAGATCCTGGTCACAGGTCTAGACAATGAAGGAATTACATGAGGAACCCTAAGGAACGATCCATCTTCTCATAAAACAGCACTACACAGCTGATGGTGTACTTGAGTTACTAGATTCAACAAAGCAATTGCCTCTATTCGCAGTTGTCAGAAATTTATTTATGAGCTCAATCCTTCAGAAAGCTTGGAGAAGGCCTGAGTACTAGGTAGTGATCACAAGAATCAAGCCCTATGATTCAGAATTCTAAAATTTAAAGTGCCACGGATGGATGATCCTTCCCCCACATATTTGACTGCACAACCGTGATCTGAAACATACTTTCATTTCCTACAATTTCTATAAGAGGTTTTTCTAAAGCATTATTAAGGATAGTCTCAGTCTTTCACCAAAAGAAGACAGCAATTTAGGTCAGAATAGTCTAACCAGATGGAACATTCCTCTAATATATAACACCCCCCCCCAAAAAAAAACAAAAACACACCCAACCAAAAAAACCCACCACAAAACCCAAAACCTAAACAGAAAAAAACAACCCAACATCTACTTGGGTCACTGTTTTAATCATTGTTTGCATATTAGAATATTTCTGTATCTCTGACTACTCCCAGCTCGCCAGACAGGGTGGGTTGTCAGAAGCTGTATCTTCTGACTGCTCTAGGCTGGGTGACTGCAGTTTAAACCCAGGCTGTGCTAACCTCTGCAGCCTAACAGCTGTACTACCAGATTGTGTTCCACCTGATGGTATCACCTTCCCCCTCCCTCGCTACTGTGAAGCTTCTACAACAAATCTCAGGATTTGCTCCATTATTTCAGCAACAAAATATTTCACAACCCTTTTCCAAAATCTCAACTGAAACTTCCTTCCTTCAACTCTGGGTCCTACATGACTGACAGACAGGCATCCCTTTTTGCTCAACTGTCGTAACAGCTGAGATCAGTCGTAGTACTTTTGGCTGCAGTGAGACATCTCAGAGCCAGAGGGAAGCCCTTGGAGGGGTGTCCATGGAGGTCCTTTTCCTCTGGAAACTTTTTTTCATGTTAGTTCATCAGCATCCAACCCAGTTAATCCTAGTGCATTTGAAGGGCCTTATCTTTCCATTCAGGCTTTACCCCCAAGGAAGACAGAAGATTAGGCATCAGACTCATTTTAGATTAAGGGCATATGTACTGACCATGTCAAATTATATAACATTGTTTTAAATATTTTCTGCTATTGCACAGACCATGCTAGATGGACTATTGGATGAACAGAAAAATAAATGTCTTATGTCTGCTGACCACAGAACATTGTATGTGCTGAAATAGCATTTCTTTCTTGAGTTTTTAACAACAACAGCCATTTGCACAAGTATTACGGTCACACAGTTTGCGTATCAGAATGAGTGCAATTACAACAGTATTTTTCAATCTGGGTTTTCCCTGCTTACAACCATGTTTTCCATGTGGAGCCAGGGAGTTAGCTGGCATCATAGCAGCTAGAATTCTAGCAGCTCAGAGAATCAAACTCATCTGTATCAGAAAATCAATTACAACAAAAAACATGTCTCTCTTGACATTTTTTGTTTATTCTATATGCTCTTTTTTATTGAAAGTGTTTACTCTTTTTTGTCATCAGGGAATTAAACAGGTACTAAAGACAAGCATAAGATAGCAATACAAAATACAAAAAAACCCCACTGAAAATATCCATCATGTTCTGGACTGCATCTGAGATACAGCTACATTCTTAACATGAAGTGAGAATTTGGGTTTACAGCACTTTAACTTAGATTTAGCTTACGGATCATCTAAAGAGAGAAGACTACATGGCATGGTAATGCTATGTAGTACTTCCCATTTCTAAGAAAGAATCAAATGCAGCCAGGGGTTAAACAGAATTTAGTATACGCAGTATCAGGCTGATGATAGCAATGTACAGTGAAGATCATTCCAAATGGTTTGTCAGAAGTAAACCAGGACCTTTTTCAGCACATACAATGTCTTTCAGACCAACATCCCTCCACCATCTTAATCTAGGATGCTTAACAGATTTTTTTTGGTAACGATCATGACAAAAGGAAAAAAGAAAACAAATAGTTTGGGGAATTTGGATTCTCTCACGAACACTGTTGATTTTTCAGTACTGCAACAGTGTTCTTTTATGAACATGAGTGATTAATTTATTTGCTTAGATCCTTTAGTTAAGATCTGTCTCAGGAATCCTTCACAATTCTCTGTAACTATTCCCTCAGTACACTGCTTTACTCTATGGAGCAAATTGAAGACTGTTACTGTAACATATACCATAACTCAGAGTAACAGCGGCCGCTCGCAGAGACATCCAGGCAGGAAGTAGAACACCGTTTGCATTTCCACCAGCCAAAATCAGTACCTGGTTTTTACACTGAATTCCACAGCATTCAGTGGCATCTCTAGTCATAACTGTAATCAGTTCCACAAACCCCTCTCTCAAACCCTCACCAATCACTGGCTCTTTTGTGCTTTAAAGCTCTGAGGTACGAAGAATGCCTTGTCACTTGGTCTGAGATGTACCTCTACTCCTGTTGAGGACATCCTCTGTCTAAATTACAGTTCTCCTAACAGGATGCCACACTCCAACAGAACATCTCTCTAGTATTAATATTCACTTCATTCTCTGAACTTCAGATTGTAGAAGCAATTGTTACACCTCCACTGGATAAAAAATGTCAGGAAATATGACCAAAACAGAAGCACATTTCTGAGCACTGTGTATCTGTGTGTGTGTGTATGAGGAGCAATCTGGCTTAAAGAAACACTAAATACTTAAGATTATTTGTTGAAGTAAGAAGAATTTAATTGTAGAGGCTCATTCAGCAAGAAAGTTTATACTATGTCTAATTGACCAATGCAGATATATAAGAATGTATATGAGATGAGACAATTTTGTGAGGCAATAAAGTCCCACTTTAAAAAATTCAATATTAACTTTTAAAATTAAACAAAAGTTAACATTTATAGATATTGAATCATTCTCTGTTGTTTCTTTTCTCCAATAAATACACAACAGAAAGAAGAAAGAAAGAAAGAAAGAAAGAAAGAAAGAAAGAAAGAAAGAAAGAAAGAGAAAGAAAGATTAGATTTTACTGAAAAAACAGAAATATGTTTTTGAAAAAAAAAAATTAGAAAATAGAGTAGCTACTAGATTTTATTATGAATGCATATGTTTCCATTGCACTGAGCAAAGGCTAGACCATTAAAAAATAAAGCAAAATTCACACTTGCAGTGGAAAAAAACCCCTTTAACATTTAGCAGAAAATGTTAGCAGGGAATTCATTGCCAGTTCATCTTGTACTTGAATATGATCATTCTTGAATGCAAAGATGATCAAATATACACAATATCACAGAAGCACAAACATTGCCAATATGAAAAAAACCCCCACACTAGAACAACTAGTGATAACAACCCACAGAAATGCTTGCAGGTGTAATCTAGATTTAAAGCTAACATTCTTTAGTCTAAATATTGAATTGGAAAACCAGTGAGAAAGGCTTCCTTGAGAGGTTTCCAGTACTTCTCAAAAAATCCCTGACAGACAATGATCCAACGAATTTAGCATCCTTCCCAGCTATGGCAAAAACCAAAGCATGTCCAGTCAATTTGAAGCTTCATCCACAGTTATCACAGGATAGACAATAAAGTTACAGAGAGAGAAAATTTGATCTTAACCGCAGTAATGATCACTCAAAACTTATGTTTAATGACAAAAATCAAAGAAAAGCATTGCAAGAACATAGCATCTGCCAAGTTGAATCAGCCCCATGGTCTGTGAGCCATTCTTTAGAACTGCTGTGTATCAGATGTTTCAGAAAAGTAGGCAAAAATATCCCATAGCCCACAAAGATGCTAGAATTTGGACATGAACATCTCATCTTAATCTCAGGTAATGAGATAATGATTTAACCCTCAAAGCACAAAGTTTTACATCCTCCTCAAATTTGAAGTGCCGATTGCTGTAACAGTGGGGAACACAAAGAGGAGGGGCTAATCAAGATTACTTAAATTTTCAACATCTCTAAGTCTCTCCAATTCTCTTTTCCATGATACATCAATCTAAGTTTTGCAATCCTTTTCTACATGCAATTCCTGCCAGATATCTAGCCAACTTGTCTTTGGTTCTGGCAGTGTTCTTAAAACAGCCTCCTCCATGCTTAAATTTATAGCTGAAACAAGAAAAAGAAAAGAGAATTAGAGAGGGATTAAAAAAAATCTAAAAAGATAACAAAACCTTTTCTTTAAGTGATCAAAAGTTTTACTGGAACTTGCATGAATATTTAGTTCAGCTGTAATCCAAGAGCAAGTCAGTGCTTACCTTGCAGATCAGTGAGGTGTTGGCCCCAAGTCGAGCAGACTGGACACACTGGTTGGCTCCTTTCCCACCAAAACCAATGAAAAACTTATGTCCAAGGATAGTTTCTCCAGCTCTTGGCAATCGCGTAGTAAGGCTATTTCAATTAAAGTAATATTTACATATATTAGCGACTGAAAATAATAAGCATCTTCAAATTAAGAGTTACATTCTTATAATCCTAAATGGCTCAACAGTCAGCCAGTAAGACTAAAAAACACTCAAAAGACCTTTTAGGGTCTCTACTCCACATTCCACCCGTTTAAGTTTATTCCTTATATGCCACCCAGTCAAGCTTCTTATTTATTACTCGATAAAGGGATTGCATTTCTCTCATTTGTGTTCCATGTTTTTACAGGAAAAGAAGCACTTGATCCCTGACTGGAACTCCCCAGTGCTAACTCAATACAGACAAAAAATAAATCTATAGGTCTCACTGTTCATGGCTTTTCTACTGTAACATTCAGCTCAAGTTTACATATAGTTCTTTTAATTCCATTACATCTAATTATACCTTCCTGAACCATCCTTGAGTAATTTTTCACTCTGTTGGTGTTCACACCCCTCAGAATTGTAATTGTTACCAAAATTGTCCTTCCCTCTGCTGTCACTCAGGCACACAGTACATATTTAACATTTTTCTTTTTTAAGTTTTTCTCACAAATCAAGCTTTACAACTTCTCAGCATTTTGTTGTTTCTTGAATGCAGTCCAATTACATTTACATCCTTCTGGGGATGGGTGCCCAGAACCAGATGCACGAATACAAGCTGAAAGTCATCAGGAGTGTATTCTGGTTTCATTTCCATTTTGGAAAAAAAAGAAAACAAAACTGTAATTTTGTTAACCCTACCAGATGCTTTGCTATCTCCAGTAAAATTTGAAAGGAATAAAAGACACTACTGAGACTATGTGGAAGAATTTCTCTGAATGCAAAAGACTACCTGACTTTTGTCACTTCTATTAAAATACCTAACTCAAAGATGCATTTATAACACTAGACCAAAATATCCACCTCCTTGAGCCATGTCAAGAGGATGAAGCCAGGCTCTTCTTGGTGGTGCCAGGCTATAGGACAAGAGACAATGGACAGAAACTGATGCACAGAAGGTTCTACCTCGAATGAAGAAGAACTTCTTTGCTGTGCAGGTGACCAAGCACTGGAACAGATCCAGAAAGGTTGTGGAGTTTCCTTCACTAGAGATATTCAAGAAGTGTCTGGATGCAATGCTGTGCAATGTGCTCTAGGATGACCCTGCTTGAGCAGGGAGGCTGCAGGAGATGACCCACCGTGGTCCCTTTTAATTCTAACCATTCTGTGGTTCTGTGAAAATTGCTAGTTCAGAACAAAAGATTAGATATTAAGAAGAAATCCTTTAATGTGAGGGTGGTGAGACATTGGAACAGACTGCCCAGGGAGGTTGTGAATGCCCCAACCCTGGCAGTGTTCAAGGCCAGGGTGGAGAAGGCCTTGAGCAACTGGTATAGTGGGAGATGTCCCTGCCCATGGCAGGGGAGGTTGGGACTAGGTGATCTTTAAGGTTCCTTCCAACCCTGAACGTTCTATGATTCTATGCTTCTGCACTAGACAGTCACCACAGATTGTTTTTTGAATTGATATGAAGAATACATCTGAGCTTATACTGTAACGTGTGGGGCATAAGGGTATTTGCAGAATCTCCTGGAATTAATGACAGAGCAGAGCCTAATTCACCGTAAATTCTCAGGAAAAAGCAAACATTTTTCTCCCTCTAATTTTCAATTCCAGCATTCACCAGTCCAAAGGTTTAGGATCATTAGAAAATCAAGAAAACCCAAAATGAAACTAGCAAAGTCAAGTAAGTCCCAAAATCCTAGAAATTAAGATTTTGTCTTTGAAGGAGTTGTTACACGTGTGCTTCATCAGTTTCTAGAGAGACCCCGGTAGGAATGAGGACTCTAAGTAGGAACATCCACCAGCAAAGCACCCCAGATTTTAGTGCAAGGGTACAGTACACAGCCAGCAGGTTTATTTTGTGGGGGTTACCACAGATAAACCCCAGAAGAGCCACATATTCAGCTAATAGCGCTCATTTCCAGAGAGGCAGAGATGGGAACATTTTGTTGGGAAACGTTTAAACAATTTTAAATAAAAATCAACAGATTTTTAGAAATATACTTGTACATAGCCCATATATATATATATATAAAAAATATATATATTTTATATATATATATATATATATATATATA
>VYXB01007952.1:1373443-1415949 GCA_013397135.1 Pachyramphus minor | reverse complement strand
ATATATATATATATATATATATATATGGAGAGGGTTGCTAAGTTAAAACTGTTTGCCCACAGCCAAACCTGGCATGTTGTTTACAACACTGAGTAGCTGTACAGTTTCAGGAAACAAGGTGTAGCAATAAATAGTACTGATAAATAGTAATAGATAAATAATGTTCATTAATGGTAAAATGTGTAATTTATCACGTTTTCACCACTGGAAGCCAAGTAGAGATGGTAGTGGACCAGAGAGTGAAGGCAACAAAACTTAGCTAAGGAGGCTCCTCCTCAGCCAGTGCCCGGGTACTGCACACACACATCTAAAATTATGTGCCATACACTAAGGAAGGGATGTTTCACTCAGCCTTGGTAATAAGTAGGAACAGCAGGTCTTGTATAATTCCTTTCATCCACAGATCTCACTACACCTTAAAAAGCAGAACAACATCATTATTCCTGTTTTGCGGGTATGGAACTTAGTCAAGGCATTTTGCCTTTTCATGCCTTGGGTCAGTCAAGAAGCCAGTGGCAAAACCAAAAATAGAGATCAGCTCAATCCACCAGCTCATACTGTCTTCTCATTTAAATTTTGCAGTATGAAAATGGTATCACGTCTCAATTCATTTTCATTTCTTTTGCTGTTTGCTTCTTTTTTAAGATTATAGCTTTTTCGAACAATTTTCTTCCACAGAAACCTAATACATTTTTAGACAAAGATTAACAAGTGTGACGTCCCAGCACATTTCTGCTAATAGCACTACTCAGAGCTCATATGCATTTTCAAGAAGTACATTCAGCCATAAATATTGTTGTTTTAACAGTGGCCAGACTATGACTTGATTCTTCTCCCTTTTATATTGGCATCAACATGCAACTCCAGTGGAAGCATCATAATTTCACTAGCGAAAAAACAGACTTTGTGAGAGGAGAATCTGGACCTCACTGTTTCAAGCAACAGCAAAACAACTGCCTGTGGGAATCAAACAGCTTGCGAAAGACAGGGATATGACCTTTTCTATTGTGTTGATGGAAAGGCATAAGGCAAAGAGCAAAGGATCAAGTTGGAATAGTGATTTATAATTAGCCAATTCTAAATATAGGCTAAAACAGACTAAGCAAGAACAAGCAGCAGGTTCCTGTAGTTCACTGGAAACAAACCCTTGACCTTATTTCATTTTAGGCATGATTACGAATCACTCCAGAACAATTCTCCACTCCAGAAGCTTATTTTTATTTTCCATATTAAACAAATTCAGAGAACTGATCTATATATAAAGTCTGGAGGTTTCACTTTCACTGAAACCAGTATTCAAGATTTTTTCCCCCCAATATAATGCTATTCTCTCATCATTTAATTCTGCAACTATACTAACTTCTGATTCACATCAGACAATTTTAATGAGCATTTCAGGCTTCTGTTAGAAGCAGGCAGTGATGAGTAATCTGTATGATTAAGAAACCCTATACATTCTTGGCTTATTGATGGTGCCACAAAGAATACTCAAAATAGCCTAAAAGTGATGAAACAGCTAATGTTACTCCAAAACTAGGTTAAATAAGTTAATTAGAAAAACTGTCACATGGGCTTTCAGAATTGTTACATAAAATGTGTTGTAAAGCCATTTACAACTTTGACGTCATCTGAAAACACTGACCTGAAAAACCCAATATAAGCTACTATTCAACAGACTTCTCTTTGCTTATGTGACAACTTCTGCTCAGCTTTGAGGGGATAAACGGTGCAAAGGATACTGAGCTGTCATGTCTTATGAACAGCCAGAAACTAAACTTGAAAATCCCCAACACTTATTAGGTATATAATAAAATTACTATATGTTTGACAAATTGTACATTGTATTACTGAATCCTATTTATAGAGGAAAGTTCAGATTGAAACATCCTGAATTACTTTGGACATCACGAACAAGGAACATAATCACTCAGAATTGCAACTGAGTTTTTACAAAACAATATTTAAATGTAAAGCACAGAGCAACGCTGCCCACATTTTTTCGTGACAAATGAAGAATCGTACATCCACTTATGTTTCAGAGGTTTGGGATGAATAAAGGTAAGCACAGAACCATTTCACCACTGCAGCAACTTCAGCCCTCTGTTGCAGGAAGTGTGTGCCACAAGTTCCCTTAGAGGCTAGAGCTCATTAGCATTTGTATTTTCATACAGACACCCCTTTGGAGGGATGGCATTAAAACCAGAACAGAACTGTGTTGAAGCACTGAATCAGAGGTGAAAGCAGAACATACTGAGTCATTAATGACCCTTTCCCTGGTAATCTGGGTTTTCTTGAAAAGTTCCCATCTAAGCAGTGACTAGATCATATTCAGAGATAGAAAGTATGAAGAAGGGAGAAAGGGAAAGGGAGAGATGTATATTAAGCAGCATTTGCATAAATTGATCCTGAAATTAATCACGGTTTCCTTTCGATTCTTGACACCTAACCAGTGTCTGTTCATAGTTTTCAACACACAAAAGTACTACAAACATGTATTACTGCTGTTAGCTTAGGCTGATGCGAAACTATGCCATCTCCTCAGCAGCATTTTCCTACTGTTCCTCTTGCACTGCTTTTATTGCTTATGGAGCTTCCTAATTCAAAATGGTTTTGTTCAGAAGGCAATTTTTATTTGGGTCAGCAAATTCGTCCAACTTTCTGTACAGCAGCCAGAGTGAGCCAGAACCTGGAGGCCTGAAAAAGTGAGGGGAGGAGCAGCAGAGTCTCTGTGGGCAGCAATACAGCCAGACTGCCTTGAGCCAAAGCTGGAACTTATATTTGATACTACTTTGTGTGTTGAAAACAGTGAATGCCATGTAGCTAAGGTTTAGTTAAGTAGTACAGTATATTTATCTCATTATATATATCGAAGAAAAGCATAAACTATCAGTATTTTTCTGAGAAATGACATGCATGAGAAAGGGAAATGGAAAAGCCCATGAACATTTTTCTCAAAAAAAGCCCCAATTATATTCTCATCAGGCAACTCAGAGGAGAAGAGAATTTGTACATTAGGTTAGATATCATGTTACCTAAGACGACTGTCCTTTAAATAGTATCAAAAGAAACATTCAGATTTTTTTTTAATTCCCCAAGAAAGGTGAAGGTGATCAGAGGTATGAAAATAGTAGCAGAAATTAAATTGAATTAAAAATTTACTTAATAAAAGGGAAGACAATGTAACAATCTAGAATTTAGCTTTGGTTCTGTTCTCCTTGCATCATTGAACAAATCTCTCTCTTTCTCCCATCCTGGGAATTCCCTAGAATGGGGAAAATCCCAGTGAGATTAGAGTAGGTGCAACTAGCAACCGTCTAGTACATACAATTTACTGGCCTTTCATGATTCTCAGAACTGAACAAATAAAAAGGAGAGAATAGTTCTTGTCTCTAATATTAATACAACATTGTGGTGAAAAAGTCTCAGACCTCTTTTGGATCTGGTTTAACCTTTTGGTTTAGCCGTGGTCTGTTTTGTCTAGCTTTATTTTGGAGATTTGAACATGTGCTATGGGAAAGTATCCATAACACAGAGACAAAAAGACCACAATCTTTTCAAAATCTGATGTTCTTGACTCATTTATGTTTTCACCCCTTTTAATCACCCACTAAAACTTCTTATTGGAAAGTAGAATACTTCCAAGATTTCTTAAGAGATTACCTCAGGAATTTAGTTAACTACAGCTTGGTTTAAGTGTGGAGCAGTCTGGTTCTAGGTTTGTAGCCTCCCTTCAGATCTTTAATGACTGAAAACCAACTAAAAATCATAGAAAATCTCTATTTTTTCTTCTTCCTATGTCCCTGAACATGACAATGTTTTCTTTAACAAAACAAAACAAACAAACAAACAAAAAACCACTTTTCAGACAATTAAAATACTTGCTTACTGTACTGCTTGGATGTTTGATAGTCTGAGTTCTCTCTCTAGCCCACTGTAGAAACACTACCCAAGCTGGCATCAGCCACAATAATTGACGTTTAAAGAGAAGCCTTTTTGCAGGACAGTTCTGAAGCACAGTGAGATGCAAAAGCTTTACTCCATCACCCATTTAGAGGTTTTTTAAACCTGTTTGGATTTACATCAAATACAGTTTGTCACCACAACACAAACAAGTGAATGATGAATTGGTGCATAGCAACAGAAATCTGTTCAGTCAGTTTTGCCATAGAGAAAATAGGTATTTTATGAAACATAAATATATATATTTTAATAGACAAATGGTTTTGTAGATCACATTACTGAGTGGGTCTTTAAAAAGACCGACACTTGTAACACATAGAATGAGAACAGATGTCCACAGCACTGTAAGAACTACAACAAACATTTTTGTTGACCCTTTGTGCAGAATCAAATGTTACCTTCCTAGATATTAAAAGACAAAACAAACATAAAGGCATCCAGAAGAATGCCCTGAAGCATTTATGGTAGTGTACTGTAGTGCATTTCAGTGAAGTTATGATATCACCAAGACACGAAAATTCCTGAATTATATTACGAATATGAAATCTTCAACTCAGCAAAACTATTTATTTGATGAATTACCAAAAGTAAAAAGCTTTCTCATGGAACAACAAACCTATAATAATTCCTCACACCATCAGCAGTTAAATTTGGGGAAAAGGTGGACACAACATTGATGAGTTCAAAATCTGTGGAATGTTTAATTCTGAAGTTGAATGTCTAAAGAGATTTAAAAACTCAAACAAAAATAAAGCTATCTTCAGATATTTAAGTCTCAGCAAACATTCCATCATTCTTACCAAACATCTGTTTTGTATGTAAGAAAGATTGTGGAAATTTTTAGAATTGCTACTCTCTAGCTTTATTTGCCTCCCACGTTGTTCTTCATTGATGTCTCTCAATTACATTATTTTTGGAATGACAGTTACATAATTATTTTCAATGCAATCTGATGGTAATGTTAGAATACACTGTCTCTGAAACACGCTGTGCTCACCCAGGACCAAAGCAGGCTGCCTACAGTTCCTATGCTGAACAGAACATTATATCACGATGAAATACCAGGCTAAAGTAGAAAAGAAACCCAACCCAAAACAAAACAACCTTTGCAAGCCAAGCAAAGAGTGATCTTTATATGCCCAAGGATAGATTAACATAAACAAGACATATGAACATTAATCTTTTCTATACCTCTTAAAAAAAAGGATTTATCAGACAACAAGGAACGAAGTGGAAACAACATGGTTGGTGGGACAGGCCACAGGGTCCTGGTTCTCATCATCACGATTTTTTTATATACTGGTAAATCAACAAAGTGATTTGTGCTTTGCTATCATACAGAAAAAAAGGCACCTACCATACAAAAACTTGCTGTTCTTCTTGTCCAGGTAAAAAATAAAAAGAATTCTCCCCACACCATTAAGTACTGGCAGTTTGCACACAAGCACATTGTGCTTTATAAACCATAATATTGGGAGCAATGTGATAGATGTGCTCTCACTACACAGACATCAAGACAAACTAACAGTGAGGTCCAAATATTAACAATTTTTTTAAATAAGATGTTGTAAAAGCACAGGAATTTTGACAAGGATATCTTTCATCAAGTTTGTAAGTACAGTGCTTCTTACAGAATCCACATGGGTCACAAATGAAAAGTATAACCAAAACAATACTTTGTTTGTGTATACTTGATGTATTATAGATAATGAATGCAATAAATACATTTAAATAAATTTATATTAATTATATGGGAATAGAACAGTTCAGTTGGAAGGGACCTACAACTACCATCAAGTCCAACTGCCTGACCACTTCAGGGCTAAATTTTTGGTCAAGTTTTTACTTTGAAATTATCTTACTGCTGATTCACTGATATAAAAATTGTTCTCTGAAGTTCAATCTAATTATAGAGGCATCAAATAAAATCTTGGATTACAGTAAAATTAAGGCTTGTAGGCAAAGATGAGAATGTGCAGGGTGTGTGTGGAGGTACCTGGGCTTTGCTGTCCGAGGTTAAGTCTGCTGTGACAGGTTGGAATCTCCTCTAGGTAAGTACCCTTACCTTTTTCATAATTTAGGTTCTCTTGAAAAAGGTAGATCCCTAAATATCAGAAAGAAAGGTGTAATGCTCTATAACCCTGGCTTCTGATGCCTACCAAGGGACAACTCCTATGTTTCCATTAAAGCACAGAATTTAATGAGCAACAAGGAGTAAAAACCAAAGAAAAATCTGTTCTTTTTGCTGACTCTATACGGAGTAATAGAAGTTCCAGAAAAAATGCTGCTTTTTCTCAATGGGTCGTTTTTTACTTTGCCTTTTCTGGAAAAAAAAAAAGGAAGAAAATGTATTTTAAAAACAATTGAACAATACTAACAGGATATTCCACATGAATAATACTACCAGGATCAGACACTAGAAGGAAGATATATTCAATGTCATTACAGCTAAGAACAGGAGAATGCCTGTCTTTCCACATGAATACTGAACTTGATCTGCTTATCCTTTATTTTCAGTTCTGACCAAAGTTTTTTTTCTTTCTGCTGTTTATACTATCAAGGTTTATGCATTTTGTATAAACTGGGATCTGAAAGAACAAAGGAAGTACAGCAAGTGATGGATAGAATAAATTAATGAAACAGAGTTATGAGTCTTTGAAAGCAGAAGTTATCTTTTGAAAGACGAGAGGCAGGAAAAGAGCAATACAGAAGAGAAGTACCCTGTAAGAATGTCATGTAGAAAGATAACAAGAAGAGGTGAAGGGAAATAACGGGAAATTTCATGGTTCAGGGTTGACATGCTAGTGATCTAGTACAGGAAAAAAGGAGAAAAATAGACTAAATTCAGAAATGGAAAGAAGAGAGAATAAAACAGAGAAGAGAACACACTGATATATTCAGGAACATTACCACCTTCTTATTTTATAATTAGTTGTCACAAAGATCAACGTGTTCTATAAAGCTGCACCTACTTAGGCAACATACTAGTGAAAAATAATTTTATATTTTCTTCAGGCTCAAAGTACATGATATAAGGATCCTTAAAGGAGCCAGGAAGTCAGCATCAAACAACTTACTGCAGCTTGATATAGGAGCTAACAACAGGAGCCATATAAAACAAGCAAGCAAAATCTTACTGGTAAGCTCCTTTGGAAAGAACAGCTCAGACAGCTCCTAGAGGCAACATAATATATATGCCTGCCCAGAGTGTTTTTACACAAATTTGTTACCATTGACTCTGTACAATTTTTATTGCAGCTTTTGATTCGTGCCAGCAGCTCTTTACTGTCAGGAGTAGTGAAATTCACCCAAAGATATTTATGTCTAGAAATGAATCTAGGAAAATGGTTATTTCCACTAACAGTACAGCCAGTAAATAATTCATTAACAAGACAGAACTATTAATCATACCATTCTGTTGCTCACAAAGGGGGAGAAAATACAATATCCTCAGTGTTGGGTGTTAAAATATAGTGCCTAACAATTGCTTATTGTGACAAATACTTTCAAATGAGTTCCTTCATACAAATTCCCATTTGACTGTACAGACTCTTGTGTGTCAAACACCTCCAGATTGAAAAGGCAAGAGATGTTTTATTTTAAATAGTCAAAAAGAATTTCCAGCAATAGCAGGAAAATAACCAAATCAATAAAAAAACTGTGGGAGTTATATGGTAATAGTGTTCCTTGCGGCTAGAAATTATAGATACATTCATAACATAATATTCAATCTGTGTCATTGGGATACAGCAGAAGCCCAAGGAATACCCTGGAGTACTGACGATGTCAGTGCCCCATGGATTGCCATTTTGCATGCTATTTACTTGGAACTGCTGAGATGCCTAAGAACCCCACAGAGAGCAAAAGGCGATAGTTGTTCTCTCTGTAAAGTGGGATGTTACACCATGACGCTGTGGCCATACGCTACAGAGCCTTCCTGAGATAAAACCACGTCTTTCTGTAGCGGAAATGAACACAACTCCCTTCCTCCCCATGTTCATATTGGGCAATTGGTAAATAAGCTTTTATCCCAACAGCCTCTTCCCTGATCATAACATTATTGTTTCCTGACTTTTCATTTTCTTCCAAGAGAGGTATCACTCTGGGTTTTCCAAGGAGAGATGAAGTCTCAGCCTCAGAATGACGGTGGAGCTGCACACTCAGGAGGTGTTGTGACATCACCTGAAATAAGGGCCAGGTCTGTTATGGCATTAGTAATCTCAGTCTCCAAAAACTACATATAGCAATTTTGCCCTCCTGTCTTTTTATTCCAGTCTGATTCCATTTGCACAAATGACAACAGGAAATGGAATTTCTTTCTACTGTAGTCACTAATATGGTAATAATTTCAGGAAGAACCCTTTCACATCCTAGACCTTTTGTGAAACTGGACACGTGCAAGTCCTAATACATACTTAGGGCACAGCATTTTCACATTTTTTCCCTAATGGTCTTACCCAGATTGATTGAACAGATATTTTATGAGAGTTCAGTTCTGTTAGGTGGGAAAACAGACAGGCTGAAATGTGCAGAGGTAGAGTGTATTTCTGAAATTAAAGTACATTAATAAAAAATTACTATAAATTGTGTCTCATGTGGCAATATGTAGACTGATGATGTTCTTTCTCTATGAATTTTCATCTGATGTCTTTTCTCTTTCTCTTCACTCTTGTTTAGAAAAATCTACTTCCTTGGCTTAAAAATTCTTAAGTATCTGAAGG
This sequence comes from Pachyramphus minor, assembly GCA_013397135.1. Classification (NCBI taxonomy): domain Eukaryota; kingdom Metazoa; phylum Chordata; class Aves; order Passeriformes; family Tyrannidae; genus Pachyramphus; species Pachyramphus minor. The sequence goes on along the minus strand of VYXB01007952.1, from coordinate 1,407,268 downwards.
GAAGAAATAAATTATGTTGTGAATCCACCATTCTCATCTTGCAGCATTAGCAACTCTTCTAGCACTGGACACTATATTTTAAATGGATGAATTTTCTTTTGCCATCACAGTGTTGAAACTGGCCTCTGCTGTCACCAACCCACTAGAAAACATGTACACCCTTAGGAAGGTTCAACAAAGAGATTCAGCTACTGATAGCTGGCAAATAGGACACCCATTAAAAAGATGAAAAGAGTGACGATCACGTGATTTTCTTTTTGTGGGTAGTGTCTAACAGCTTACTCACCTCCAAAGGTGAAAAATGCCAGCCTAATGAGAGAATTGGCGATCTTGTGAATCTGTAAGTCAAGCATTTAAGTAGCTCTGAATAAAAAACCCATAAGGAGTACCACAGGGTTTCAGACAGGTGTTCTTTGCCAGGTGAGACAACACAAGATGGAGTAGCTGATTTTCTTCTCCCATTAGGAAAATACACCCCAAAAACACATCACCTGCTAGGATCAAATTGTTTCTGGATTCATTTACTCCATTACCCAAGAGAACTCTCTAGAGAATGAAGCAATAGTTTCCCAGCTCCACATGGACTAAAACTAAAACTTGGTAAACACTAGTTTTATCTCACAAACCATAATTTTTAATTGCTAACACACATAGGAAAAGCATAATCCTCCACTGATGATATCATAGTCTACTGCCATGGAAATGACTGCAGTATCATAAACACAGGTTTAAGATGACCTCACTTTCATAGGAAAGAGGGAAATTTCACTGGAATGTGAATGACATAGGGAATAAACACACACAGATAGTATACAGTGAAAAACTCTCTTACTAGCCAATTAAAATATGGAAGATGAAGATGACAACTAGACCTGCAGCTGAACAGAAAAAGGGTTCTCCTGCCCAGACACTGTGTTCCTGCTTATGAGTCTTTGAACAGAGAGCCCTCTGAATTCCTGTCAGGATTCCCCTTTGTAAGTTCACTACACCAGAGAGGAGTGAAAAATCCCTGCCCTGACAGGCTTACCGTTTAACCACAAGAACATGAACAAAGTATGGCTATAAGAATACAGTGTAGGATCTCAAAACAACATTGTAGCTGGAATGCTTCCTAGAATGAGTAAGTACTTCAGAAGTGGGAGGAAGAGAACTCCACAGTCTCTTGAAGCACACAAAATAAGATGAAATCAGACACAAATGCAGAAGTACAATCTCAGTGTGGCAAGTGCTAAGCATTTTGGCATCGGCTCAGGAAAATACATATATTTAACCTTCAGCTCTGAAGTACTCTGAGAGGCACATTACAACTCAAGGATTGGAAGCTAAAATTTGTGTGTAAGCTTTGTTGCCATGAGCTGGGAATGTCGAGCACTGTGCTGGACCCCAAGTTAAGATGAGACAAGAAGTTTGAACCAAGAACAGGGAGTGGAGAAATGTAGAAGGCGATAATGATCTCACTTAAGTAGAACCTTTCATCTTGAAGGATCTCAAAGCAATTTACAAACTCAAACAGACCAGACACTGCAGCTGGTAGGAACAGAAGCAGACAGCTGGGAACTCGTTCATGGGAAGGAGGAGGTAACAGAGGCCTTACTCAATGCATATCTTCCAAAATGCTGGTGCTGGGAGGAGACAGCAGGACTAAAACAGAGCTATTCCCTGGTCCTTGCCATGCAGCTGTGTGAGAAAATTGCAGTAAGCAAGCAGGCAGTCAGAGCTGACAGAAAATGAAGCAAAAAACAAGGCGCCTGTGGACAGCAGGGGACCTGTCACTGTTAGGATTGTAGTTTTCCTGCCTTTTATCTCAACTTAGACTCCACAGATTCTTCACACTTTCTGCAGTAAAACCTTAGGTCTTTCCTACTACCTTTGCCATTTTTAACACCTTCCTCCAATTCTCTTTACCTTTTCCCTATCTTTTTACAAAGCAAACTGCCCTTCTTCCTGTCCTCAAACTCCAAATTGTTTTCCAAAGTACAGTAGGGCAAATAGTGCTACTCTTGGTGACTGGGAAGCCAAAGAAATTACTTCAGCTATGGCACTCATGTAGTACAGGCCTGACTGTAGTACCACAAGAAGTATACTTTAGCTCAAAAACACTATTAAACACATACTATTAAAACTTAACTAGATAAACAAGTGTAAAGAACAAGAGGTATATTAGTTACTGCTGAAATGGAATTGTCTTTGGAAGAAAACACAGTGCCTAATTGCAGTAGACAGTAGCGTAGGACACAAAATGAAGGCACAAATGAAAGGGCAGGGACATTTCAATTAAACAGAATCCAGAAATCAACACTTTTTTTGCACTTAACTTGAAAGACATTGTGTGACCCAATTCACATTCATATTTCCCGAGATTTTTAAAATTTCCCCCATTTCCATTTAGTAAGGGAAGGAAAAAAAAAAAGTTTTCATGGATAAGAGCCAGAGACAAGGGCTGAGCAGGTGTTCTAGTACCACCAGTCCGTCTCAGAGAGAGCCCACAGCATCCTCTGTGGGACAAACAACAGTTTCTTTCAGAAGGTGCCAGCTGGGATCAATGGCGCACTGTCCCTCGCTTGGGGTTCATAACCTTAGCTGCAAATGCAGCTCTTGTAATGGGTTAAAAAAAGGCCCTGGTGGCCTTGCCCTAGTTATTTTGTGTTAATTTAAAAAGCACCCAAGCAGACATTTTCCCTCCTTTTTTCCCTCTTCAATATTTTGTCATTTTTTGGTAGAAGAACTTTGTTGGAAGCTTTTCAGGTATGGAGTATAACACCAAATACTTTTAACGCGCCAGAACATTAAACTGTGTCTCACCCTAAAATAAACCATCACTCAGATTTTGCTGCAGGACAACAATTTAATTTCAGTTTACAGCAGTGAAAAGCTTCTTTGACATGAATGAGCTTGGATCAGGCCCCATATCAGCAGTGTCTGGGCCACTAGAGATATTCAAAAGCTGTATATGCACAGAAGACAATTTTCTTAGTGAATGCCATTACTGAAGATTTCATCAACTTGGTTCTTATCCCATTTTATTTTTTGGGGCCCCAAGATACAACTTTCTTCCTGTTATGTAAGAGAAGGCAAAGAGAAGTTTCTCTAAACCACATTTAGTCCTCCAAAATCAGAGCAGAATAACAAATTGCTGAGCCTGTGCATCCAGTGTTTACTATACACCCAGACTTTGCGAGGTCAGAAAAGAAGACATGGGGCAGACAGCACTGACTCTGAAATCAAGCCCAGATTTTTCACCATTACATAAATTAAACAATTCACAGATGACACATTCTCTCATGCCTTGATGCCTTTCTCTGAATCCAGAAGATTAATTTCCTCAACTGGACTAAGCTTGTATTCCTTCGCAGTTGTGCTTTCCCATGCTGCTGGCAATGGCAGATTGACTAGAACGAGGAGTGGCTGCTGCAGGGGAAGCATTACAGATAAAAACAAAAACACAAATGAAATGAATTTGAAGGATTCTAGAACACTTTGCTGCTAGGAGAAGCTGAAGAGCAGAAAAAAATATTAAAACAAGACAATACCACTAAAAGTTGATGACTGTGCATGCAGGAGAAATGGTGGAAATGAGAACATGTGTGAGATCTTGAAACAAAGCAAAGAAGAAAATGAAGTCATATGTGAGATTTCCTCTGCTCACTCAAAAGAAATGTAAGAAAATTCCTCTTCATATGCCCATCAACTGCCCCAAAATTGTTGTTCCAAATACTGCATTTCTAAAAAAGAAAGTGCATACATAGCTTTGGATCATAGACCTTTCTAATGTGCCAATGAGCCATTTCCTTCAGCAGTTCAGCAGACAATAACCACCACTAGAGACTTAAGATGAAGACAGTAGGATCTCACTAAAGGAGATACCTTTGCCATTTGGCCCAAGCAGAGGTTATGCTCCGTTAGCAAAGGTAACATGATATGTCTGCCTGGGATGTTTATACTGGGTGTGTTTTGTCACTGCTGTCTGCTCCAGTCCAGCAACACAGCACTCTGTGTGTAGCTCAGTGCCTTCTCTGCCTTGCCTCTCTTCTCTTGCTGAATGATTTCAGTCAATCAGTTTAATATTCATGATAATTATTAAGGCTGGTTGGTACAACAGTAGGCTGGAAGCAGAACTTTTACTTCTACTCCCTAAAGGGAGTGAAGCAATATGATGATAGGAAAGAGGTCCACAGAAAATTCTTTAAATTCTGAACATTCTAACAAATACAGTTTTACAGTATTTGGACCGTGGTGTCATTCTCTTAAGTTAAACTGAAAGGCTGTTGTTGTTGTGACTATCCAAAGACTGTTTTTCCATCTTACATTTTGTTCTATGCTTGTGCTGTTTTCCATTGCCATGCCAAAGTTTCTCCTGTTTATGGTAATTGTTTTAGTGTGTCTGGCTCTCATTGGTTTATATGTTTAGTCTTGTCCTGATTTAATATGAATTAAAATGCCAATGCCACAACCAGTCTGAAAAAATGAGTCAGAAGAGAAATTATTTAAATAATACTATGGATGGTACCCGTCTGGTTTGATATCTAGATCATATTGAATAATGCTGTTTTTGTTTTCTATTACTATTGCCTGGTATTGCCAATGAAATGTTGATTGTGATTCTGACCACAAATATGTTTTGTTCCTGGTCCTACTAAGCCAAAAGAGTGTGGTTTACTGCATGTATGTACGTGAGGCTGTTTTGATCATATGAAGTTCACTTTAGAAAACCCACATTCTGCCACTGCAGCGCTACAGCACAATGAGAAAAGAATTTCCAATGAGAACAGTGTTTTAAAAGCAAACCACTGGGCCTCTTCCCTTTAGAAGAATTTTAATACACACTACCCTTTCTTCTGAATTTGATTATTCCTCAAAATTACATCTGTCTTTAACAGAAGGTTCCTGTCCTTTTCTGTCTCGGTCATTACATAAGATACAGCAAATTTCAAACTGTACGTTTCCATTTCACACAGAAGTTACGCTTCTTTAAATCATGAGTTTACTGTACTGAGTAAAAACATTATGCGCTGACTTTTTTAGTGGTGAATCTGGCTACCATATGCCCAGTGGTACCTTGAAACTTTTCACTACCTTGTCTCTACAGACCTGGGAATGCTTAACATTTAAAGTCTGACACTCTGAGCTTCTAGCTCTCCAGACAGAGGGACAAGGTTGTATTTTAAAGGGCCAACATGGTATCTTCCCAGTTTGAGTTACAACACAGCTTTGTCTAGCTCTTATAGAGTCTCAACCAATATCATTATCTTCTAAGAAGATAGGCTTTAGTCTTGAGCAGTGAATATGCCCATCAAACACAACGTACCCAAAAATGTGTCTGACCTCCTTTGCGTGACTCTCACAAATTCATTCGGGTTCCCCCAGATGTGTTACAGGCATTTAACATGATCACTGCTATTCAAGTCTCTTGCAAACTGAAACAACAGCATAAATGACAGACAAACTCACAACCCCCCCAAATGTTCTTTCATTCCAGCTGAAAAGAACCCTAGCTTTAAATCTAGAATATGCAGCCCCCTCTAAATCCCAGATACAAAGACAGTCAAGAGTTATGCTCCTGGCACCAATCCTAATTCTAACCCGACAGTTTTTGCCACATTTAACAAAACTTGTTTATAGTTTCCTGTTCCATCTAGGTGCAACCAAGCCTACTGCTTAGCCCTTTCTGGTAATCTTACACAGATTTTTGTAACCCAGAATACATTTAAACTATGTCTACACTATGTCTACTATATGGAGATTTTTTTCAGATTAAACTCTTGCCAGCTAAACTTAAACACACTCTTTTTCTTATTTTATTAAGTGGTTATAGTACTGTGCTAGTAACAGAAAGAATGAAGCTGTCCCTTGCAAATTAGCTTATCACCATAAAAAGCTCTCCACTGCTCCTTAAAGTAGAGGCTAATAATGGTGAGTCAGATACAAGCTTGTGATACCATTTGTACAATTTAGGAAACCCTCTCAGCTGACTGAGAAATAAAATGGCTTTTCTTTGACCACTTAATCTCAGTGTAACAGCCTCTATCACTACAGCCCATGCTGCAATCTCTGGTTGCAGCGTGGCCAGTTAATATGACTTCAAATGAATGACGCATTTCTATCATATCAAATTTGTAGCCAAAAAAAAAGGGGGGGGAGTTTTCTTGTTTGTTTGTTTAAGTGTCAAGAAAAGCCCAAAGCCGCAGCTGTCAGAATTTTTTGATTACTTTTTTCTCCACACTTTAGACAGACAGCAAAAGGAACGTCTTGAGGTTAGAGCACCACATTTTACATTTCAGTGCAATGTCTTGAGCATCTGATAGCTCCTTCACACATAACATCAAAATCAGTTCCCCAGTTCTTACTCTGACTTACAAGACAACCATTCCTCTTGGAAAGCTGCCACTGTGTTCTGCAGATTACATATAGCATTAAATCTTTCTGACACAGGTTCTATGATTATTTAAGGGGTTTAATCATTTCTGCAACACAAGTCTATGCCTAAACAGTACTTACACCTCAGCATATTCTTCTAATCATATATTCTGCACTTTCTTGGCCCACAGGCTTTGGTATGATTGTCTGTAGATAGAGGATACTTTTTTACTGCAGAATTCCTAGCAGGACCAGCTGATGCAGTCCAGACACATAAACTTTTAAATCCTATTTTAACCAAGTCTGCATATATAGTTTAGAAACAGACGTGTTAGAAACATTTGCAAGTTTACTGGGACTGATAAGGTCAGTCAGTTCAGGTTAGGATTTGCATCATTGCAAACTCTTGCAATTTTGCTTGTATTCTCCTGATATTTAGTATTCACTATAATGCCCAGGCTACAGGAACCAAGACCTTTTATGAGCTTCTGTACTGTAATTTTTAAAAGATGTTTCCAGACCTATGTACCAAAAAAAAAAAAAAAAAGATAATGAGACCCAAGCAATTAATTTGACAAGCAAAATGTCCTGAAAATAAAAATAAATTAAGGCATTCTTTAAAAAAAAATGATATAATAATTTAAAACACAGCTTTGGAATGCAGAGGTGCTACATTTTTGAGGGCTTCCTATATCCACTTCTAGATCTGCTTGGATACCAACAGCTTGCGAGGCATTCCCTCTCCCCCCTCCAATCTGATTTCAAAGTGTCACACAAAATGTTGCCTGCAAGTAATCAACTTACAACCTACTGTTTCATGGAACTAACTTCGGTTTCTTTGTCATATTGTTTCTTTCTCATTTTTCCAGTGGTGATAAGTGCTTTGAACTGAAAACGTGTTACAGCTGACTAGCTTTATTTACTTCCACAAAATCGTGTCAGACTCCTCTGCTGATAACAAGTCTCAGAGTTCACAGTTTCCCGTGCAGGTTACTGTAAAACGCTGCTTTCCTGGCCAGGCCAAGGCCGACCCACCCGGCACAGCTGAGAACACAAACCCGACTCTCTCCTCTCTCCAGTCACAGACAGCTGATCAAAGCTCCAGCGCACAAACACGTTCAAACTTCTCCCCGTTCCCACACTCTTCTTTCAAAGCACTGTTTGTGGGCTGACATCACCCGGGCCCAGCCGCCCCCCTGCACAGAATCCCAGAACGGGTGAGGTTGGAAGCGACCACAGCGGGTCACCTGGTCCAACCTCCCTGCTCAGGCAGAGTCATCCTAGAGCTCATAGCAAAGGATTGTGTCCAGACGGTTCTTGTGCCTCTCCCGTAAGGAGACTCCACACGCTCCCTGTGCAGCCCGTCTCGGTGCGCGGTCTCTCCCCCGTCCCGGCCGCAGCCGCGGTCCCTTCTGCCCGGGGCCGAGCGCTCCGCCCCTGCCATCCCGGCCTGGGGAGAAACGTGACGCCCGCCCAGCTCGGCTGGGGACCATCTCGGCCTGGCCCGGCACTCCTGGGAGCCCCCGCTCTGCCCCGGGCACCGCGACGCCCTGCGCTCCGCGACCTCAGGGCCGCAGGAAATCCCCTGGCGGTACTGACCTGACCAGGTCGGTCATGCAGGATCCCACCACCACCACCTGCGCGGCCATGGCGCCGGGCGGCCCCTGGACCCTGACCCGGCCCTTGACCCCGACCCGGCCCGGCCCCGCCGCCGCTTCGCCCGTTGCCAGGGGCGACGGGCTGCCGGCGGGGGCCTTCCCCCGGCAGTGCTGCCCTGCCGAGCGCCTGCTGCTACGGCGGCTCCCCCTCCTCCCGTCTCCCCCGACCCGCTCCAGCCGCGCCGAGCCGCCAGGCAGTCCGCGCAGGCACTTGTGGCGGCCACCACTACCGGGGCCTGTGAAGACCCCTCCGGCCCGGGCGGGGNGCAGCAGCGGGCGAGAGGGGACCCGGCGCCGGGAGGAGCTGGCCCAGAGCCGGCGGGGGCCGGTGTAAACAGCGGCGCTGGAGCGGGGCGGGGCGGGCGCAGCTCCGCGGGTGGTGGCCCCGCCGCCTTCCAACGGGGCGGCCCCGGCTGGGGAGGGAGCGGGGTCGGGCCGGGCCGGGCTGGGCCGGGGTTGGCCCGGAGAGAAAGGGGAGCGCAGGAAGTTCCACCTGAATACGAGGAAGCCCTTCTTTACTGTGCCGGTTACCGCGCACCGGGACAGGCTGTCCGGAGGGGCTGTGGAGTCTCCCTCTCTGGAATTCAAGAACCATCTGGATGCAGTCCTGTGCAGAGTGATCTAGAATGACCCTGTCTGAGTCGGGAGGTTGGACCAGGTGACGCACTGGTCCCTTCCAGCCTGACACGTCCTGAGATTCTGAGCGTTCTCCCGTTGCAGGGCTGAGGGAACTCAGGGATGTACCAGGGCCCCGCAGATCCACGTTGCTGGGCGCATCCCGTGCGTGCGTTCGAGCACAGCAGCAGGAGGTGCTGGGGGGTGGTGGGTCCTCTCCTTTACCCACTCACACCCAGACACCGGTTCCTGCCACCCCCAAAAGTGAAAACCACACAACCATGTTACCGACGGCCACGCCAAGAGGGTCAGACAGGAAAGGACCCCTCGCACTCCCAGGCCTCTATCACAGTGTTAACCTTTGCCTTCTTAAAGCTTCACTAAATGCCTATAATGCTGTTGCTGGGGGGGGAGGGACAGAGTATCTCTCATTCAGGCACTGTCCAGTGCCTGAAGCAGTGCCTGGGATCCCATAGTGACTGTGAGGCATATGTAACATTAGCCTGAAGTTATTCAGCCAGCTGAATCTAAAGGGATGCAACTACTAGTTTTGTTTGCTTTTGTTTTGTTTTGGGAGGGAAACGGTCCAGTGAATTTTGTTTTTGTTAATTCCCTTGAGTTTGTTTGTGTTTGGTTTTCAGTACTGTGCAAAACTTAAGCTAGGGAGGAAAAAAAATGGTATATGACATCTGAAACTTAGGCAAATGGTACAGATTGTGGTCTAGTTTATAAAGCCCTTTGTTTACAAAATAAGTTTAACTGATACAGCTTTTTATATAGAAGGTGTTGTGATTAGAAAGAAAGGATACAATAAAATCAGCAAAAATGCCTAACAGTAATCTATATCTTGTTTTGACAATATCTGCAAATTTTATTAACAAAAAGATAAGGAATCTCATTCTGCAGTTAATTTTGGAAGGTGCATCTGTTCAACTAGCTACCACGTGTACCTCTTATGTCTGACATTTTTACCTTCATAACACTTACAGTCCTCTTAAAATGTGTTAAAACCAGTTCTGAGATCCTCGTGTATAAGTTTAAGATTTTGAAAAGGATAGCTTGTTTTTCAGCATTTTGTCATAGTTTAGGTTCTTATCTCCATGAGTCCACCTGCCCCCTATTTGAAATTAGTCTTCCCTTCAGCAGGGATGGCAGGATGAAGTATGTGCCCTGTTTTAGCCACTCTTGTGCAAAGTGTTTTAGTTTAAACTCATCTTTATTAGCTCTTCAATGTAAGCCATTGGACTTTGCATTGAAATAGGTCAGGTGTGGGCTTGTGTTCTCCCAGTCCCTCTGGGGAAGAATAAAGGTAAGTAGGCAGTAATTTTTGGTAGAAAAGTACCAAACAAGAGGTAGTGCATTAAATTGCTGTAGGTGTTTGCTTAGCAAAGTTAAGTTGTTACCATTGTCAATTATGGCAAATCATATATGTGAAGCGTACACATTATATGCCAGGGCATGGATACTTAATCTTCAGCTTCTTTGCTGCCATAAAATGTTGGAGCCAGTGTATTAAAGATAATTACTGTTTTTAGGAAGTCTTACTTTATTAGTCTTTCTGTTTGCCTTAATATGTCTGGCCGTTGTTTTATTCAGATACATTCCAAATGGCAGGACAAACACTCTTTCGTGAGCATTGCTCTGTATTGTTTCAGTCTGAATGACTTACTAGTTAATAGAATGTGAAATAGAATGTGAAATTAATGTTGGTCCCAGTTACAGAAGACCATGAGTTTGTAGAATATCCAGTAGTTACTAACTAATACTTGTAAACTGAGTGCGAGAAACAACAGAAAATTGCGGTTATTGCCATGAGTTGTTCACGCTCTCTTTTTAGAACACATATTAATACAGCAGTCCATATGCAGCACTTTGTAAGAAAGTGAATGCAGTCTGTATTGTTTTTCAATTAAATGCATGTTTTAAAAAATATCTTTTAATGGTCAGAGTTTAAGTATGAGCATTTCTGGTCCACGGATGTGGCATGTTTATGTTAACTTCAATCTTTTACAGCCTTTTTGTCCAAAACTGCCAAGTTCAGTTAATTTTCAGGTGAAACTGTGCCTAAGAATATGATAAAATATGTTAAGATTTTAGTAGTTTGGTTACCCTTCTTTTCTCCCACTTACCACAGTCTGTTGTTGTCCACATACCCTAGTCTTTTTGTGGTGCCATGAGTTGAAATGTGTGCATGCTCAGTTTCTGCATTTCACCTAAAAGGCAACAGGTTCTTAACAGCTGCTGACTTAGTGGCCTGTCTGATTTATCATAAGGTCACGCAAGTGCAGCATTTCTGAAAAAACTGTGCTTAAACTGTGTCTACATCAGCTTCCTTATCTGTTATGTGAAGGAAGATGGAAGATACTTTTCAAAGAGTATGGTGATACCAGTGAAGGAGAAGCAGTGTTAGCCTGTAGAAGGCATCGTGAAGTCCTAATGAAGTCCAGTGTAAAAATAATACTGTTTATGGGGACACCAGTGCTATTAGAAATTGCACGTGAGAATACAGAGAAATAACCAAACCCTTGAGCCCATTGCAGTTACTGTAAGTCCCATTGATTTCAGTGGAAGCAGAGCAAATGTCGATTACAGGCCTAATGGAAATGCCCACCAGGAGGTCTGGGTTGTAAACTGTCAGAGTGGCCATCAGTCTTTTTTCTCTTTCTCATAGGAATAGGACCTTAATTAAAGGAGCCTAGGACATAATTCTGCTTTTATGTTGATATTGAATAAATGGTCTTCATTGAATACTGCAGAGGTAGGAGGAAAAAAAAACCTACCTGTTCTTAGCTTATAAACCTGTGCATACTTAGTACTTACTTGTCCTTTGTGTGCTTAGCTTTTTTTTTTCTTTTGATGTTTGCATAGTGCATGTGAATTTACATCAAATAACTAGGCTATTTTTGGATTTTATTTCTCTTTGCCATCCCTTTGTAGCTCAAGACAAAAGGAAGGACGAACGTACTAAAATGTCACCTGAGGTTGCCTTGAACAGAATTTCTCCGGCGCTCTCGCCCTTCATTTCCAGTGTGGTCAGAAATGGAAAAGTAGGACTGGATGCTACTAATTGTTTACGGATTACAGACTTGAAATCTGGGTGAGTTCCTTGTCCAAGAATCCTACCCCCTCAGAGTTGAGATGTCTTTTCAGAACTGGATTTTATTAGGTTCGTGTGGATTTAGGCTCTTCGAATATAGCTGGAGCTGACATTCCAGCTACATGAGTTTTTGTCTTACTCCCATTTTGTAGTTTGGGAGACTTAATTTGTCATATTGTTGGCAATAATAATCTTGTTAAAACACTTTCATCGCTGCCACTTGATAGTGCTGGTTTTCAGCAGGGAGATAAACATTTTTCCTGTTGTTTACCACTTGCATACTTGATCTTTTCTGTAAATTAAAAAGTGAAGGTAAATTTATGTGACCTTATCTGTAGGCATGAATATGCCAAAACAGAAAAAACCCCCACCCTTTTGTTTTATCTGACCTCCCTCAAGTTCAGTATATCAAGTGGCTATAGGGCCAAGTGTTGAAATAGGCCAAGCTCCTTCTTTTATTTTTAATTCTAGAAGGGTTCAGATTAGCTTTCAAGTAGTGATAAAATTTTGGGATTCAAAAAAGATGAAGAGACTTTGGTGTGTAACCTCTGTGAATAGTAAACTGGGAGAGTAAAATGCTTAAAGTAGACTTTACTTTAGGCATTGTGCAGAGAGGGGAGACTCCCAAAGTGGCTGATAAAGAGAACTTGAGATAAGACATGTCAGAAATTGCTTTAGTCTTTTAGCAATTAACAGCACCCATTGATTCAAGTATTTATTTTGATACTGGAGCTCAGAGCCTGAAATTACTTTTGCTTAAGGTATCCAAGTCACCTGTTTTGTACAAACTATTGCTTTGTGTACCATTTCAAACGATAGCTAATGAAATCATTGATCTTGAGATCTTGAGAACCACCACAAACTGCTGTTGTTAAAAATTTAGTTCTGCTGAAAACTGTTTAATATGCTCCTGCAGGCTGTTTTATTATGGTTTCATGGAGAGCTTGGGAGGTGCTTTTCTGGTGCTTTTCAGGAAGGTTTGAATTCTAGGGTTAGTTTGAAAGCAACCATTCCCTCCTTGTAAGGTGCTGTGACAGAGATTTACTTGAAGGTCTGAGAAACCATGACTTTATTATTAGTGTTGACTGGCTTGACATTTAGGCTTGCAAATTATGTAAGATGGGCTGAGCAGTTCTGCATCTGCTGCTGTCATTTCGTGCTGGACCTTGCATACTCTTGAGCTAGTCTTCCAGGAAGGCTGAGATGGGAGTTATTGAAATCTGAGAGAAAGGAATACAGAGAAAGTAGAGAGAAAACACAGCTGTAGTTAGTGGTAAAAGTGTCAGTTTACTGGGAGGTAGATAAGAGTTTTGATCTCTGCCCACTGAATGCTTATGCTGCCTGCCTGCCTGCCTTTAAACAAATAGATTGAAATAATAAAAAGCAATATTTTCTAGCTGGCTCTTTCCAGCGGTACTTTTAAAAGATACCTTAATATTTTTGGCCAATGATCTTACCAAGAAATCTTACTTTTGTTATATTCTGAATGTTTTCCAAGACTTTATTCTTTAAAAAATAAAAACTGCCACCAGCTGCATCTGTCACCCAAACCCAGTGGTTCAAATTGTATAGTCACTGTGTTGAACGTAGACTCTACGCACGAGTACAGCACCTGACAGAAATTGTCTCATACCTTGTTTGAAGACACAGGCTCTGCTGTATGCAGAGTGTTAGCAATATTGGGTTTTGTAGTTCTGGAACATAGAAATGAACCTCATTTTTGTGTTGGGGCTTTGTTTGGCTTGAGATTATTAGCAGATGGAGTTGGGATAATCAAGATTCTGTATTTAGTTGAGAATTATTTTTTAAGGGCTTTTTTTTGCTACAGCTAAGTTACTTGAAAGCGTTATTTTAGACAGGATTAATTAGCAATTGCTTTGTATGTAAATTTTGTATGTACATTTCTTTGAAATGTAAATTTCATGCATGTGTGTTTTTAGTAAAGATTTTTGTTTATTACAAATAATTCATTGTTAGTTTATTTATAAGAGAAAATTTTGAATTTATGCATCAGGGTGGAAATATGAAGTTCTTATGATTTAGTGCCTTATGATGTCACTGAAGAGGTAAACAGTGTAAAATTACTTGACATAAGATGGATGCATCATAGTATTATAGGGAAGTCCTTTCCATAATTGAAGATCTAGTTCAGTGGCCCTTAACTTTAATGTAGGTACCTTTGGTTCTCCATAGACTGTTTCTGAGAGTCCCACGTCAGTTGATAAATAGCAAAGTCCCCAACCACTGTGTTGTTACTAGGTTTAAATTTGTTTTGTGCCTCTAAAGGAAAACTTCATAGATCTCTCGAGAGTTCCAAAATGGCTTGCAGACCATGAGTCTACTCTCTTCCCGTGCCCTTGCATCCCAAGATTATCCAAACCCCTGTATACTTTCACTTTTGTTAAGCTTTTTTGAAAAGAAAGCATGACAATGCAGATGAAATAGTCAGCAGAAGTAAATGTAGGTGATACCCCACATGAAGAAATAGAAGTATGAGGCCATAGAAGTTGGACATAAACACTGAATGAACAGGATGAAAATAAGGACAACTGTTGTTAGAGGAATGGGGATGAGGTACAAACATTAATTGCAAAATTCCCTTTAGTTTCAGTGGGTTGAAATCAGGCTTTCAACTTAAAAAACAGAACAGGCAGCTGAGAAAGAGGGGCTAGGTTGAATGTTTGAAGTCAAATAAAAGGCAGTTCTCGATCTCAAATGAATATGACCATTTTAGAAGTACTGTCTGTTCAGAAACTTTGCTTTTGAATAGTGATTGTACATTTACTGACACATGAAAGCAGTTGTACCCACCCTAGTTTAGGCTGTAAAGACCCTAGCCTAGACTGAGTCTATTACAGAATGTGCAGGTATTTTATGCTTTAACTGTTGTGTTTGGAAGATTTTTGAGAATAAATAAATACAATCTTACTGTAACCTTTAAAATATTAAAATACTTGGGATAAACATCTCAATAGCTATTAACTTTGAAAACAGAAGTACCTGTAAGCTTTTGGGTCAAGGGCCTACCAGCTGTGTGGCTGCTCTGCTGACATGTACCACACTGTTATTCTTCTAGAGAATTGTTCCCTAACAAACCAGTGCTTTACAATGTATAACAAAACAAAATGTCCAGACTGATGATCCATCCATTCTCATTTCTCAAACTTTAGAAACTGGAGCTGTGGTTAACAGGGATTAATGGTAACATACTGAATCCAGTAGTATCTCTAAGGCCTTGCCCATTCAAAGCCTTGGTTTTGACATTCTCAAAAGTGGAAAGAATTTCCTTTTTATTTCACCAGTACAAGATCAAGTTCCAGATTTTAGCCTATCATGTCAGTTGATTTTGATTTTCAAACGGCAAACATATTAAGTCTATAATTATTTCAGAAGTCAAATCATATGTCAGATGATTTTAGTAAGGAACTTGTTTTGTACTTATTTTGACTTATTGCTGAGACTGACAACTTAGTTTTGTTGTATTTTATAAGCTGTATTAAAGAACTGATGTTAGATTAAGAGTATGAAGTATGATGATACGTTAATTTGCTTTGCTTACAAGTGTGGGAGGGAAATATGTCATAGTAAGGAAATCCTATTGTTTTTGCAGTCTTTGAGTATGTAAATATTTTATAATAATATGTTACAGTTCCATAATGTCTGTGTGTTTTAGAAACTTATTAGACAGTACCAGTCTCATCAGGCACTTACATACATTTACATGTATGAGTAGGACATTCAGGACCAAGTCCTATTTATAAGATTTATATGACCACTGCTCATGCAGAGTGAGTGAGGAAATGTGAGTACCCCTGAACTGATTTCAGCAATATGGCATGGGAAGGAAGAAGCAAATTCTTCAACAGAAACAGTAATAAAAAGTTAGGTGGACAACTCTTCTTGTAAAAAGGGCTTCAGAGTGAACAAAGGTAGAACTGGAGTGTTAAGTTGCATCTGAAATACAGCGCCTGTAGCAGCATTGATTCCAGTGATAAGAAAACCCTGGCAGGCATCTCTGTTGCATTAATAAAAGACCTTCTTTGAGATGACAGAGTGGATCAAAGCATTTTGAAGTCTTGCATAGGATATTATTTTGTTCTAGACCCAAAGAAAATACTGCTGCCGAGTCAATGCCATATATTGTATCAGTCAGTTAATCTGCACTGGTGTCTCTTTGAAATAATGGCCCATTTTAATTAGATATTAAAATCTACTCATAACCAACTGAACTGTGACTGAGGCATTTCTCTTAGCATTTACACATATAATCATGGGAAAGATGTTGAATAGGGAAAAGTGATTATTATGTAGATTTAGAAATAGGGGACATTTTCCTATGTGAAGGGTGTTTAATTGTTGTATAATGTAGAATCCAGTTATTTAAGAGACTGCTGCTTTTCCTATGGTGCGTTACAAGAGTGAAAAACATCGTTGTGGTGGTCATTGCCTTTGAGAACTCTTTTTTTCCCTACAGCTGTTCGTCAGGGCCCATGCTTGAGCTTCAAATTATGCTGCAAGCCTATTCTTACTCAACGAACTTGATTTTGTTTTTTAAATTACTTTGATGTGTTCCACCAGGGAAAATTTCAAAATGAATACAGTGATCTAAGGCCGCATATATTAGGATTCCATTTTTTTTTTTAGATATCCACTCATAACAAAATTTTAAATTCCATACTTATGAGGAGATTCATTGTGGAATCTTTATATAACTGGTTTGTAATAAACCACGTTGATGTTGGTATTCTGTTCTTTGCACCTATCTGATTCGCTGTTGATTTCTGTCTCTCTGCTTGACACTGCAGAGAGTGTACAATTAGTTATGATCCTGAAAGAAACCTGTATGAAGAGGGGTCAAAAGAATGCAATTCTCTCTGTAGTAGATTTTAACATACAAAATCACTATGAGGCTGTAATAAGATATTTATAACTTTATTGCTCTGCTTCCTAGTGAGCAATGATGATTTACTTTTTTTTGTGTTATCAAGCAGACTGCAATATGCTTTGGTATTTCCCTTTCTTTTGGGCATTTCCCTTTTTAAAGTAAATATGCATTTTTATGTGCATATTTTGGGAAATAATGTTGGGCTTAGCTGTGAAATACTGTTACAATACTGTAGCAGTTATTTAGAGCTTTTGCTTGATCTTTTGCTTTCATTTAATTTAAATGGAAAGATTCAACTTCAATTACTTGAGTAAGGTTCACATCCATCACTCACATTGGTGTCTGTAGGTAGGTTTTTTTAACATAGATTTTGTTTATATATGGAATTTAATGAATCTGACTCTTCTGAACACAATTACTGTGAAAAATGGTTTTAAAAAATAACTGTGCTGTGCTTAAAATGTGTATTTGAAAGGTCATGGCAGTTTCTAGAAGTGTGGTCTTATGAGTCCTTTAGTCCTTAGCTATATTGGGTAAGTTGTAATCTATTACTTTTTCACAGAGTAGGTCATTTTGTTCCAGTTTCTGATAACAAACAAATTTCTTCACTGCTTAGAATCTTTCTACTGGAAGCTTGTCATTTAAGTAAAATTTAAAAGGCTGAAGCTCTGATGGGACAGTTTCAGAGAGCTGGTGCTGTGGAGCAGCGCTTGGAATTCAAACAGCAATTTTAATATGCTGCTCCAGAAAGACTGACTGTCTCCAAGGTTGTGCTCTCGTGCATTTGTTTCTGAATGTTGAGAAAACAAAGGCAAAATGTCTGTCTGATAAAAGATTTAAGTGTAGGGTATACATTTGGTAATGGTTTTCTAAATATTCTCCACAAAGTCTGGCATTCTTTTTACACCAGTTTTAAACAAGGTGCTTTCAGTCTTTCAGAAAAAAGCCACACATGTGTTTGGCAGTTTCAAGTGCGATGAGTAAAAAAAGGATTTTAAGAAGTAAGGGTAGCATTATATAAGTGAGGTAATTTAGCCGCTCGTTTGAAAGACTACATATATTTTCCTGAGATTTCTTCAGTTTGAATACTGCACAATATGTCTTTGCTGGTATTTTTGGATTGGGACAGTGAGTAACTTCCTCTTGTCTGACCTTGAAAAAAGCGAGTGTTATGGCTACCAGGTTTTTTATGCTTTAATAAAAATGAGAAGAAACTACTTTATACAGCTGGCAACTGTTTCTTTTCTAATTTATTTAAAGAAAGCATCACATGGAGTACTAATAAGTGTGCCGAATGCTGTTGAGAATGATGTACCTTAGCAAGGTGTTTAAATGTGTGGTTTTGCTAACTGTGTCTTGGAAGTTCATTGAAAAACTGGGCTTCTGTTATTGTAGATTTCTGTCCAGCTCTTTCTTCTGTTGTAGCGGATGTCTGTCCTGCTTCTTTGTGTTGTGCGTCATTGCAGGAGAAAAAATTCTTAAGACTTAATTTTTTGTGGTAAAGCCAAAAATCTAATAATCGGTACCTGGTCCAATTTCTTTGTTTTCAAACTGTTGCATCACACAGATGTAGCATTTGTTTAATGTGATCTAGACAGATCTCTAGCATACCATGCATCTTGGTAGCATGTTACATTTCACCAGAAGATGAGAACAACTGGCTTTTAATTTTTTATTCTTCTGCTTAGTAGAGAAGTGTATATTTTTGGATAACTGGCTGGTAAATTCTTCCAGTCTTACGTATGCAATTATACTTCTTGTATGCCTGAGTCTCATGCATATGTACATATATGGCACAACATTAAGTAGCTAATGTACACTTGTGATGAAGCTGAGGCAAAATATGACAATTTTTTGGTTTTGCAGACGTTGTCTGATGGGTTTAGGGGCTTTAAAAGCATAGCAGATGATCAGAGGTTTCGTCTTGACAGACTGGTATGCAATAGTGTTGAAGATCTGATTCTGCTACAGTTATTTTACAGCCAACAGAAATCTATGGGAATACTTCTGTAAACTATTTCTGACTACTTCTGTGAGTCAGTGATAATGAAGGAAGAAAACCATGAATTTTTTAAAACAGTATCTGTACACTATTTTCTAGCTACACAGTCATTCTATAACAGTGTGGGGAATAAAAAAACTGTGCAAACTGTGCAAGTCTTTTGTTCTAATGCATTGATCACTGTGTAAGTCTGATTAAAGAATTGAAAGACAATTTTCATTGTTGTAAGAGAATCTTTTGTTGCCACTTAGGTTGACATCTCTTCATTGCTGCTCTCTTAAATGGACCCTTATTAATACTTTGGGAGCTCATGAGCCATCAGTCATGGTGTTTTTTCTTTTGGCTGATGGAGGAATGAATTTTTTCTGACTGTTTGGATAACTCCATCCATCACTGAATTTGCAGCGTACATTTAATGTCTCGAATTCAGTTGGAAACAGAATAATACTACCAGTGCAATGCTATGTCTGAGCTACTTTAATCTGTTTCTTGAGATACTTAGCTTAGGCATTTACTTGGCACTGCACTGCCCAGTGTAGACATACCTCAAAGTGAGCATCTGAGAAGAATACTTAGAGCTGTAGGTATAAGGCATCAGAATTTGGTTTGCTCTTGAAGTTGATGTTTTTATTGAAGATACTAAATTCTGTCCATAAGGTAAAGGTAAACCTGTTAATTAATCTATAGCAAAGTAAAAGTTGATAAAAGGGAACGTACTTAGTTTGTCTTTCCCAAGAAAAGGGAATTAATGTGTCTGAGACAAACGACTCCACAGTGTAGGCCACGGGTTCTTTTCTTTGTAATCTCTGGTATGTGGCTGAAAGAGCAAAATTAGACCACTAAGACTGAGTATTTTTAATATTGTAAGTTAAAACAATCCCAATGAAATTAATTTACATAAAGGAAATTGCAGAATTCCATTATGGTAAAGAGACAAAAAAAGTCAAATGTAAAACCCTCTAAACTTACATTTTCCTCAAAAAACCCCAGATTCCTAAGCATCACTGAAATAATATTTTTGAATCAAAAATATGACAGAGTACTGGCTACTCTGTTTTAGATGGTCAGTTCTTTTTTTAGCAGAAGAACTTGTTTGGATTGTTCCTGTTTATAGTTAGAGAAGAACAAGGAGAGGTGAGAGGTTCTTGAGCCATATTTCCTGGAGCAAATGTAACATGCAGCTATGTGGGGCTTGTTTTGTGCAGGTGCAATTCCTCATAGCGGTCTGTTATACTTTTAGCTATGATTTTCCTTTTCCTTTGGTCTTTTTTTTTTATATCTTTGATGTTGTAATTAATCTAAAATAATTCTAGATATAGGAGAACTACTGGTATTTGTATTTAGGTGTTATCTTTTCATAGGCTCTGTTTCCAGTCTTGCAGTATTTTATATAAATATACACAATTTGAAGTTGCCCTTCTGAATATATGTGTGACTGCAAGCTATAGAGTTACATTCTAAATGTGGTGATCTTTGCTTGACCTAACTTTCATGTCTGAAGAACCGAATTTATGGTTGTTATATTAACATAAATTTCTTCTCAGAGTGTATAAGATTAGGAAATGAAATAATTAGAGATCAGAAAGTGACCAGAAAGCTCTAAAACTCTGCAATTAGAAGAAAATTTTAAAAAGGAAATGTGGAAAGACATGGGATCACCAGACCCCTCTTAATATGCACAGAATCATAGAATGATTTGGCTTGGAAGGTTATCACCTGAAAGGTCATCTGGTTCCAACCCCCTGTCAATGGGCAGGGATGCCACCCATCTGGTTTTTAGTTAGTTTCTTAAAGGGAAAAAAATATGTAAACATGGACTATGCTTTTAGTCCCTGTGTTTTATTCCTGATAAGGTTTCATTGTATTTTCCAGTGGCGTATTTTCCATACAGTTCTATGGTGTGAAATAAATTACTTTGAAAATAGGTTGGGAGCCCTTATGGTTACTACAGGCAGTGTTGTGAGCAATGCAAAATGACTTATTAAAGCCGACGTTTATAATAGCCCAGCTTTTGTGACTTGCTCTGTGAGTATGCTCTTTCTGTGAGCACTGAAAGGATATGAAACTCCAGGTGGTTGGCTGTAATTTTATACTTGGTGAAGAATGGTTCTCTTTTAGAGTAATTTAAAAGTAGAAATGTTCCATGTCTGATTTTTCTTTTATTCTTCAGAAGTTGCATTCACATTAGTGAACAGTAGAAACAGAACATATGACCTTATTAGGTTCTAACTCATTGCAAAGTAATAGATAATCAAATGGCAGTTGTGAAAATATGAAACAGGATTTGAGTCTGTCAGGAGGGGAGGGAGATGAAGTAAATCCAAAGGATGCATCTGCCACTCCCTCATACTCTTCTCTAAAAATTTGCTTATGAGTTCCAAGGCTTTGGGGTACAGCTGGTCTTACAGTATAATGAAGTAGTGACTTTTCCTTGCCTGAACATGTGACAGAAGGGTAGTTTATGATACTGTGAATTCACTAGTTTATTTACCTAAACATACTCTACTGGAGTGTATGTTACTAGCATTATCCTATTGCTATTGTCTTTATTTCTGTTCGTTTTTTCTGATCATTCATTAAAATTTCCATTTTCTGTTTCCATTTTATACTTTCGGGGAGTATGTGTGTGCCATATGTAGATTTTTAAAAGAATTCTGTGCAATTACCAGCGTATAAAAGATCTTGCTTACAAAGGAAATCAGTCTGACTATCAGCAATGTTTGCAAAGTATGTTTGTAAAGTATCTTTTGAAAACTTTCCTTTGTCAATTCTTGATAATTTTTCTTAATTAGTATCATAATTAGCTCCCTGAGACCCAATAATAATGAGCTCCCACCCTAAACTGTAGGGATTCTATGAATGGAAACTTTTAAGATAGTCTGTTATTCAGAGTTTTTCTTTCAAGTACACTTGCAATTATAATAGATGCAGTTCTTCATGGTTTTTTTGTGGTGGCCCTTTCCAACCTGTCCTGCTGTGGTGACTGGAAAAGAGCTCTTCCAAACCCACCCGTTGTAGGCTCAATGAGCAGGGAGTTTGACACTAAAAAAAAAATAAATCAGAGTCATATGGGGGTTTTATGTATTTTAATTTAATATAGAAGTTCTCTGAGATATTTAAAAATGTATATTTTTGTATGTGTGCTTCCTGTGTTTCCCTCACAGAGGCTGGACTGAACATCTGCCTTCAGCAGAGGCAGCCATACTGTGGGAGATTGCAGAACTCCTGCCACAAGACTGGGGCAGCTGTGAAGCAGATTTGCAGTTCTGGAAAAGGCCCAGAGCTCTCCCCACCTGTGACATCTGCTTTGGCAAACTGTCACTCATATTAAGAAAATTATGTTTTCTGTTAATATACAGCTGCAATATTTGTTTTACTACAGACAGTTGTCACTAGATGCTTTCGTTTAGTGTTTCTGCTGAAAGCAGGTTGCTGGCACTGAATTGATTTTAAATAGTTATTTGAACTTTACTTTTAAAAAATGCAAATCTGTCTGTGGGTACAGAAGGGAAGTGTGGTTGTTTTTGTAGGGTATGTGTTCTGCCTGTTTTTCTAAAAATTCCAGTTAGTGTGATGAACTTCATATAAGAAAACTTAAATATATGTAAGGGAAAATCAGCACTTACAGTAGATGAAGGTTTTATTGAGGATATAGTTTATGTATCTGGAGACACCTTGGAATTTCCCAGATGATAACTATGGATCAAAATGCTGCTGCAGTTACAGAATATCACCTATATTAACAGGATTTTTAAAAAAAAATCATCTGTTTGCAATACCAAAAGTAGTCTTTGTCTATAGTTTAATTTTATATTAAGTTTTAAGAAACCAGATGGGATACAGGTGAGTTTTGTTAAAACAGTGGGTTTACCAATTGGAAAGTTCTTTGAATAATTATCAACTGACTTTCAGATTTTAATATTTTAATTAAAAGATGCATGTAAGTAGTGATTACTCTGAATATAACTTGATTTTTGTTTTCCAAAAGCAGTGGTGTGTGCCTTTTAAGTGCAAGTCTCTCTCTGGAATTTGTGTGATACGTATCTCTATATAAAGAAGGGGAACTGAAGATGAAAATTGATTGACTAGACTCTCTCTCTCATCTCAAGTTTTGCCTGATTGACAGAATTTTGGTTGGATCTGTTTGTTTTCAGCAGCAGCTGCTCAGTACTCTTCTTGTGTATTTACAGGCTTCTGGGAGCCTCTTAAGCTTTGTGCACTGCTGCAGGGAGCTGCAGCATGATACAGGTTTTCACCGTTAGTGTCAACTCTCTAAAACGTGATTTTCACCATTTTTCTGTTTCTCGATCCTCCCAAAAAACCTGTCACCTGCTGCCCTTCCTTCTACCCTCCTCCCTCCACCGTACACTTTAATTTTTCTTAATGCCTCTGTAAATGACTTACCCATCTGTTGTGAATTCTGCAATTAATTCTTAATTAAATAGGATGAAATACTGTGTCTTCAAAGAACACTGGAGCAGATTTCCATCTACAAAAATTGGAGGAAAGAGGAATCTGTAGGCATCGACAAAGGCTGTTCTACTGGAGCTTAACATTAAGGTGTTTTTCTTATCAAATGCCACATGAGAGTTTTGGGTGGAGTTCTGAGTTTGCTGCCTCTTATTAGTAACAAGTGATGAACCTATCTTTGTCTGTGAGTTATATTTGACTCTTGCTGACAAAACCTTCAGCCTCTAAACCTCTGATTGAACTGTGCCATGTCATTCCTAAAATAATACTCATTCTTCTTTAGTCTCTTGTATTATGAAAGGAATCTGACCTCCTTTTTCCCTAACAGTATCTTTATAGGATATATGTAACAGTATATATAGGAGCAACTGGAAACATATCCTAGGTGTATTGTGAAGGGTTGGGAATACACCCAATGGTCACAACTGACTTTGTGGTGTTGCTTTTCATTTGTGAGTGTTGTTTTTAGTAGTGTTCTCCATCAGGGTGTCTCTTACTCAGTGTGAAGCTTTCTTGGCTCTTACACCAACAGCCTGGTGAGCAAATAAAAGTTGTCTGTTATCCAGAAGAGTTCTGATCCTCCAGAATGGCAAGCATAGCAGCCTAAGCACCATGAGATTAAAGAAGCTTTTGCATCTCTGACTATTCTGGTTAGACAGTCTCAGTATTAAGTTCCTGAAATTATAGAGGCTAAATTTCTTAGTCTAATTTTACCTTTGCTATTGTACAGTAAAGTTCACTGATGATTTGTCTTCAGATAGTAAAGGCAGTGAAGCTTCTCTATGATCTATGAAGGAAGAATGACTAAGCAAATTGTGTACTTTATAATCAAGGAATTTGATAGTCATCAGATAAATCCGACATGACTATTGGGGTTCACACCTATATCACAAATTAAAATAAGAAGAAATAAAAAGGAGATTGCTCATTTTTCAGTAGAGCTACCTCTGATGGTATTTCTGGATGTTTGCTATACTTTTATATGGTTGTAAGCAGTAGATTTTAGGAGTGGTATGAAAAACAAGCCTCCTACTGGAATTTTGGGATATAAAGAAGTGGATTTGGAGAGGGGTGTTGATGAGGTTGTTTGGTTGGTTTTTTAAAGTCTTTGGGTAGAATAACTACTCATCTCCTGACTTTAGGGATTAAGGTGGTAAACACTTATGCTTTTGTTTCTTTGTGCCCCTTCAGTTGGCATAGAACATAATTTTGGATAAGATCTTACCAGAGCCCAAATGATTTTAAACCGCTTGTCTTGGTAATGCTTTCAAGTGATGGTTTTAGAAGACTAGTTGATAGGAAGACCATGTTGAAATCTAAGGTTATCAGAGTCCTCCTTATTGTCATGGCTTCAGACATGTAAAATATCAAAGTGGCTTTGTTTTTTTAGCTTAAACAAAACAGAAGAAGTGTCAGTTCTACAAAATCGTTAATCACAAGTGTATTCGTATAAGAGAAAACCTAGCTGTTAAACTCAGGTAGAACTGCATTTCTGAATCAGGCACAATTAATTTTGCAAAAAAAAAAAAAAGCCTTCTGCTATACCTGTCATTATAGGCTGATGCTTTATTCCAAGCAGGAAAACTGAGTGACTTTCCTGATTTATTTTTTTTTCTTGGATAATGTTTTCTTGTTTCCTTTTGTGAGTGGTAAAGAATTCTGAACACTTCTAAGTAAGTGTCTGGTGCTGACAGTGACATTTTTTTGTATAAGAACTGGTTTAGTTTGTTCACTGTGAAAGAAGTCTTTTCCCAATAGGTCACAGACAATCCCAACTGTAAGATGCATCAAACACTCAACAACTTGTCTCCTACTTGGAATACTTATTCCATAGGGATGTAATATATCCCAGCTGAAGTTTAATCTGCTGTATTTGCTCAAGGAACTTAGCTGTGTTCTGCCTGTAAAGAGAAGGGTTTGTATTCAGCTGTGGTTGCTTGCATACGCAATTCCATCTACCAGCTTCCAACTGTAAGTCTCAGCACAGCCCCTTTGGATAGGGCAACATGATTTTAGGCGATACACTCACGAATATTCCTTCATCCCAGCAACTTGTCAAGTTGATGATTCTTTGATATTTTAGTAGGGAAACCATTGTGGGAGATCTTGTGGTATAGCATTAGTCATCCTATGAAGAATAAGACATATAACTGCTCTGAGCATGAGAGCCTTAATTCTTGCTTCCGTGGCTTTCCTGTGTAAAATATTGATTATTTAGATGAAGAGATGCAAACCAGTATAGTATTTTTCCATGCATAAGGAGGGAGATAACACATTTATATATCATGAGATGGAGTCAGCTTCTGAAGTTAATTTTCAACACCAAGTATTACTGTTCTCTCAATTCACTCTGAAGACAGGACAACAAATAAGCTTTAAAGACTTTGTTGCAATTAATTCCTTTTCAAGTGTGAGGTTTGTGTGGACCAGGTTAAGTAAAAGGAGCACATTTCTGAAAGACAAAAGTCTTACATTTTGGAGAAGATAGAGGTCATGTTTCTGGGTCAGATGCATATGAGAGGTTCTCTCTGTTAAGGAAATTCAGGCAGGAGATTATGTCAGGCCATTACTTGTGGCTTTCTGTTGAAATAGGGGCAGATGTAGGCTGCTACATGAACCAAAGTTTTGATTTTCCTTAGGAATTTCACTCTTTTGCTGTTTATACTAAAAAGAAGCTGCCTCCTTTCAAATGGATGTATGTAAGATTTCTGCTTGGTTGCTCAACCTATTGCATTTATTGAAGTCTCTTTTGTAGCCCAGCCAGAACAATTTGGGGAGGAAAAAAAAGAAAAAGACTGTGAATACTGTCACTTTCCATCACTTCTAGACCAGTACAATTAAAAACATCTCTAGTGCAGTATAATAATATAGGAAAAGTACTTAGTATTGCTTTTAGGGACATTTACCATTAAATCAGGCTTTTATTTTAATGTTAAAGAATATTACACTTTCTGTAAGTATTTCCAAATGGCCCATTGTGCTAAAAGAAAAGATTGTAGGGTATTTGCACGATCAGAAATTTTTGTGTCTGTTGAAAAGCTGACAACAGTGTAATTTTGATAGTATTTGAGAAAAGTGTCTCAGACTGTGACCTGTGACTTTGAAAGAAAATTTCATTAACTATTAACTGTTGTTGCAGAGATACTTTAGAACTTGAAAAGGTTTTTTTTATGCTGCGCTTTTTGGGGGGATTTTGGTACACTTCCTAGAATTAGCCTTATATGTGTTGTAAGCCAATACTTTGGAAGTAGATAATAGTATCTGTATAGCTGTAAAATTCATTCACAGCCATTAAAACACCCTCACAATGGGCACTCCCATTTTGCTGTTCTCACCTACTGAAAAACCACAGCTTGGAAAAAAATTATATTCTCTTGTTCCTGTTACCCTAGGGATCCAATCTTTTATATTCTCAAACTGATTTTACTCCCAGTGAGGCTGGTGATGCTTACTTTTCTTGCTAAGCCCTACCTAGATGTAATTTAAAAATAAGCAGTACAGACCATATATAAAAACAACCATTAAATAAAACCAGTTTTCAACTCTGTCCGGCATGCTGCATTCCCTTTCACATGTGCATCATTGACAGGTTTCATAAACATTGTTTCTTTTCTATCATCAGTCTTGCTATAAAATGCAAAGTACTATTCCAGCAAAAGAAAACCAAGTCAGTGCATTCTTCCTGGATGAAGCAAGATGTGAACTGATCTGTTTCGAAACTTGCTTTCCATTCAAGTCTGCAGTATCTGATAGTAGTTATATCTCAGTTATGTTTCTGTAGATTGCTTTACATGGTGCTCTCATAAGTTGCTGCAAAAACCTTTCTGAAATGAAGATAGGATGTGTTTCTTCCCTTTTATTAGAAAGGACAGTTATATAATTTCTGTAGTGATACTGAAAAAATGTATATTCTTGTTGAATCAGTGTAGGCTGTTGACTGCATCTGGCTCTTAATTGCATCTGTCTTAGATTCTAGGTGCACATAAGTGGTTTGCTTATGTTTTCTAGTATTTTTATGGAAACTTCATTTAAGTTAATTGTTCTGGACTTCTGTGGTTGCTTCTGTTTGGTGAAGCTGCGCATAGGCACAAATTTGAGTAAGTAGTGAATGTAGTTCACTGAGTAAAAACAATCTGAAGTTAGTACGTGTGGTTTCCTGAACTTGCAAGTGGAAAGAGGAAAAGAGACTGTAGAGCCAGCATCTTGGAGAAATGGTTCTCTGAACCGTTTTGAGTATGTGAGTGAGAATTAGAATTGCTCTGTTTGTCCTGATGCCTCTGGTGCAGTAAGACAGAGCTGCGGCAGTTACCGGGTTATTTCTGATAAGGGAGGATACAAAGATAGGATTAGAATTTTTTTGTTTTCTGACCTATCCATCTTTTTGCTTTAGGGTGTGTATGGCCTAGTACATCTGATTTTTGTTTCATTATATATTCAGTGGTGGGTATTAAGAGCTCTACCAGTGATCTGATATATAAGTTTAGGCAAGTTATTTTACCTTTGTCTACCTTCTTATCACTCACAGTTTTTTCCTAGAGTCAACCAGTATGGGTTTAAGCTTTAAGTGGCTTGCAACAATTGTGCTGGGGCTATAAAAAATTCTCAATTATATTGGACTGGCAAGAAGATTTCAGAGTTGTCAGGATCCCTAGAAACATAAAACAATGAACTTCTAAGGGCTTCTAGTATTTTTGTTCCTGGGACGTCCCATATACACAGCAGCCCACAATGGTGAAAGCTTCAGGGACGATTCTTGCTAGTGAAACAATTTGTGTCTCTGCTTTTCCATTCGTAGCTGAGATTTTGTTTTTGTTTGGGTTTTTTGCATGCAAATATTTACATGATTTAAAAGGTATGAAAAAGTTGGTCATCTCTGGCCTAGACACACAGTTTTGCAGTGATTTTTCTATTCATAAAATGCTCTCTTATCACCATGAGGCCCAATTGCCGTTTCAGTGCTCCAGATAAACTGGAGAGTCCCAGATCATGAACATACATGCTCAGTTGTTATATAGCCTCAGATACCTGATTATGAAGCTTGCTTACCTGAAGGCTACTGTCAGACTTTCCACAAGGGAAAAATTTAATGTTACAATAGGTAAAAAATGAGTAAATGTTGGTGCATTAAATTAAAATTCATCTCAGTTATATGGGTGGCAGGGATAGGGAGCATGTAACCGTGTTACTGTGACATAAAGAGTTGTGGTCTGCAGAATTGTATGATTTTGACTAAGTGATACCATTCTAATAACACACTCAAACCAGAGTGTTTTGTGTGTATGTTTTCGTTATAAAATGGGAGACAGTTGGCACAAATCCTTAAATTTCTTATGCTATTTGAGAACTGTTAATCAAAAGAGGATGGACCTCCTGCGTTTTTCCCACCTTTTCTCTTTCCCAGAATCATAAGGATGAGTATTTTTTGTAGTCACAACATCTTTACTATCAGTCTTTTGTATCCTGTAGAATGTTAGTGTTTGCTGCTGTCTGTAACTTCTTAGCACACTCTTCTCATCTTCATTTTTAGCTGTACGTCCCTGACCCCTGGACCCAGCTGTGATCGGTTTAAGCTACATATCCCTTATGCTGGAGAAACGCTGAAATGTAAGTTAAAAATACTGCTGTTGCATTTTGGCCTTTCTTTCACTGTTCCATATCTCATTAAGTTTTCCAGTGTGTCTAACTTTGAGTTTTCAGATACCTGTGTTGTTTTCTCTTAAAGCTTCAGCTCCAAGAACACACAACGGTGAAGAATATTTTATATTTAAGTTTACAGCCTTCCACGGTAGTACAGTTTTGAAAAAATCGGTTCTAAAGGCCAAAGGTCACAAACAACCCACATAGTATTTCTGTATGTTTCTATATGTATTTCTAAATGTTATAACTAAGACAATCTCATCACCATTTTTAGACTCGCTTATAATTTGTATTTGCTTTGTGTTGTTTCTTTCTGTCACTTTTAGGAAGAATTCTTTATGAAGCTCCAATAAAAGATGTCATTCTGTTATTTTATTAAGTATCTTTAAACAATAACTGGTATAATTGACCAGATTAGCAAAATGCGAATTTGATTTTTCTGATTTAGTGGTATTGTTAAATGCACCTTACGCTTAGAGGATCTATAGATACCTAGCTCATTCTCCCACTCTTAGTGAGTGTTTTGTTTGTCTTAGTTTATGTTTTGGTTCAAAGGATTAGAATAAAATTTGGTTTTGTATGTTTTTAGAATGTAAAGTTTTCTAAACACTTGAACTGCTGAAAAATGGTTGTGTTGTTTTTCATCTCTAACAACTGAAATATGAGAGAGCATGAAGAATTTCAGATGAAGTAAAATTCAAAGCTTGGCAATTATAGATTTAGGGCAGCTCTGATAAAGCCGCAGCTGGAGTACTGTGTCCAGCTCTGGTCTGTCTATTACTGGAAAAGCATGGACATATTGGAATGAGTACAGTAAAAGACTCAGTCAGAGACTCTAGTCGGAGATGACTAGAGCAGCTGGAGCATCTGTTGTGCAAGGGGAGGCCAAGATAGATGGGGCTTCTTTCTCAAGAAGAAAAGGCTCAGGGCAAGCCTTACTAATGCGTATACGTATCTGGTGGGAGAAAGGAAGAAGTCTGGCTTTTCTCAGTGGCCATCGCTGAAGGGAAATGGTTACAAATTGAAATACAAAAAATTCCATTCAAATGCTATAAAAATACTCTTTTGCAAGGATGGTCAAAGAGTGGAACAGGTTCTGCTTGGAGCTTGTATAGTTTGTATATCTCCATCCCTGAGATGCTCAAAAACCAGCTGGATATGACCCTTACCCCCTGCTCTGAGCTGAAGGACTGGACTAGGTATTCTCCAGGGGTGCTGTCCAGCCTTAACTATCCTGTGAGTCTGTCAAAATATGCTATCTGCAGAAGCAAGTACATGGTGTGAACAGAAATGGTAAGCATTTAAAACACTGCTTTGATAGTATCCATTTGGACTGCATCATACACATGCTGTAGCTCTCCAAGACACTTTAAATATTAAGAATGTAGTTGCATTCCTTCTGCAGTAATTTTTTTTTGTCATTATGTCATACACTGGAAGCTCTTATCCTTTATGAACAGAAATCAATCAAATTGTACTTCTTATATATTGGAAGTTCTTTAAAGCTTCCATTCGGCACCCATAAGGGAAGTTGTCTTTACCAGAAGTTTATCTGGAAGTTCGCTCATGTGTTCGAGAGAGGAGCCAGGCTTGTGTATCAGCCTACTATGACTATTTTGTCTATTCTATGTATATTAGATCATGGCTCAAGGGTACTATTGTTCTTTCTCACAAGATAAAAATGGACTCTTAATTCCTAGCTAGCAATTATTTTAAGAAAAAGGATGTGGCTCTGTATTTATTCAGAATTTTTAGTAAGCAATGGCTGTATTATATGAAGTCAACTACCCTATGAGGTAGAACATATATTTAAAATTGTTTTACTGTGTAGCAGACTCAACCTGTTGAGTCTTGTTGTGTTCTGCAATGTGTAGTAAATTCCACTTGAGTCTTGTTTGATGACTATGATCAAGATGCAGTCAAAAGAAGCTTCACTGGATGGCATGCTTTAGAAAATGGTGTCATATTTTCTATGGGGCTCTCTTATTTATCACCATACGGGGCCCTCTTCGTGCATTCTGAGAGCTTCAAGTCATTTCTTATTTCAGGTAAAGGCTAGAAGTATTCCTAATTCATAAACGAAAATTAATAGATTACAATGCCCATATGCAAGGGCATAGGCGTGCAGACTATATTAATATGCTAAATTACTGTAGTCCTGTTCAGATACCTAGAAATATGATTATGGACTATGCATTCAATGTCAGTATTGAGAAATCTGCTTTTTATTTTTTCCCCTGAGTTCTTATATTTTTGTGAGTACATAAGCAATTAGACCAAAAAAATGTAATCTTCTACTCTCTCCACCTTCGTAAAACCTAAACCACACATTTTAACCATGTTTTATATTTTAACGAGACCAACTGAGAGTGGTGTAAACAAGTGTATCTTTTTCAGAAGTATCTAATAATAGCAGTGAATTCAAGTAATAATAATCCTCCGCGTTTCAGTGTTAAATGTTTGAAAATGCTGTGAATCATTCAGTCTCACAGCATGTGAAATAAATAGTGATGTGAGGAGATTCAAGAAAGCTTTAATAATTTTGTGTTTAGATCTGTAATGATGGCAGAGGAAGACAGCCGTAGTGTGCAAACGGAGATTTTTAGATACTTTGTTGTAGGCTGTTGCTAGATATGTTATCTTTCAAGGACAGAATATTTCTGCAAAGGAAAGTTGTGAAATCTGCCAGAATAAAAAGATTGGCTGAAAATGCTCAGGATCTCTAGTATACGGACCGTGGTACGTGGTACCAAACACAGGCTGAAGGGTCTAGTTCCTTTGTGGTTTGTGTTACATCCTCTTTGCAACAGATTAGGTCTTTGCATATCATCAATCATAACTGCTGCCACTGCACAAACACCCAGCATGAATCCTAGTGTGTTGAAAATTGTTGGTACGCAGCTTTAGGGAAGTATAACTGCATAGTTACAGTCCTGTTTTGCGAAAGACCAGAAAATTCACCATTTCTTGAAAAAGGAGAAAGTGTACTTGCAGGCAAGGCAGGGGCTGACTACCTGTAGTGTAAAATAATTGCTTTGTTAGCTTCAGTAACAGCAAGCATCTTGTAAGTTAAGATTGGCTTGTTGGCTATTTGATGGGTTTTTTAGATGTCATGTTCACCTTACTCTTGCAAGTGTACAGAGCTGCTGGAATGTTACACTGAACAGTCACTCAGCTCCAACCAGGGACCTTGGAGATACCCAAAATTTTATACTGAAGAAAATACTATGCCAGCATTCAAGATGTCATTCTAATTCTTCCATCACACTTCAGAAATTTTCAAGTGATGCTTTCAGGGAGACACTTTTACTTTATTTTCTTATCTAAACCAAATAATTTTGTTGTTTTCATGGTAAGAATGGTTAAAAAACTCGAGCCTGCTCTTGTTTGACTGTCAATTAAAATCTGAGACAGCCATATTGTTTTTATTAATTCATCCAGAACTCAATGTTGTTGCATTAAACTTAGTGCTTTTCCTCTATATTTGAGTTTTTCAAAGCTCTTAATTGGAGTTTTAATTTCTGGGAGACTGTCTGTGCTATGCTGCAAGAGGTTGAATCTATGTTCCTAGCACAAAACTAATTTTGTGTGGTATGCACAGCTATCCTTTATTGCTAACTGAACAGCAGTAGCTTCTTAGTACAGGTTAGTATTCTGTATGGAGAAGTATTTGTGTATTTTGAGGTGAAGTGTTCTGTAACTCTTGCAGATGTTGTGGTCTTAGTTGATAAAACATCAAGCCAGATGTCAGTAGAAATTGTCAGGATAGCGTAGTTATAAGCCACAATGGTCTCTATTAATAATTAAAATACACCATTTAGGATCAAATTACAATTTTGTTTCAGCAAACCCTGGAATATCTTGGTTTGGGTTTTCCTTTTTCACTCAAGCTTCGTTGTTGCTTTCTAAAAGAGTCTGGCTTTTTTTGTTTGTTTTTTTTTTTTTTCCTGTGCTCTTCGNCCTGGAACATCTTGGTTTGGGTTTTCCTTTTTCACTCAAGCTTTGTTGTTGCTTTCTAAAAGAGTCTGGCTTTTTTTGTTTGTTTTTTTTTTTCCCTGTGCTCTTCACATTTTCTTTTACAGGCACTGATGCCTCCTTCCCTCTCTGACCTTGAGTGCTGTCATCTGGAATTTCACAGTGATTAAACAATGTGTTGCCCTTGTGATGCTACTGTTCTCTGTGGCCTCTTGAACTCTAATATTTTCATCTTCTGTGTGATTTTCACTGTTTTTATGTGAGTGGATCATAGCTCTGGGTTCTACTGCCACCACTTTGTTTTCCTTGATCCCGAAGAACATTGCTTTTTCTCATTTGAAGCTTAGTTTTTCTTGTTTTATTTTTTTTTCTTCTGATTTCTGTTTGTTAGTTTCTTACTCGTTGTAGTTATGGGCCTTAGAGGAGGAAATCAATTTTGCTGCCTGACTGGTCTAAGAATATTGCCCATAATATATGGTATAAAATCTCATCTACTTTTATTCCTGTGATGGAACTCTTTCAGTAAGTTCATCCAGTCTTCCTGTGGCTTTCTATTTTAAGGAAGCAGTAAAAAACAACAACAAAAAGATAAATATAAAAAAGAGCCTGACCTCCTTTTTTTAAACACTGCCTTGCAAATTTATTTCCTAAACACTTGCTTATTGTGCCAATAAGCAATTGTAAAAATGATTTTGCTAGTTATTGTAAGATTTAAGATTCTCATAAACCATGTTGCTGCAATGCATATATCAGTGTTTTGTGGTTATTTTACACAGGTGGTGGTTTAGTTGAAGCTCTTACAGGAAGGACTTTTTGGTTGATGTATTTCATATTATACTTAGGTGATATCCTTACCCATATGGTAAGTTTTTGCTGGGTCATGCAATGTGCCACAGATTTTTCCAGGCAATATGTTTTCTAAAGTTTGTCTGAGTCTTGCTTTACAGGGCAGGAAGAATAAATCTTTTTCCTTGAGTAACTTGCTCATTATCCAATGACTGTACCTAATGGGAGTGTCAAGAGACAGTCTAATCTTTTTGCTGTATTTATTGCTTCTTTGAATACAAAGTTTACAACAATATTTTCCTCTTTTAAATAATCACTTTCCTCTCACTTGTTTTTTTTGGTTTTT
>VYXB01007952.1:1319688-1373414 GCA_013397135.1 Pachyramphus minor | reverse complement strand
GTGCTTTTCCTTATGTGCTAGACTTCTCTTGAGCAAGTAAATGACAGAAGTTTTTGCAGGTGTACGTCTTAAGCAGTGTATTTCTGCAACAAGAGAAGTGACCTTAGAAGTATCTATGTGCAAGTGTGGACTTAGAGAGGCTTAGAAGATTTTACATTAGACTCCTCACTGGTATTGCCATTGTGCCTTCTTGCTTTGCTCTTTCCTCCTTTCCTCTCCTTTTTGGGCTGCACATACTGGTCATGGTCTACAGTCCATTTGGTCAAATGTATTTATCCCTCACCTTTCCTTTTCTGACCTACCCAGTGTCTCTGTTTTAACTTCCCCGGTGTTACCTGGCTTTAATTTCTACCAATATCTTATCCCTTCTTCTATTATCTGTTCTCATCTTTGTCCCCTTCAGTTCTAGTACTAAGATTTCTGAGAAAGCAGTTACTCAGCTACAGAAGGGCAAGTAACTGAGATTGTCCTGATGCCTTCTTGCTCAGCTTGGAAGCCAACTTATTTATTTTTATTCCACTTTTGCAGATTTGCCCACTTTGCAAAAGAACATAATTTCTCTTCCTGTACAGTCCTACAGCTCTTTTTTTTTTTATCCTACAGCAGTATTTGTTAGTTGAGTTAAAGAAAAAAAACCACCCACACCTGCAACCCTTTGTCCAAGAATCAAATGAACATCCTGCAAATTCTTCCTATATATTTTTTTCTTTTATTGGAAAACTTGGACTTGATTCACTAGCCTAACTATAGGTGTCTAACTGAGGTTCCCTGGAGTACCTTGATCATCTTTTCAGCTGCTGACCCAAAGGGCACTGGTTTCCCTGAAAAATTGTGTCATTTGAGATGCCTCAGGGCATGTTTATGGCAGCTAAACAACTTGAATTAATCAGCTGAACCAAGTTTATGGGGACTGGGTCTTTTGCAGCTTTGCATGTAGTGGAGTAGCTGAGATTTCTTCTGGAGTGTCAGAGAGGTACAGAGAAGGTGTTTTTTTTCTGATACAAATACCTTTCTTTCAAAATGTCCCTGTTCTGAAATTATATGAAGTCTATAAGGAGTTTTTTGCCTTTTGTTTTCTGATACCTGGAATTGCATATGAAGTCAGAAATTAAGCTTAAAAACATCCTTTACTTGAGAGAAGAATAGCCTGGCAGCAGCAATACCACACCAAAATAGAATTACTCCTGTATCTTCCTTCAGTAGTAGTAGTTTTGTATTTAACAAGTTGTATTGTCACTTCAGGAACTAATCTTTCTTGACAACCAATTAATGAGAGGCTCTATAGGTACTATGTTACTGTGTTTGACTTAAAGCCTGTAGAGCAAAAATCTTTGGGGTGGAACACAGTGACAGGTGGGCAGGTCTGTGTTTAGTTCATTTAAATCCTGTCATACTGCTGGCTGCACTGACTTAGTGAGTAACTGAGTTTTGTATCTGTAAAGACAATAAACAATGGCTGGTTTAGGTAAGAGTTTGTTTATAGAAGAGACTGATCAGTAGTTTTTGTCTACAATTTGTGTGGCTACAAGAAGGGACAGGTTAGCGTTCTGAATTGATGAATAATATAATTCTACTGACTGTCTTTTTCCTTTTAATATTCAGTAAGATAATTTCTGTATTTTCCCAAAACTGATTCTGCACATAGATTTGGTCTTTTGCTTCAGCAGTTTTCCCTATTATCTGTGAATACATTTCATGATCAAATTGCATTTGGATTTCTTAAAAGCCAAATGGGTTGATCTCATTCATGACAAATTCCATTCAAACTGGTCTTATTCCAGGCTGCAGTGTCCACACATGTTTATTCTACATACTTAGTGCTGACTTAGAAATTCTTGTCATCAGAAGAAACTGAAGAAGATCGATATCCTTTCAAAAGTAGAGTTTGGGAAGTTAACTGGTATGTTGCTTCCTGATTTTGCTGCCTTTAGTTAAACAGAGATGTTAGTGCTGTGGCACTCTTAGCATAGCATCTTTCAGTGTTACCAAACTTACAGTGTGGTTAAAAAAAGAAAAATACCCCCAAAAGGAAGTTACGACAAGGAGAAAAACTGTATGTAGGATGTCAGTAGAAAGCAACTGTAAAGATTTCAGAAATTTCTCAGTTTCATAGTAAGACCTTACCTGTCTTGCTTGTAGTCAAGTCTTATTCCTGTGTTAGATTTGCTTATACATTTTAATAGATGAGAAAAGAACAGCCCATATGTGTTTTAAAAGAAATTATGGATTTAAGCATTAATATTTCTATCTTTTTGTCTATTGGGAGCATATTAACTTTTCTTTTGAAATTCTCTGAAGTAAAATATTTCAAAATTTAATGCTGTTTGCCTGAGGAGAAAAAAAGCAAAAGAAAGTAATATTTTTGGATAATGAAAAGCAACAGAGTATGATACATTCTTTTTCTTCTGAATTTATCTTTGATTTGATGGCTTTAACTTTATTGAAGTAATTTAAAATTCTGTAGTAGTATGTAATTGGAAATATAATTCCACTGAAGTGTAATTATTAGCTGGTGTAACTACAGAAGTGAGATAAGTATGGTCTGAGTGTGAAGGTTTTGCTTGCCTTGCTCTTATACTGGAATGGTCACTGTCAATAGGGCTGTGGAACACTGCATGGTTTGCCTTCCATTAAGGGAATAAGGGCAAGCAGAGTTGAAACATAGAAAAACTACATGCTCATTTGCTGAAGATGCAAGGAAAAGGGTATTTGTTTCATTTAGGTGAGAAGGGGAGAGAATGCAGGGCTATATTGATTTTTTTTTAATTTTTTTTTTTTTTTTTGGTGTTTTAACCTTTTTTCCCAGGTTAAAAGGGTAACCATTCTCAAACTCTAAGCACAATAATTTTGCAAATGGCTTTACTGATGAAAAATGTTATTTTTTACTTACCCCAGCACATTTATATTTGAAAAGGGCAAGCCACAGGTAACACCATGGAAGTATTTGTTACAGAAATGGATATTTCTGCTAGGTCAAGAGGAACTGTTAGCCTGTGATTCAAAATATTTAGCACCTTATATTTTGTAAGCTCATGCAGAGACTAGTGTTAATATTTATGTGAAGTGAAACCAGACTTGCATTGGCTGTTGTGATTGTTTAAATACCTTTTATTTGAGGGTAATGGAGCATTTTTTATTTATGCATCATAACCCTGCCAAGCAAACTGTTAACTGCAGTTTTAATTTCTCTGGATTGTGGTATTTAACAAACTCAGATTTAGAATGTTTCCCTTCATCTGTAGCCTCATTTGTTATGGTGTATTTTTGTTGAGAGTGTGTAACGTATAAAAATAGCTCATGCTCATAGTTGAGAATAGGGCAAGCTCCTTCCTTGGGCTTAAGCCTTCTAGAGTCAAAGGTGTTACTTTTTCTGCCCTAAAACAGTAAATTAAGCAAGACATAAGTGAAACTATTTGGACGGGGAAATTACAGAGCAGAAAAGTTAGAGAGGCCAGGGGTAATTAGGATGGATGTCTAATATTGTTCAAAAAAAGGTTCTTTTTTCTTTTGCTTTAGAAATTAGTTGAATGTGTTTGGATTCCTGGCAGAAGTAAGACTTAGTTGAATAAGATTTGACTAAGGGGATACTTTTTTCCTTTTTATATATGTGAAATGTTTGTTTTAAGGTCAGATCTTAGGATCTTTAATAGTAAAATGCTGTATTTGACTTCTAGAATGAAAGCCACTGATGATAGAGAATCATTGCTCTTTTCTGACTGTTAACATTGAAGTGGAATTTTGTTCTGAAGTTCTTTGTCTTTATTAAAATGTCACCCAGCCCATGTGAGGCCCAATTGTAGCAGAATAAATTAGAGTTTTCATTTGGATAAAAACCTTAGTACTGTAGGAAGGAGAGTGTAAATGGTACGTTTCTGGTTTAGTTAGAAAATAAGGACAACAGCATCATTTTTAGGTTCCATGGGGTTGTAAAAAGTTTTGAGTATGGTCTCAGCAATAGTGTTTTGTGATTGTATGATTAACAGGCACTGAAATATTAATTTTATTTGTTTTGAAGCCTAGAGACCCTAGGTAGCTATTTAACGTACGGTCTTTTGAAAAATAACTATACTATAGGGAAAAGTAGTCTTGATATACACATTGGCTTTAATGTTGATATGTTTGGTCTCAAAATGACTTGTTAAAAGGACTTGGGAGTTTGGATTTCAGGCATGTTTACTCTGGACAAGTAGAAGTAATTTTATCAATTATAAGTAATAGTAACAGAAAAAAATCAAAAATCACAGTGTTAATTTTTACTCTGTCCCCTGTACTGAATAGTTCTTTGGGATCAGTAGGTCATGAAAACTTTTTTAAACCAAAATATCTGCGTAGTTGGTCACTCACTGTGGATAAGGACTGATATGCCACTGATATTTAATGGAGGAAGGGATGTGGTAAAGAAGAAATATGAGCACACGATGTATGTAATAGCTTGGTTTGACCAGCTGCAACATGATGTGCCCAACCTCAGTGTGACCACAGAAAGGGTACCTTCTCCAGATGTCTTTCATCCCACCGTAGGAATCACTGCATGGGATATGCAGCTGACCTGAACCCCAAATTATAAAAGTTTATCGCCTTGTGTGTTAAACTAATAATGCCAATTTTAATTTACTGTTACACTGAGCACTGCATATGATGATGTTCTGGGACTTGCTGTGAGCGCTGTTCACTTCATGTTGTGGTAGAACTAAAAACACTGTGAAGGGAAAGAATTTGTTCTTGCTTGAACCTACCTGTTCCACCTGCTGCCACAGCTTTCCTGAGGTTCACCCCTGACTGTGGAGCTTGCAAAAGTGAATAAGTTTATTGCCAATCTTACTACTCAAGCAGAGTCTTGAAGCCATCTCATGATGGAATGTTCTGTAATAGTTTTATGCTAGTCAAATATGGAGGTATAACCTAAAAAATACGCAGTTATTTTGATCCTTCTTTTATTCTAAGCAGCCTTTTGTAGTATGCATGTAGTTGGAGTGCAGCTCTTAGTGAGCTGAGCTGTTGGTATATGCACTCTATTTCATCAACTCTTTTAAAGCAGGAATGCAGTGAATGAAAAGCATACAACCAGCAACTGCAGTATGGAAAGTGTGGGTTAAATGGGTTGCTTATCATCCCATAGGAACATGGCAAAAACACGGATAGAGTTCTTTCCTTCAGAGCACCATTGGGCCATCTAAGTCACAGGCCAGATTTTTCACTGTGCTGTGTTCTGAGTTATTCATAACAAGCCTCTTTCCGAAGCTCAGTCAAAGAATGTATTAAGGTGCATCTGCTTCAAGACTAACCTGGAATTCACAGGTAGAAATTGGTGAGGTTGTTGTAAAGAGCCATACGTCACATTTTAATTGCAGTAAAAGTTAGAAAAGGGTTCCATTATGGTGACATAGGAACTACCCAGTCTAGTAAATACCAACTTTTCGGAATTCTTCATTGCTGTATTACAGTTTAGGCAATCCAGTAATTATTTTCTCTTGCTTAATTAAGATGCATTTCCTGTTGCAATTTTATGCCATTTCTTCAAGGATTGGTGCCTGTTTCGTTCTTCTTTTAAATTAAATAAAAGGTTGATTTTATGTTGAGTGTGTTGGGAGTTTCAACTGGCAGACCTCTGCTATTTTCTGCACCTCATACTTGCACGTGCTCCTGACAGTTGTGAAAGGAAGGTAGGAGTGAGGACAGGAGAAACCCACACTATGCTCTACTGAGTCGCATGATCAGTGAGTTCGTGATTTGGAGCAATACTCTGGAGCATACCTACCCCAGACTGGCCATTGCCTTCTTGGTCATGAGCCTTCATCCTCTGCAATTAAAAATAACAGCATCCTTGCTTCCAACTAAAGCCAAGATAAGTTTGCAGTATATCAGCAATTAAAACCATCATGTTAAATGTCTTGTCATGGTGACATCAGTGAGCCAGCAATGTGGCTTTGCAAGATTTCTTCATCTAATGCTTTTTTCCAGATCTGCATTCATAATTTTTTAAGAAATAAAAAAGTGGTTTAACTTTTTCTGGACAGAATTGTTTTTAAGTCTTACCCCACTGGCTTTACTTTGCTGTGTGGATTTCAAATGAGTGGTAACACATAGTAGGTACTGTCTTATTTTTTTTCTGATGTCTGCTACCTCACAAATCTGCAAAAACTCAGTTATTCTTTTGTATCATCATAAAGAAGAAAGAATGATTGGGAGGTAGACAAGTAAGGCAAAAAACATTTATTTTTTTAACATTTTCTTGAACTATGAAAGGCTTTTTAAAACGCTCAGATGCATATGACCACCTCTTGATCTATATGAACTCTGAAGTATATTTACCAGTGAAATAGTGCAATGCAAATTTCTTTAAACTATCACATCAGTGATTAATTGCATATCTTGTGACACTGGCAAGATGACAAGTCGGTGTCAAGCTGTGATGAAGTTTTATATTTTTAGTTAATTTTAGTTTCTCCATTTAAATGTGTACTGCATTTCTCTTGGCCAGAATTTGGATAGTTGGAATGGTTCCTGTTGAACTGTGTATTCTTCCTTTAAAGAGTTGGGGGTGGCAAGGAGAAGAGGGAGTAAGTGCTACTGAGTTTTAAAAGCTCAGATGCTTTGAAAATCATGGGCCTTAGTAGTTTGGGGTTGACTTTAACTTAATAAACAAAACACAGCCATCTAAATATGGTACTTTTTATTAAAACAAGATCTCTTTTCAAGCTTGGTGTTTTGAGACAACCCTCAATAATGTTTGCAATGCCATTTGAGATACAAAGCAAAAATGTATTTCATGTTTCATTGCTTGTAGAGGAGGAGGAAGCTGTGCCTCAGGAATTTGACTTCATCCCCCAAAACATCTGATGCTTATCTTGCATGTGAATTCTTGTAAAAATTACATGGATATATACATGAAATATTTTTAATGTGACTATTAAATTCTGTGTTAAGAATGTGTGTCATGTGATTATTTTTTATTTATAAGCACATATGTAAAAGTGCAAACAGTGTTTTCATTTATTGCTTTTCAGGGGATATAATTTTCAATGCTCACTATCCTGACCT
This sequence comes from Pachyramphus minor, assembly GCA_013397135.1. NCBI lineage: Eukaryota > Metazoa > Chordata > Aves > Passeriformes > Tyrannidae > Pachyramphus > Pachyramphus minor. Next base: position 1,366,373 of record VYXB01007952.1, on the reverse strand, counting down.
ACCACCAGATTTTATCTTTGGAGAGGATGCTGAATTTTTGCCTGATCCTTCTGCCTTGCATGTAAGTACTTTACTGTTTGAGAATGTTACACCATGCAAGGAGTCTTGACTTCTTTAGAATAGCTTCAGCAACACAAATTTTCCAACAATGTAAAATAAAGAGGAAACCTACATTTCATCTCACTTTTATGTGAGTATAAACATATTGTTTTCTTATGTGATTTAAAGTTGAATCCATAAATGGCGGGGTGGTGTGTGTTAAAGCATTTTAATCAAGACAATATTACAATAACTATTCAGAGTATCTGTTAAAATATGTCTGTTTAATATCTGACCATCTTAAATTATCTGTGTCAGAAAAAATGATTAATAAATTGTGTCTTTAAAAAGCATTTATTTCTAAAAAAAATAGTAGCATAATTTTGTATAATGATGTCGATTTTTGTTTTCTCATGAGGAAGCATAGAACCAGATAGTATGTTATGGCAACCACTGCATATATGTATATATAATATACATGTATATATATGAGAGATATTTCATTTTAAAGGCTGGTGTAGGGGTATATAGGAGTCACTGGTAGAAAAACGAACCTGGGAAGTGTTTTTTGATTGAACTTCTCCTTGCCTAGGGGAGGGGCTCTTTGCACAGTCCTCTCTCATGCAGCCCCTTTTATGCTTTATGATCATGTCATCAGAGCTCCCTAGAGTAAGTCAGAGGCTTCTGTGCTGTGTTACAGATGTCATGGTGGAGGAGTGTGAGGCAGTGGCCTCAGAGTTGAACATGTCCTTGATGTGTGACATGGCAAATGCTGGTTTTTGGTTTAACCGTTATTCATTTCATAGTAAGTTATCTATAAAAATCTTTAAAATATTAATTTGAATAATCATTTTGAGCATACCTAATGGAACTTTTAAAACGTGAACGTTGCATTTCTTTTCTTTCCCTGATTGTTTTCCTGTTAAGCTCACAAACTCCTTTGGGAAGAGGTATGGTGCTGATGAACATCCATTTCATTAGGCTCGTTTGTAGACAAGGTCTTACTTTCTATGACAATTCTAAAATTGCTTTCACACTCCTTATTTAGCAGTTCTGTTTTCCTCTTTTCTTCTTTTATTTCACATTCTTAAAACCTTCTGAGAAATGTTCATATTAGCAAATACTGTCTGCAGTTGACATTAAAGGAAAAGGAGGACTTCTTAATGTACTGGAAAACTGAAATTAATAACAAATAGCAAATGAGATATGAAATAAAGACAATTTTGGGCATCTTGCAGAAATGCTGTTCAGATGGAGAAGCTTGCTGAGAGTGGTATGGTGCTGCATTTCTCATGTGCAAAGGAGTCACTCACAATCTGATCCACAGGCAAACCTGCAAGAATAAAAACATCCTTATTTTTCTTTCTTCCTTTTTTACATTGTTCAGTAAGGATGCTTCTTTGGGGAGTGTTGCTTTTCTGCCTAAGTACAGAACAAACTTCTTGTCCTCTTTGTTGGAAAGCGACTTGAAGAGCCATTTGCTTCTTGATACATAATGAGATATTAACCAGCCTATTTAAAATTAATTAAAACAAAGCAAAGAAGAAAGATGCAAGCCAACAGTTTTTGTTTTACTTCGGTCATTATGCCTTGCTATAGCATTCACTATGTAAACTTTTGATAAGGTCCTTGGTCATTCTCCTGTAGTCCATCTGATGGAATGGAGTATGTTACCTCCACCTTGCAGCTTTGGTCTGTATAGCGTACCTTTGCTTTTGCATTTGCTGTTTAATGTTCCTTATGGTTTGTAGAGTTTTTCTTCAGAATGTTATATTAACAATAACTTGGTTATTGTGCTAAATCTTTGAATAGCTCCCTTTTTTCCCCCAAAGGTGAAAGCTGTTTAATGAAGATAACATTAATCAAATTCTAAGATATTAGCAGAATTCTTTAATGCTTTAACATCTCTTTCTACTGACTGGGAGTAAAATTTAAAAAAACGTTAGCACGTTGACCGTAATTTAATATTCTTAATCTTGAGCAATCTTCATATACTTCTGATGCAACAGTTCCTGGTAATCAAAACAAAATCTGCCATGCACAAAAGCATGTAGATTTTATTAAATGAGGAGTACAGTCTCAACGTAAGTAATATGTGCCGTCGGATCTGTGGGAATTCTGACATCGAGCCTTTATGCGCTGCTCTCGTCTGCCCAAGTGTCTTGTTTTCCAAGAAGTCATCACATGCTATTACATGGCTTGAGTCAGGCATTATGCTTAGCTTGAAGCAAGAACCAGGTTCTCCAGATTCCACAAGCTCGTGTGGCTCTAATAGAAACTGTCAGTAGACTTCCCCGAAGACATTTGAATGGCTGTATTGCAGATCACTTCAGTCACTCTTCAGTTTCCATGGCTGTGGGCAGACCTTCGAGTTAGGTTTTCATTTGAGCGTGGTAACAGGTGTTCAGTTAAGCAGCTGTTAGCCAGACAGCTAAAGCAAGATTCCAGAAATACTGCATTTTAAAAAGCAGATGCTGTAGATGAAGAGTTCATGGTCTCTCCCCCCACCAAGATGCTGGTTGCGCCAGCATTTCAACAGTGGGGTGATACATTGAGCACTCTTGTTATAAGCAGAGATAATCCACTCTGTTCTTTCATTGACGGTGCAATTGCAGAATCAAGCTGAAAAGGCTCATTGAAACTCATCTTGGCTTTTGTGCCTTGCACACATATTAGACCCTTGGGTTTGAAACTCTGCTGGAGTCTCAGGTTCAGCACCACAAAATACATGCTTCATTGCATGTTTTACCAGAAGTACTTACTCTGCTGGTTGCAGGGTCTGACTGTGTGCGTGCTGATCTTCTAGAATGATGTAGGCATTTTGGAGCAACTCAACAGAGGGACAAGTGGTCCATTTATTTAGATTTGTCGTATAGTATTAATTACAGTCTGAGGGCTAGCTTCTTTAGGTTGGTGCTGCTGTTCATGCTCAAAGCATTATTAGAAATAAACAGTTTTATTTTTTATTCTCATTAAAAATGTCTTCCTATTGAATGCATTTGATACCTGTGTGTCTAGTAGGCATAAATAAAATCAGTTTCTCAGAATGTAAATAGGAAAGTTCTTCCCTGCTCTCGTGTTTATTCATTTTTGATGACAAGTATTAGAAATGTATTTTAAAAACAACCTATGATTCACTCCGTTCTGATTAAAAATTCTGTTGGCACACAACAAGATTAGTGATTGTGTACGGATGAGATTAATTTGGAGCTCATTACAATGACGCCAGTTTGAGTAACAAGAATTGTTTGTTATGTTAGCCTAGTTGATTGTTAATGTAAGCCAGTTAATAACTGAAGTGCTTATGCAAAATGTTAACCCCATTTTTCCAATGATTTTGAAATATCTTCCATTTGGCAAAGAGGAGACAGTAGCAGTGTGTGCAAGCTAAGTGTCAGTTCAAGGATTTGGGTTTCCAGCTAGTCTTCCCGGAATTATTCTGCCCACCCATGGCTATCGCAACGGCTTCATTAGCCTTAGTGGGATTGGAGACAAGAGGACATGAGCACTTCCTGAAACCTGTGAAGTGCTGAGTCTGTTCTTGTGGGCCAGGGTATGGTATATTCCTTGTGGGACTACTTTGTGATGCGTTTGCATGGGAAGAAGTCATTGTCATCACAGAATTTCAGAGAGAAGGGGCCGCTGCAGTTCTCATGCCAGTACCTAGTATTGGAAAGGTTGTTTCTGAGTATAGACTCAGAATATAATACTGAGTACAGATTGCAGTCGTCATAGAGTTGATTGACCTAATTTCGCTACTGAAGTATATTGGCTGTCATGCTAAATATCTTGCGTATTTGTGCTTATTAGTCACCATATTTATCGTTTGGCTATACGATATTGTCATGAAGATCTCTTTGTCAATCTTACCATCCAAGGAGAATTGACAAAGGTAAGATTGACAAAGCTAAGATTACCGTCCGAGGTAAGATTGACAAAGAAATAGACAACAGGTTGGCAAAGCCATACAGAGCTTTCAGTAGACTCCATAAAAGAGTTTGGCGAAATAAACACCTGAAGAAAAGCACAAAGATCAGTGTTTACAGAGCCATTGTACTGTCTACTCTTCTGTAAGGGTCTGAGTCATGGGTCATTTACCGCCACCACCTGCGAATCCTCAAACGGTTCCATCAACGCTGCCTCCGTACAATCCTAAACCTCCACTGGACGGACTATGTGACCAATACGTCTGTTCTTGAACAGGCTGCAGTCACAAGTATCGAGGCCATGCTGCTGAGAACACTGCTGCGTTGGGCAGGGCACATCTCCAGGATGAAGGACCACTGCCTCCCTAAGATCGTGCTCTATGGTGAACTTGCCACTGGCTCCCACAAGAGAGGAGCCCCGAAAAGGAGATACAAGAACTGCCTGAAACAACATCTCAGCCTTGGCCATATTGATCATCACCATTGGTCTACTCTGGCCTCCAGTCAGGAGGCCTGGAGACAAACCATCTATAGCGCTGCTGCCTCCTTTGAGAACTCACGCAGGATCACTCTCGAGGAGAAAAGACAGAGCAGAAAGAATCGCGTCCAGTCGATACCACCTGGGGAGTCTCTCTGCTGTGCCTTTTGCAACCGGGCTTGTCTGTCGCAGATGGACCTTTTCAGCCATCAGCGAACCTGCAGCAAGCGTGGGTAGAGCCCTTCGAAATATTCATTTGCGAAGCCAAGCCATGACTGTCATGAACGTTGTACTGTCTTCTGTGTCTTTGTTCAAAGTCTTAATCATTATTTCTGTTGGTTGCTGAGTTAGCTTTTAATGGGTAGTGAAGGGGTCCTTTAAGTATCTCCCTCTTCCATTAAGTGTTCTTCATTTACTGTCAGGTGCATGAGGCAGATGTTTAACAGTGTCAATTGTTCTCCTCCTCACAGCAGCTGCAAAAAAGCCCAATCACCCTTTATATTAACTGATGTTGTTTGAACTAATGCTGTTTTGTTCTGGAAAGTCTTGTCAGTTGTATTGTTAGCAAAGATGCAGGTGTTACGTGTTCTAGTATGAAAGCCCCACATAAAGCTATGACCCGTGGTTTTCCGCATATAATTTTGAAGTTAAAAGCCACAGTAGTGGATTCTCTTTGTCTGGGAAATATGTGTGGGTAGGTTCGAACTGGTTTAGTGTTGCTGTCTCTTCTGCTTGCTCTAATTTCAGATGGCAGCACAAGATTTCATTCTTGGACCCTTAGCCTGCTGCTCTTCTAGTGAAAGCCTTAAATTACTTTGGCTTCAGTTGAACTTGGGGAATTTAAGAAAAACAGAATGCAGGATTGGATCCTGCATGTTATTAGAAGAGGATTTTTTCTTATTTTGAACTTTTTTATGTTCCCATTTTTTGTGTTTACTTTTCAGTCATATCCTGACTTTGTATGTGAAGGAGTGTTTTGATTATTTATAATACAGTGTTATTTATCATTTTATTCTATAAAACAAACATGAATTCTGGAAACTGTTTATTCCTTTCTCTTTCTATTGATCTCTACCCATTTGTATATATGGGGGACGTTGGTATATGTGCACATGTATTGATTTATTCATACATATGGTCACTGTGGTCTTGCTGAGACTGGTCTGGTATGGATAGGCAGTGGTAACAAAATCCCATTTTATACCACCAGACAAGTAATTTAATTTAGGAACTTTCCCAGAAGAAGGACCTTACGACTGGTATTGTTGGCATTTATTGTATAAATTTTTGTCCAATTTTTCAAACAATAGAAATATGCCAGTGCAACATTCCTTTCTAAGCCAGATCTGAAAGAATCTAATTTTGAATGTATATTGGTCTGGTTTTGGTGTCTGAGTTGCTCAGGGAATCACAAAATCACAGAATAGTTAGAGTTGGAAGGGCCCTCTGCAGATCATCATCAACCCTTCTGCCAAGTCAAATGCGTACTGGGTTCAAAAGGAGAAATCCCCAAAAGAGGATTCTGGCTTGGAATCCTCTCTTGGCGTAGCCTGGCCAGCTTGGGTGCAGCCAGCATTCAGAGGACCCTTCTGGGAAGTCACACGGTGCTGAGAAGAGCAAGTGTTAGGATTGTCTGTGTAGCCATGTGGTAAAGATCATTGCTATACAGGCCAGCAGAAAGAACTTAAGAGACTGGCAGAAAATAAGTTTTATCCTATAATCTTTCCATCTTTGCTTCCTTCAGGGCCTTTCTACACCAGGAAACTATTCCTTTTTCTCCTTGTTTTAGTCTTTCTTAATTTCATTTTCAGTCTTCCATTTTTACTTGTCCTTTTTCTCCAGAATTGTTAATATATATGTTTAGAGAGGAGGATTTAACTGCCTGTATTACTTTGTAATTTTCTATTAATGTGAAGTCATTACATAAAATGACTTACCTTTCTTTCTCCAGAACTTCAGCATTTCCTATCACAGTTTATAGAACGTGGCTTTCTATCTGAAAGTGTAAGCAGAAAAGAATATGCTGAGGTCACAAATTATGCTTTACTTGGTTGCAACATTTTGGCTGGACTTTTCACCTAGTGAATCCAGAAATTAAAAAAAAAAAAAAAAATCTACAATTTTAAACTACTTGTTTAATTTTGAGGGGAGAAAATATCTGTTAAGCCAAGTAGTTTTGCCTTTCTTGCTTAAATCTTGTTACTGTAGAAGGCAAAATTAATTCCATTAGTTCTGTAAAGGGCTCCATGGGGAAACATTTCCTTTCATTTTTTTTGGCACAAGCTTGTCTGATAATGCAATTTCTCCCTAGAATATGAAAAATCTAGAATATTAGCTTTTAAAACATAGTGTTTCTCCAGCCTTTGGAGAACATTAGGAATGTGAATGGACCACTTGACTGAAGGATGGCAGGATGGGAGAAAATGGGTTTTTTTGCCATACTAACTAAAGTGCGTGTGATAAAGGATTTAATCATTGTGCAGTAATAAAATAGGGGGAGAAAACACTATATGGCTTTCCATTTATATCATTATATTAGGAAAAAATAAAGATAACTTCCCTTTGTCACATGAATTGGACCCTCTTTTTCATGGTTACACAGGTAGATGGGCCAGAAGGTTGGACCAGAATAACAGGATGCTTAATGTAATTAAGGCTGGAAAAGATGTTTAGGCTTACATTTCCTTCAAGCTATGCCTGTTTAGTTTATATCTGATTCCAGAGCACTAGCCTCCTGAGTGCCTGGATCTTCTCTTGAATTCATGTTCAATTAATCTTGACTTCATAATGAATTCACTAATTTCTTAGGTGGACAACATTTGCTATCAGGCTTGAGAAAGACTGCTGTCTCTGCTAGAACCAAGCTGCATGTTTGAATGAGTATTCTTTCTTTCGCTCTCCTAGGAGCATATCCTGAAATTCTGGTAAGTGGAGAAGGAGTGCTTATATAGCCAGGTGTTAGTCTTAGCTGAGCACTGCAGTATGAACACTAACAACATTTAATTGCTGGAGTTCCTGCGTGGCATGAGGGATCACTGGCTTACCTTCACAGCCTCGCTGTTCTCTGACCCTGAGGTCACAGGAAAGGCTAGAGGTGGGAAAAGCTTGTAACCAATCCTGGATGTGAGAAAGAACTGAGCAGGCTGTTAGCGAGCCAGTACACAAACCAAAGCTTACCCCGTGCCTAAAACTATAGTCTGCATATAGTCAAAACTCTGTTAGGTAACTTTGCCAATATACTTTATTTTTATGCAGTTCAGCAAGGGACCTTTGCATGAATTAAATCTGAATATGTTTCAAACTTAGTAGTTTTGTTTCTTAACACCCTTTATTTAATTTTGGGTTTTATTTAATTTACCGATCCAGTTAGGTACTCTCTATTTCAGTCTTCCCGATCTTCCTTCCAATGCTTCAACTTGTTTGTCACAGTTTTTGTGAACTCATTAACTGCAATAGTGCTAGTCAGTCAATCTCTTTATGGGCACAGTGTTTCAAGATTTCCTTTGGAAGTCCATTTAACATCCTATGGTCCTCTAGTCCCCTTATTTTGTAGGCTCTGAGATTATCCCATCAGAGATACAGTCAGTCTATATTAGTACCTTGTACTAATGTACCTCGCCTTAAGGATAAGTGAAGTCCACCAAAATGAACAAGAGAAAAATCTAAGTTTTGAACTCTGTGCTTAAGTTAAGTAACAAACTGGGATGAGGAAGACCTTTGAATATTCTTTAAAGAGGCACTGAATCTGCAATTATTCTTGTAGGCAATGAGTCTATTGGATCTGTGACTTGCTCCCTCCCAATATCAGTTCATGTTGTTGGATGTTTTCATAAGGGCAACATGTCCATGAAGACAAGACAAGAGCTGCTCCTTCAACTCATCTTGTCTAATAGTTTTCAGAGACTGACCACGTTCAGAGACTTTTCACCATTTATCATTTAAGAAGCTTTGTCTGGCAACTCTTCTACTACCTGTTACAATCTAAGTAAGCTGAGGACTTCTCAGGTGGAGGTCTGTTAGAGGAAAAATTTGTGCTGCAGCATAACTTGAGATTGCCACTCACCAGGCACTGATGGCTAAATGTGTTCATTTATTTGTATGTATATATAAATAACTCTTTACTGTGAGGGTGGTGAGGTTCTGGAACAGGTTTCCCAGAGAATTTGTAGGTGCCCCATCCCTGACAGTATTCAAGGCCAGGCACGGTGTGGCAATGAGCAACCAGGTCTAGTGGGAGCTGTCCCTGCCCATAACAGGGAGCTGGAACTAGATAATTGTTAATGTCCCTTCCAACCCAAACCATTCTGTGATACATAATATAGCTGTTTTGCAGGAAATACAGTCCTTGCTAATGGTAAGAGTGAATTCAAGCATCTCGTTCACTTTCAAGTCATCCTTAGTTTTTGTACCAAAAATGTTAATTTGAATATCCCAAGCCAGACTTACAAAAGTAGAACATCTATTATGTGGAAATGGTGGAGTGCAATGATAATATGTTGGTATTTATAATTCTCTAATGTAAGCCAGCAAACTGATAATGTAGTTTTGACTATTTTTTTGCTTCAGTTTATTAAAATATACTTTACTTGAGCAACCTTTTCTTAAAAATTGGGGAAAAATATTATTAGAGAAACTGGCAGAAAATTAAAGGATTCTGGTCCTTAGGTGTGACATTACTGGCGCAATACACTCCTCTTCCTTACAGGAGTTCTAGAACAGTAAGAAATGACAGTCTTAAAGGCAACAACTTTTTAGCTTTCTATAGAAACATTTGTAAGGGTTTTATTTGTTTGGAACTGGGTGGGTTTTTTGGAGGGAAAAGATTGACTCTAGCATAGTCTTCGTGAATTGAGAATACTTTTAAGTTCTATGTAGTATGCCCATGGAGTTCATATTGTTGTGCCATTACAATTCATTTTTCTGTAGGGAAAGTTGGTCGTTGCTTATGAATATGCAAGCAGAACAGGCTTTTAAATTAACTGATTACAGAAGGTCAGTTAGAAATAGTCATTCTGTCTGATAACTTTTTATTTCATAAAAAGTTTGCAGCTTCATATTTGATTACATTCTGTACTGTGACTTATATTATAATTTGTACTTTTCTGCAACGGAATTAGTTTAAGTTTGGTGCCCTGCAGGATCTTTCCTTCAGAAGATATTGTTGGAGCAAATAAATGTCTTTGCACTCGGAGTATTTTTTAAAAGATATGTTCATTGCTCAAATGGAAGAGGGCTCAAGTTATGTTTTCCTTTCTATTTGTTTCAAAACCTCTCTTTGTTTTATTCATTCTTTAAATGCTTTTATGTCTGTGCTTCCGTGTTATCTTCCATTTCAGATCCTCTGGCATATCTGCTCTATTTTAGAGACAGCTGCAAAACTATAGTTCAAATTTAGTCAGCATCTTGAATCTTTTGTTTGCCATAAAAGTATTCATACAGTTTTACGTGAATTTTTTTGTATACCTGTCTTCCCAGAGATGCAGCTTTTATTTATATAAAGGAACAAATGAGTGTCCTTATGCTGCTTTTTTGAGAAGAGAGAACTAATTTGCAATAATTTGTACTGTATGGTAGGGAAATAATTTTGATTTTCAATGTCTTCTGATTTACACAATGGTATTTTGTAAAAGTCTTCTCTAAATTCTCTCGTAGTACAAATGTGAAAATAAAGATGGCAATCAATACTGCTTGGCCAGCAAGATCCACCATGTTATATATTGATTTGAATTTATAGGATTTTGGGAGGAGAAAAAATGGTAGAAGAAAACAGTTCTGCCTGTGCCCCCCAACGGTAAATGCTCAAGGGATGTTAGTGGATGCTGTCCAAAACATTAGCTGTGAAGGTTCTGCCTTTTTGCTGTAGCTAAAATTACTTGTGTTGACAGGAAGGGAAAAACCACAGGAGCTGATAAGAGTGAAAGACTTGCTATTTAAAAGGGACTCTTGAGGTAAAGCATTAACAGTGGTCTATTCTCTGGTCCACTGAGGGTCTGAGGAGTTGTTCACGCTACCATCACATCATGATAAGTAAGTCCTTAGGTAAAAGATGCATGTGTGTAATGCCTTGTGTGGAAATCAATCTTGTCTTCATGCATTGTTCCTTTTACTTGCCATGTCTGGTTAAACATGTAAGCCTCTGGTAACTGACTCCCAAGGAAAAGAAATGCAGTGAACTTACATGGATTAATTAATGATTAGTGTGTTGGATTCCCTATGCTGGAATTTATATGTGCTGAGGGATTTAAGAAATTCCTTCTCAGAACAGGTAAAGGTAGCATCTGCTTTCTGAGAGGGGTGTGCTGAGATGTCTGGAAAAGAACAAAACTTGCTCTAATCCCTGAGCGAAGTGGGACAAGAAATATTTATGTGCCAAGTTTTTTGGAGATTAATTAGATAGTAGGCAGTTGAGCTTTTCAGGGGCTGACTAAGAGGGAGAAGCAGGCAGACTTTATCAGGAGTGCACAACTTAAAAATGTTCTCCTGGGCTCAGCTTCACAGATTCTTCATCTCCAGAGCAACCTTAACATACCAAGATCAGCTGCCTCTTAACTGCTCCTACAGCAGGGAATAGGAAAAATTTGTAGTAACTTTTGGAAGTTGAGCTCATGAGGCAGTGGTTCATTTATTCAAGATGAATGCAGAACTGAGTGTTCTCCGTGTGTCATATTTGCTGGGATTTATTTTAGAGTTGCTTTAGGTATCAGATCGTTAATCAAGGATCACACTGTGTAGCCAGTGGAAAAAGAAAAGGGGAACAAAATTTTAAGTGAGATGTAAAGTGCTTTTCTGAAAGCAGAAGTAATTTCTTAGTATGTTGTTTTCCTGCACTGGATTTTCAGGTATTACCTGGCCTTCAGGTATTCAGGATTTTGACTAGCCATTTATAAGATACTGTAATTTCTGCATCCAGTTTTCACAGCCTCTTGCTAAAAATAAAAATTAAGTACTGACAATCCCAAGCTTTGATTTGTGCAAACTTTTTATCTGTTATACACAGTAGCTACTAGAGCACACAAGGTCTGTAAGTTCTTCGGTTGTATTTGCAAAGACAAAAGTGAGTTGAACTGTTTTTATGAAATGTTAAGTTTTCATGTTTGCTTGGGCCCAAAAATGATCATTTCAAGTAGATCACTCCAGAAAGCTGTTCCAGTGGTGCTTTGGGGGAGAGGGATATGAAGAACCTGTGAAAATAAGATGACAAGTAGATGGCATGTAGGTTTACAGTGATTGATATGAAGCTGCAGCCTGTAGGATGTTTAAGTGCTGGCTGCTAAGAAACTGAAGCCTTTGAAGTTGTTATAACACTCCAGCCCTGCAAATACTGTGAAAAATATCTGTTGATAGAAAGATGTGAGCATATGGTAGATAATTATCCTGTGCCTTTTTCTGTGAGCAATTTCCCTGTGGTGGCCTATGAAAATTACAGCAAAGCAGGGACTGAAACCAGATATGCCAGTTTCTAGACAGTTGTAACCACTGGACCTGTATCTCCTCTGTATTTGTGTGGAGGATAAGTGCTGATATCAAAGTGTGATCTTTCTCATTTCAGGTAAAAACTCACATTGGTACTGATTTTTAGCCACTGTAGGATAAAAGTTTGTGCATGTGGTATGCAGAGATATAAACAAAATGCAAATCTGTTCTTAACATTATTCTTTATGATAATTCTGGATGAAAGATTCTATAGAAATGCATTACCACTGTTACGGGCTTGGGAGGTTTTGTTTACTGACATTTTCTCATGAAAGTTAATTTCATGCTTAGAAATATAAAAGTACACTAACTTAAAATAAGATCTTGCTGTTATTTCCTGTAGTATAGCCAGGAAAAACAGTTACAATCTGTCTTCTTTAAAATCACATTCCTGGAAGATATTCTGGCAACCTGGATGTTTAAACACATTTCAAAGAAAAACAACTTCAGCTCAATTAGAAATTGTTACTGTATTTTCTTTCTGATAGCATAGAATTATAAAAGGCTGCAGACATTGCCTGGAGTTGTGAAATAAGCAATAACCTGTGAAGGAGACTATGAATTATCAGCTTTATGGAACATGAGGTGCATTGTATTCTGAAAAAACGGGGGAATAGGTAATCATAAACACTGAGTAGCTTATATAGGTTCTTGATTAGCTTTTTTGGAAGGATGAAAGACTACGGAGCACAGAATGTTCCAGAGCAAAATTTAAATGTGGTTTCTTTGCCAAAAGTTGAATAGAATGGCTGCTTCGGAAAGTTAAACTCTGCATGTCTTTGCTGGTAGCGCTGAGAAGCTACTTGGGGGGGGGGGGGGGGGGGGGGGGGGCGGGCAGTGTTTCACTTGCCCCACCTGTAAGAAGATCTCACTACAACTGATACTGTCTGGCTGCAAATTCTCCTTGTCTTTTTTGGTAATCCAGTTGGTGTCATTGCTACTCATTTAAATGAGTTACTGTTGAAATGTCTTAAATTGCACTCTGTGGGTGGCCTTATAACAGCTTTACTCTGCCTCTTTATACCACGAATTAATTTTCTCAACTCTTTGGTCATGTCTGATTTTCGAAAAACCTTTCGCTATGAAACTGTTCACTTACTATGTAGCCAGCTTCTGTCAGGAGGCAGTATCAGGAGCCAGGGAATTCTCAGGGGTTATGCTTCTTAGTGAAAATCAATGTTCTTTGGTGAGATTGCTTAACTTAATATCTGGCAGTTCATCAGAACTCCTGAATCACTTGGATTTCTCCAGTGCAGATACGATTTAATGGATGCCTATGGTCTATTAATCTCTGTATAATAACTGAATATTATTTTTCCATTCATCTGCCACATAACATGAGCTGGAGAGCAAACTGTGTGTATGTACATGGTATTGGTTGATTACTTTAAGCTCTAGATTACTGTTTTTTCAAAGACCTGTTTTTGAAACTTAGTCCAATAAGGAAAAAAGTCAGCTATTGCCAGGGAAACTTCTGCCACAAAAGAATATTTAATTTACTTATTATATTTAAGAATATAAATATAAAAGAATATTTAACTTACTTAAATTGCTTACTCACGGGTAGGTAAATAGTTATTGGCCATCTTCTGTATGACAGTAGCTTCAACTGTGTGGGCAATGATGCTTCTGGAGTCTGGTCTCTATCATAATGGAAGTTCTCATTCCATTACTTTTTCTGTTGACCATTTTGAATTAACTCCTGTTTAGATTAGGTATTAGGAAAAGGTTCTTTACCCAGAGGGTGGTTGGGCACTGGAACAGGCTCCCCAGGGAAGTGGTCGCAGCACCAAGCCTGACAGAGTTCAAGAAGTGTTTGAGCGATACTCTCTGGCACCTGGTGTGACTCTTGGGGATGGTCCTGTGCACGGCCAGCAGTTGGACTCGATGATCCTTGTGGGTCCCTTCCAACTCAGCATATTCTGTGATCATTTTGAATTCATTCCCTAATTGGAAAAATGGGGATTAGCCACTTTTCACAGATGATATTTACTAGGCTTTTGTGTCCACAGTATCTCCTAAGATGAGGCAACAATTTATCTTTCTAGAAAATAAAAGTTACACAAGTTGAAGTATGGGCAAGCCAAAAGCCATAAATAAAGTTTGAAATTAAAAGTGAAAATGTTGAAATAAAGATCCAAAACATGAAGTTGCTCCTAGTTTTAGTGGAGATCATGGAGATACCTGTAAGCAGTGTCTAAACAGAAGAGAATTGTTTAATTAAGCCTCCATCTGTGTCTTCAGAAATGACATATAAGTTCTTCAATGATGCACTGAAAAAATTATAACATTAAAGATGATCATAACCAATCTGAGATCTGCATGTAAGCCTTCACATGAGATGAGCAGAAATGCATAACTAGTTGCAGATGCACAGTTTGGATTGATTTGTACTTGTATATTGTTGTACAGTGAGCCATTTTCAGTCTGGCTGGCTAACTATTGAGTAACTTAGTGAGTTTGCACTGCAGAGTTCACTTAAAGATACCTGTTGTCAAACAAAGCAAGGAATTGTATTCAAGTCTGGATTTCTTTATTTTAAATGCATTAGTGTTTTTTCTATTTGATTAACTCTCTGGAAAGTCTGTAGAAATCTCATTTCAAATTAGACAGGATTTATTGAGTGAAATATGTATCTTAGTCTGTTAGTACCCCAGTCACTGTGCTCATTATTTTCTATATAAAATTCATTTAAATCACAATTTTTTGGCAAATTCAGATAAAAACCTCTCTTTTCAGCATGCATGTGATTTTGGTAAAATGATTTGAAAGTATAAATGTATAAATGTGAAAGTATACAAGTTTTGTGAGCAAAACAGAAGAAGGTGTTGATAGAAGCCAGAGAAAGCAACAAGTCTTTTTCTGTGTACATATTTGCTGGTTTTTCTCTAATTGTGTTTTTCATACCTTCTTGGCTTCAACAGTCTGTCTGTGGTTGTATTTCCAGGTTTTTCTAAAGTTCTAACAACTAAATTTTGAAGTTGCATTCAGAGCTTAATTCTCATACAAGGTCAGAGTTTTGTAGCAGAACTTGAAGCTGCGGAACACAAACAGCAGTAACTCACTCTGTTCTTTTAAATATTTTTCAATACAGTCTTTTAAAAAGCTGGATTGGCTTGGGCTGGAATGCAGCCTTCAGGCAAACAATCAGAAAATGAAGCACACAGGCTACTACTCTATTTGCTCCAAAGCCTTTAGTTTAAGATTTTGCTGATTAAAACAATTTCCCAAGTCTAGTAGTGAATACAATACTGCATCGCTAAATAAAATCTTATTTAGAAGATCCTTTACCTTTAAAGAAGGAGGTCAGCTTCCTGTTGCAGGGGCACTACTGTCATCAGCTGAAGTTAAAAATATTTGTGTGTTCTCAGAATAATCTTTAGAATGCTGAAATTGTAACAGTGAAGACACTCTAAAAGGGATAAACTTGACAAACATTAAAACTCTATATTAGGTTTCAATGTAAATGTTACAAGTAGTTGCTTACTTTGTCTTTCATTTCAAAAATAGAAGGAAGAAAGAAGGTGCTGTTGGAAACTGAGAACAATGTAGCACAGATTTTGACATATTGATGAAATTGGAACACAGTAAAATTGTTTAAAAGTATTTTCAAGTGAATGAACCTAATGCTTAGGGCAAATAAGGTGCACTTAAGATATGTAAAAAGAAATTTCATACATAAACATGGCATTGTATTCAGTAGTGTTTGTGTTAAAATTTAGGAGTTTAGGTCTTCAGAAAAGAACAACCCTTCTGCAAAGTTAATGAAATGAATAGAATTATGATGGCCATTGCCAAATAACAAGCTCTACAATAATAAATTCTAAAGCTAAAATTGTTACAGCAAATTTGTGTAGCCGTTGTATGTTTACTCTTTCATCAGTGAGATATGCTGTAATTCATATTCTGGGATTATGAAATGGGATGTGTAGTTAAATTTTTCTCCAGATGATTTGTTTCTATAACCACTTTGTACTTTGAAACTTTATTTACTGAATGAAAGCTGTTTAGTAAGGATCCTGCAGTCAAATCATTCATTTTAATTCCTGAATTAAAGAATTAAGGCAATACAGAATAAGCAGTTTTGATGCAGTGTTCTTGAATTCTTTGAAGAGAGCACTACTCAAGTGCTCCGTGCTGCAAAACTGACAATGGATTTCCTCTTGCTCTTTTTTTGTTAGGTAGTATAACGTTATTTAAAAAACAAAAGGTTCAGTTGCATGTAGGTCAGCTATTAAAATATTGTTGGTCATTTCCTTTGACAGAACATTTCTATTGTGTTATACCAATGTCATTAGGAGGAAAGGTTATTCCCACTTGTCTGGCTGATATCAATACATACTGGCATATTACATCCTCTGGCTTTCTGGAAATGCTTTATTTGAAGAGCAGCTTGGGAACAGGAAATTTAAGGTTATACTCAGTCTGGTTTCAGACTGTATGACAGAAAATGTGTTTCCTAGAAGATGTGTTCTACCTGACAGATTTTCTGTAGTATTTTATAGAATTGGATAAGCTTAAACAGTTTCAAGTTGAGAATAAATTTTTACCAGCTGTAGACAGCAGACAAGGCAGAACAAGGCTTTCAGTCACTCTGTAGTATGTATTTGAGGAATTTACGTGAAACACATTACTTTCTTCCCCATTCACCAGTTACTCTGGAATGTAGTTTACCTTTTAAGATATAGCACTGATAATATTCCTGTTTTATAGGTGTTCCCACTGTCTAGGAGGGGGAAAAGCAGGGTACTTTTATGTCAAGCCATGGTCAAATGACCAGTCTGTGGCACTGTGGTAGCTTCTAAAGGCAGAGGTTCAAGGATAGCAAGGACAGAGACTCAAAGACTTCTCTGTGCAACCCATTTGTTTGTATTTATTGCTTTTGGTGTCACACAAAATATGAATAGCTTGTGTATTGTGGGGGACATGTTTTTATCCATCTTCATTCATTTATGTAACCTTGCTTAAGAAATACCATTTTTTGTATGTTTGAATACAAGACAGACTTAAGATATCTACTTCAAAGTACAGAAATATTTTCTACCCTTTCATTGTAGAAAATGCTGCATACCAAGGCAGTTTTTTCACTGAAGAGGCAAAACATGGCCATTGATTTTTTTTTTTTTTGGTCCTTGCTGAAGAATGTAAATTATGCATATAATTTGTTTATGAAATGTCTGCAACTTACAGGACAAAAGTAACATGCTGTCTGTAACTACATGGAGTACAGATACAGATGAGAAATGGTATGTGAAACTACTGTATTATATCTTCACTTAATTGTAAAATGCAGACATCTTTGCCAGTTCTGAGTTTCTGAATGTTCACTGTACAATCCATGCAATTTAAAATCCCATTGTAGCAAGTTTGTTTTCAAATGTCTGTGTGATATATAGCCTTCCAGTACCTAAAGAGAGGGATTTTTTTGCAAGGGCATGGAGTGGTGGGAGAAGGAGTAATGGTTTTAAATTGAAATAGGGTAAGTTAAGATTAGATATAAGGAAGAAATTCTTTACTGTTAGTATGGTGAGACACTGGGACAGGTTGCCCAGAGAAGCAGTGGATGCCCCATCCCTGGAGGTGTTGAAGGCCAGGTTGAAGGCCATTGAGCAAACATGGTTTAGTGGAATGTGTCCCTCCCCTGAACTAGTGATCTTTAAGGTCCTTACCAACCCAAAACATGCCGTGATTCTGTGAACTACAGATTATTTTGCTTATACTCAAAAATGACCAAAAGCCACATGACAACATTAACATGCTCTGAGCTTGTATCAGGAAGACCCTCTTGAGAACCCACCCATGTATGTAGCATGTCAGGACCAAAGTACTTTGCTCTAAGAGCACGGAGTACAGGGTAAGTCCTCATCTGCCTTTCACATACGTCCATTTTAGGTCAACTAGATGTAGGCATGCAACATGGGTCATGTTAGGCATGGTTTGTAACGTCAAATACCTTCCTGAATAAAACTTACTGTGCACAGAAGACTGGTCCAAGCCAATGGTAAGAGTAGTTAAACTGAGTGATAACGTTGCTACTGTGCTACTGACAGTTATCTTAATTTTATTATCATTTTTATTTCTGTTAGTTGTGTTTCTTGAAATACAGTCAACTTGTAATAAAAATTTCCACCAGGCACATTGAGGAGACTTGTGTGTATGGATGGCATTTGTGTTAAGGGGATGAGTCAAGGTAACTCTGGTGAAGAGATGGTTAAGCTGAAATAAACCGGAATGTCGAGGCAAGGGAAGAGAACCCAGTTCTCTGTCCCTGTGAATACTGCAGCCACTATTTGAATAGTGAAGCAGAACAGTTTCTATACTTGGTGTCAATTTGGCATATTCACTTGGTTGACTGCTTTTTGAATTAGTTACTGTGCAGGGTGTATCCTTGTGTGTTCATATCAGTCATAATTTAATTCAAACTTTTGAAGTTCTCAGATGCAACAGTATAATTTTAGGAAAGAACAGAATGGTAAGTCAGACCTATGTATGCTTAGTAGTAGCCCCGTTATCAGTTTTATGGTAGGTCTGCTATTTGACATTAAGTTTTTGCTGTTTCACCTGGTTTCCTTCTAAAGCATGATAGAACCTTTGCATTTAATATTATGGTTTAGCTTTGTCGCAAAGCTCCCACGTGCATATGTGCCTCTGATATCAGTAAGGAAGAGGGATTGCTTGTCTTTCCATTGCTGTAAACAGTTTTGATCCCTGTTCTTTTCTAATTCAACAGAATTTAGCTTCTTGGAATCCTTCAAACCCTGAATGCCTCCTGCTTGTTGTGAAAGAGCTTGTGCAGCAGTATCACCAATTTCAGTGTGGCCGATTACGTGAAAGCTCTCGTCTCATGTTTGAATATCAGACTTTACTGGAAGAGCCCCAGTATGGAGAAAACATGGAAATCTATGCTGGCAAAAAAAACAACTGGGTAAGCTATTATTTCAGCTAAAATGCTTTCAACAACTACAGCTCTTGCCTTGGAAAACTTGAGTTCTTAATGTGGATCATCATGCTTTCTGTTTCCAATGGAGAAAACTTCTATTTGACTCCAGCTCATTTTCTATACTCCCTATTTTGTACGTTGCCATGATTCCATTACCTTGGTTGAACCAGATTTCCAGGTGAGCTGCTGTTTTTGAACCTGGTTTTTCGTTCATCTGATTTATAGATGAAAACTTTGAAACTGTTGAAAAGCCTGTACAGTGTTATGTGGAAGTTTGAGTTAGCTCTGAAGATTTGAAAGGTACAGTAAGAGCGTTGGTATGACACCCTGTATGACACCCTGCCAGCCAACCAGCCTGCTTAGGGGTAGGATGTATCAGGGTGTGGTTATGATACATAATGATTGAGTTGATTTAGTTGGTAGATGCCGTTGACAGTGTCTCTCTTGCACTTGTCTAAGCTGACAAGTTTTGGAAACCTAAACTGGAGAGGAAAAAGTAACCCAACTAATTTTCTGCAAAAGGAGGCAAGATGGGCTAGAGCAGTGACTTTGTAGGGCCTTCATAGAACAGTCAGACAATACAATGGGTTATCTGTGTCCTGAAGTTATATCCCTTGCGTGGGAAATGTGCTATGTTGTATAGAAACACTCAGTGTACGCCATCTCAGCATTCTAGAATCAGGCCATTGGCAATGGAGACATTTTGGATTGTGCGTGAATTGATTAATTTTTTTTTTTTTTTTAATCTATCTCTGCCACAGAATAAGCTTTGCAAAAATCAGAGTTTTTTTCCATTAGTAATATATTTATCATGGGATGTTTGGAGTAAGATATGTCAGGAAATATCTAATGGTGGTTATGATGAAACGTGTTTCCCTCTTGCTTTCAGAAATAGCATGCTCTTAAGACAAACTGCCCTTCAGGAGCAGCATCTTCTGAAATAGATGAAAATTGATGAAAATTCAGCACTCCTGTTAGCAGGGCCTGGAATTCAGCTTTGTGTCACTTTAATCATCCTTAAGTTACGGGTGATGCAAGGATGTTTTCTTTACAACTCACACCACTTACATTCATCTGTTTTTCTTTTCTTATACAAGTCATCTAGGCTTTTTTTATTTTAACCCAAGTAAAATTTTCTTCATCAGAAGAAATTCAGATCTCTTTTTAATGTTTATATATCAGAATATTTCATTAAAATTAATTTGTTCATAAATGTTATTCTCCATAGTTTGCACCACAAACAACTTGTTACATCTCTAAATTTTATCAGAGTGGTTTATTGAAGTACAGAACTCTACTGAGATTTTATCATAGTTTTTTCCAGCTGCAAAAATTCTACTCAAGATGATAGAAAACTAGGGCTTTTTTACTTTTTCTGTAGGAAAGACATATCTACTCAAGCCTTTTGAGTCTTTGGTGACTGAATAAAGAACTTTTTTTTTTTAAATTTGAAATGCTGTCTTAGTTAAAAGTATTCCAGTAAAATAAATCTTAAATACTTTTTGAGTCAAATCCTTTTCATTATTGTAGAGCTATTTTTGAGGTTTCTAGAGCACATGCTTTGTTTTCCAAGTTTACATTCTCTGTCAAGAAGATTCTTGTGAGTCCTGTTTGGAGATTCCTGGTTTGGAGAACCTGGTAATCTACATGACAGAGGCTTGTTTATTAGTGTCCTAAAACAAAACTGTGAAACTGACTTGTGTAGTTCTCCTTCCTGTCCTTTGCAACTGTTTTGTTAGTCTTGAGGATCAGCAAATTAGGAGTGTTTTTCCAAAAAGCAGGAGGTAAACTGCCCATTATCTCCTCTGCCTAGAAGTCATTGAAATTGATGTTGTTACTGTCTATCAGGAATCGATAGTAGTTCAGCAGATTTCTGAAATAAAAGTATTATGAAAGCAATCATCTTAAGTGCGTGAGTTAAAACACCTTTGAAGAGGAGGCCTGAATTCAGCACTGTCCCCCAAAATGGAACAGAAATTTGCTTTTATACCTTTGTTCCATTATCTCCAATTTCCTGAAGGGATCTCCTAGATTTATGACAAATATGCAAACTATTATTTAGCCTAGTAGCTTCATGTTGGCAGAGTATCAGCTGGTGCAGGAGCACATTAAATATCTAATCTCTCTCAGTGCTGTGGCCAGAAATTTGTCATCCTTGACTGATGACTGTATCCAGCTGGTTGGGGCTGGGTAGGCGAGCACCATGGACAGGGCCTGCTCCCTGCCTGGCCAGAACACTTTCAGAAGTAATACTTAGCAAAAGTCTTGATTGAATGACATAAAAGACCTAGAGTGAAAGTCCACTTTGTGGAGCAGCTGATACTTTTATTAGGGGCCATTCATTTGTTCAGTGGCTATCCCAGTTCATCAGACTCCGTATTTTACCAGAAAAAATGTCTTGATTTTTTGGCAAATGTTGTGTGGCATTTTTTGTAAGTCCAGAAGAGAAGCGCTGTACATAATATCCATTTCACTCTGAACAGAAAGCGAGCACCTTGACTGTCACCTCAGCAGTCCTCATGTTTTATGTGCACAAAAAGTTGGTGATTTTTCTGGGTAAATAAGTAATATAGGATCAGAAAGTTGGCAACTATCCTCGGTATCATCAGGAAAGGTTACAGCATTGGAATTTAATATATATGCACTTTTTGTTGCATAGTGTTTCTGTGAGTGATTTCTTTGCCTGTCTCGTGTGGCTGCCAGGAACAAATTTTAAGGGCCGTTCTGAGCTGACTGGCAGCAGGGTGGATTAAAGTCCAACATCACACAAACCCTTATGGCAAGTGATATAACTTGTACCATTGGTAAGATTTCGATTATGTTCCAGGTCTTGTTTTTTCGTGTTTAGTGACTTGAAGGTAGAATGAGTTAGATCTAGTTCGTGTCTGGTAGATAGACCAAGAAACAAACTGGCACTGACATTAGCATTGTTTATTCTATATCTGCCTAATACAGCCTCTTTGTCTATATGTGGTACTTGCTTGGGGTGAAATCTTTGCTTAATTTAGTCATAAAATAAATGAAGGAATTTTTTCCTGCTCGGTTTTGTTTCATGTCAGTACCACAGAAAATAACATGCTGAGCAAACGATCACTTCTATTCCTCAGCTGCCCTTCTTAGCAGCTTACTATTCATTTTGGAAAGGCAGTTTCCGTTAGCTTTGACTTCCACTACTTTCTCAGAAAGGCTTCTGCATCAGCAAGCTGGTTTCCTTCAGGGTTTTATTCAGCCAATTCCTTTCCAAATCAGTATGAATAGCATTTGATATGGTCCATCATTACAGAGGTTTGTGGTCTGGTAGTATATGGCCAGTGACAACCTTCATGTTGTCTGTTATTCTAGGCTCAAAGCAGCTTATGGATGAGCAGAGCTAATTGACAGGGGAGGGAAAAGTACTGACTGTTTTACAAAGGTGAATGACAAGTTTTTGGTACCACTTTGAAGGAGCTGTAGCCTTTGGCAAGCTATCCTCATAGCTGTGTCGTGTTCTTGTGATGGCATCTACTACATGTAGTAAGGCAGTGGCCCAAAAGGTATCTATCTGACATCTGTATTTTTCTTCTCACTATGCAAAATATTTAAAATATTAAAATGAAAATGAGGTGCAGACAGCTATGTTCAGGAAATAGCAAAGCAGTGTATATGTGTTATTGTGGGAGAGCAAATGCTGAATTTTCATACAGCTTTGGTTGTTAAAATGGAGTGCTGTTTTTTAAAAATTGTATGTCAACATGTAACTAAGTAGCATATGTATGTCAAAAATAGGGTAGTGTTAAAGGTTTTGCTAACTTGTCTGAAGTTTTGCCAATTTTTTGTACTTAACTGCATAAAATCAATGTTTAACAGTTTCTTTGCTGCCAATTCAGCCTACCAAACAAATATAGCTGCTGTGTGGCTACTTTATGGAACAAAAAATAGAGATAACAAAAAACTAATATGGAAAAAATCAGGCAGGCATTTGTTTTTAAAAAACAGTCAACTTTGTTGCTTCGTGACCAGGTGGTCAAAGTCTAGTTTTAAGGAAGTACATGAAACAGAAAGGAAATCCTTTCCATTTCCTTTGTATACACTTTATAAATGAAAAAAAGAGTAATGTATAGGGGGCACTTGTCAGATTTTCAGTAAACGGTTGTCTGGGTGTTGGGAGTTACATAACTCTGAAAACAAATTGTTTATAACCTTCCGATTCAGTTCTTTACTCTGTGTTTATTCAGAGGACACTTGATGCATTCTCACCTTTCTCAACACAAATTCTCTTCTGTATATCTGCAGTGTTTGTAAAGGTGCCTCTGTTATATCTATAAACTCTTATAAATTTGTCAGGTTTTTAGCTTTGCTTTCAGACTATTTGCAGGTCCCACCAGACCTTTGTCCGGAAATGAGTACAACCAAGATACATCTATATTTAGGGTGTAACAAAGTATAGTCTGATTTTTTTTGTTGTGCACATTGTTTTGTTCTAACTACTTTTTGCTGTTGACTTACTGGCAATGATGTTTTATGGTTTTTAAGGTGTTTTGTCCTATAACACCTGTGAAATCTGTAATATTTTTTTTTCCTCTTCACTAATTCTATTCAGCAATTTTGTTTTAAATCTCAACCCTTCTATTTGGTCTGAGCTCTTACTCATTTTTCATCAGAAGATTTGTGGTTCTCTTTTAACCACCAGGTCTCATTAGTGTTACCTTTTTTCCACAGACCGGAGAATTCTCAGCTCGCTTCCTCTTGAAGTTGCCTGTTGATTTCAGCAATATTCCTACGTATCTTCTCAAGGTAAAATGAAAGTCCAAGTTGACAGTATTTGTGAGAGTAAGAACTATTGAAATCTTAGTAACTGTTTTGACTTTCCCACCTTCCTGCTTTCCTGGAGTTTGTAAGCCCACCATTTCTACATCTGGTTGGACTATGTTTTGGAAAGGTGATGTTGGACATACTGTTGTTTTATGTGTCAATTTTCCAAGTGGTCGATATACACCTATCACTCCAAAAGACTTTGCAACACTTTATAAATGATAGAAGATGGACTGCAATGCAGATATTCTGGGGTTTCACACACTACGATACGTATCAAACTCTTGACCATGTCCAAGATATTATTATCGTGGGGAATAAACTTAAATATTTCCAAATAAAATCTTTTATATGAGTCTGTAGAATTTCATTACATGTAAATGCTGTGTTTTTCAGTGAACAGTCTCAATTGTACCAGTAGTCTTGAAAGTAGAAGCAGAAAAGCAAACTAAATATACCATTTCTTAACGGGGAGTGAAAGCAAATACTGGTGACTTGAACTGAAAGCTTCAATGATTACTTTGCTTCACTGTTTACAATGAACACAAATTTAATCAGATACTTTCAAAAGTAGGACTATAGAGTATGTTTGTGAGTTGGGAAAAAAAAATATTTATTTCTTTGCTAAGAGGAGAAAGAAAGAAAAAAAAAACCCAGCTTTTGACAAACTACCAACATGGAATAATTTGAAATGAGTGGTTTTCACAGCACAGGGACAGTCTCTCTTTCAA
The DNA here is from genome assembly GCA_013397135.1 of Pachyramphus minor. NCBI lineage: Eukaryota > Metazoa > Chordata > Aves > Passeriformes > Tyrannidae > Pachyramphus > Pachyramphus minor. The sequence goes on along the minus strand of VYXB01007952.1, from coordinate 1,341,995 downwards.
GCAGCTACTGTTGAAGCCCATCATAAGGTCAATATTACTGCACTCAGTGAACGTAGTAAGAGATCTGTTTCTTCTCTATCTATCACAATTGTCAGAATGAAGGACCAGAACTTCCACTGCAGACAAGGGTTGAGTCAGTTGATTTTGCCAACATCCATCTTTCCTTTAAACTGTATGTCTGCCTTCTTACTCAGCTTTTTACTTTTAAATATTTCCAAAGAGTAACAGCAACTTATTCTTTAGCAACCACTGTGTTGAGATGAAAATGTCAGTGTGGATCCCATTACCTCCTCTTCATCTCATTGTTAGAACTGTCTTCAACTCTAGTTAAATCACAACTGCGCATCTTCAGTGTTTCTCCAAATAAGATGTCTTGAGCTACAAACCATGAAAATAAAGGTAGGCACAACTATAACTCGACTGAAATTTTTGGTTGCAGTCTGAGATAGGTATCCTATGATCTCTCTACCTTCTGTAGGCTGTTTTTTATCGGAGTAATGAGGCACTTCTAACTTTCTCAAAAGCATCCAGGTATTTTCAGTTTGTTCCTGTATTCATAGCAGCATCTCTTCTCCCAGCTGCTGTCTTTCATCAGGGCCTTTTCTTCTGACTTGATGGAAATGTTTCCAGTCAGACATAAGAGGGTCTGACTGACCAAGGCCTTTTTGGGAAGGTTGGTGTTAAGAAGCAGGATGCAGCAACAGTCACTTGGACTGAAGGTTAGCTGTGATTTGCTTCTGAAAGAGACTGTTGAAAAAAGGAGTCTGAGAATGTATAATGTGAACTACTCTGTCTGCACCTGCCAGAACTCCCAAGTGCTGTATTTTCCAGGAACAATTTTAAATTTTAAATTTCAGGATGAATGCATAAGCATTGTGTTGATTAACTTAAGTCACAGGGCTGTCTTGTACCACTGCTCAGCCTCTGCAGAAACTTGGGGGTTGGAAGGTGGTGTATGACTTATGTAAGTAACTGTCATCATGTAGAAACCCTGTGATAGAAACAGATTCTACTGTTGTTCCTAGAGAGTAATGCGTTAATGCATGACAGCATACTCCTCCTTACTGTAATTCCCTATCACGTTCACTAAACATCTTCCACCTTCTCTAAACAAGATTGATGTACTGTGGATAAATTATTAGTGCTCCACGACTGCTTCCTGGAGGTTTGTTCATCCTGAGTACTGAGTGATTCATTAGTCTGAAGGAACACGTGTTTATTTGGCATGCATATATAGCGTGGTGTGAAGAGATATGCACAACAGGTAGCAGAATCAAAGTTTCCCAGTCTACCTTTATTTTGACATTTCTAAAATCCTAATGTGTTAGCTTTGGGGTTTTAAAATTAATGGTGTTTTCTGTATGTAATAGCCTGCATTTTTACAAAAGCAGATCCTTCTTGATGGACAATGTACTGATGAAATTCTTAGCTTTCTTAGTCAGGCTTCTGCTATGCACACTGAGAGGCTAGCTGTCTGTAGTAAGGAGTTGATGTGTAGTCTGAGTGAGTAGCAACAGGAGAAGAAATATTGTCTTATTCCACCAGTGTTTGTTGACAGCAGAAAAATGGTTTGACTTAGGCTCCAGCATGGATTATGACAGTGTGCTCTGTAGCAGGCAGTGGATCTTATACCCCTGCTGCCTTTAGTTTCTTGTATTCTGACATTATCAGCTATATGAATGTCATCTCATATGACAACAACATAAACAACATAAAAGCAGGCAGAATCAGAACTATTCAGATGTGGTTGAAATAATTATACTCTGACTATTCCAAATTCATAAAGCTTTTTTTCTTTTTTTTTTCTTTTAAGCTGCCCTTATCTTCCTTTTTTTTTTTGCATGAAACTTTTGACATAAATAGATCTTTAATGTATCGCAGTCAAATCATGTCTGCCAGTTATGCTGGTTTCGATAGCACCTGCTGAATTATGGTACATGATTGATAGACTGTCTACTGGTGCAGTGGAAATAATTGTTAATATATCACTCTGAAAGGTGGAAGAGCAGTCAATAATTGAAGACTGTTAGTATATTAACAGTTTAATGTTTTACTGCAGAATTTAATGTGTTTGAATGATGTTCTAGTCTGTAGCTAACCTTATAGCATGCAGCAGCTTCTCTATAGTGATTTCCGCAGTTCAAACCTGTGTTATGCTTTCTCTAATATCTTTTTTTTTTATGTGTAATTAGTACTACTTATATTAAAACCTGGTGAAATATTTAAAGACCATTATTTTTACCTAATCAGTCACTCCTAGTATTCCAATGATTTGTAATGCTCTTCTGAAATCTTTATTGATGTCAGTAGGTATTTAAACTACAAGTGTTACTGTAAAGCTTTGTATCATAAGCGAATACTCAGGTTTGAGGATGTAAGCTGTGAGATCAGTGTATTGTTACAAAATCTTTGGGGTTGTTGAGAATACACTCTGGAATCATAAGATCTTATGCCATCAACTTTGTACCAATGGTGGTGAGAGTACTCTCCCTATAAAAAATAAAAGTTTTAAGGTGTAAGTTTTGTTGTGGACTGGAGAGGTGAATTTACCAGGTATTCACTGCACTAAATTTAAAATTGAGTTCAAGTGCATGTGCCTTTTAAGGGAAATAGCTGAGTGTATTAGGAGTGAGAATGATTATAAGAGCACTGCAGAGTACACTGTCTCTTCTTTTGAAGCCTCAAACTCTAGTAAAAGTTCTTAAGTTGAAAACTAAATAATAACTTGGAATATTTGCAGCAGATAAATCTTTTTCCATAACTTTTCTTGGCATATTCCTTTGCATTTGAAAGCAAAAGTATCATTCTTTATATTTCATGTTAAAGAACCCTTCAAAAAGAACTGTTCATTTTCACTTAAAAAGCACATTCAGGAAAAGATACTCTTTCATTATTTTTCCTTTGGAAAGTTACACTTCAGTGCAAAGGTTTTAAACTGAATGTGTACCTTTCTGTGCACTTTTACATTGTTTTCTTACCCAAATCCGTTTGACATAGGTGAAAATTTTAAGTGTTGAAACAATTGCAGAATCAAGCTGGTGGCTTAAACTACTGCAAAGTTCATTATGGTAACTCTTTCATTAAGGTTCTCCTGTTTGAAAAGAATTTGGCTTTGGTTCAGGAAAATCCTTACATCTGTATCTAATTGCTATTATACTTTCCCTTTCCCTTTTTTCACAGTTGGATTTTTAATCAGCACAATTGTTTTGATTTAAATTCTTTTCTCTTGGTTGCAACATGTTTAATTTTTGCCACAAATGGAAGTATTTACAAACTGGTTTTGAGAGCCAGTCTCTAGATCACATTTCTGCCTCTGTACAGATAATGTGTACGCCACAGTAATAATGAGAGTAATAGGCTTAGCATCTACAACTCCTCTTCCAAATTTTCATGTAATCATAGAATTGTTTAAGTTGGAAAAGACTTCTGAGATCATTGAGTCCAACTGTTAACCCAGCACTGCCAAGTTCACCATTAAACCATGTCCCTAAGTGCCCCATCTACACATCAGTTGAAAACTTCCAGTGGTGGTGACTTCACCACTTCCCTGGGCAGCCTGTTCCAATGCACAATTACTGTTTCAGTGAAGAAAATTTTCCTAATGTCCAATTTAAACCTGCTCTGATACAACTTGAGTTCATTTACTTTGGCCCTGTCGCATGTTACTTGGGAGAAGAGGCCAAGCCCCACCTGTCTACAACTTCCTTTCAGGTACTTGTAGAGAGCAAGAAGGGTCCTCCTTGAGCTTGAGTTTCTCCAGATTAAACAACCCCAGCTCCCTCATCGCCTCCTCATGGGACTTGTGCTCCAGACCCTTCATTCATTCTTTGTAGTTTTCTTTAAAGTATGTTCATTCTTTGTAGTTTTTGGCAGCTAAGGGCATGTGTGTACTCATAATGACAAATCATTAAAAATCTCCAGCCCAGTAATTTACAAACTGTACTGGATTATGTGACTGTAGTATGATTGCACAGTAGGAGTGAATTTGAGAGTATGTTGCCGGTGATGCTGTTGAAAACAAGACATTTAGATATTTTTCTTCCTATTTGTATTGGGGGGGGTTAAGTTTTTGACTAAGTAAGGTGTTCCCTTCTTGTATGTATCTGTTGAAGTACTCATTTCCTACTTGTGTGTACTTGTTTGTTGTGCCCTGGTGATTAGCTAATATCAGGACCAATTTAGCTATGATTCTGTGACCAGAAGCCTTCCAATAATTTTTTTCTATTCAAGTGTAAAGGCGATATGCAATGCAGACCTGTTTCTTCTGGGAAGCTTTTTTTTGTGATGACCACTGCATTTAGTGCATATCTTTTAGAACTGAAACAAATAACAGACATTGTCTAGACACATTGCCAGGGGCCAAACAGTTGTGTTAAGACTGTCAATGGAAAAGGTTTATCCTCAAGTTCAAATTGAAAGATAAGAACATATTTGTGTTTTTTTCCTTACTGATTTCATCATTTGGAAGTCTCTTAAAAGTCTTCAATGCAACTTTTGTTTACAATGTAGACCAAGTTCCAAGTACTGTGAAAAAACTGCAATGGTTGTGTATGTTTGAGTAATCAACTATAGTAGAGAACAAACAAATGTGTAACATAAAGGGTCGGATTAGATTTTCTTTCCAGGACAGTTCCTTTACTGTTGTGATTTAGCATTTTGATTTATTTGACAGCATTGAAGGTTTGTGTTAAATTGCTGCAAGTACCAAAACAAAAATATATGCTTGTATAAAAAGTAGTACTAATGCTGTTTAAAAAACTGAGCCAGATATTCTGGAAAAGAGTAATATTTTTTTTTACTTTTAAACTTCATTTGATTTTGTTTGTAGCTGACCAACTAAAACCTGTTGTATAGTATCTTAAGGTCACAAATTCAATGGCAAGAGTTTATTCTGTGTTCTATGATTTGTTCTATGCTGGGCAGCTACCCCTCAAAGAAGCATTGTACATTGTGCAGTATATACTATTTGACTGCCTCTTTATATTGGATATTTATTGGATAGAATGATGGACTTGTGTACTACATGAAGCTTGTGGTGCCAGGTGTCATTTTACCTCTTTTAACAACAGGAAAACCTGGAAGTTTATGAGGCTGATAGATAATCCTGAAATAATACATAGTTCTTGTAATTCACAATACTTTGACCATGCTTTTAATAGAGATACTTTAGGCTAATATACGGATTGCTGTTAATATTATACTTCAGACTTAGTGACAGAGGCACAAAGTTAACTTCCTGAATTATATTCCTTATAGAATCAGACGGGTTGGAAAGGACCTCTGAGATCATCAAGTCCAACTCTTGATCTTGAGATGTATGCAAGCATTCGGATCAAATAGTTTGAATTTTAAAAGTGGATGACAGTATGATATTCACTAGATTGCTTATTGTACCAGCATTAAATTACTTAAACAGAATATTGGATTATCAAAAATTGCCTGGGTTTCTTAGTTTAAAGGCAAACTTTATTGCATGCAATTATAATGAGCCATTGAGATTATAGATTAGAAGTAGGTCTGTGCAAGTTAGTACTGGCAGTATTCAGAACAGTATAGTTTGTAGTAGCTGAAGCCAGTAAATTGCATGATTTAGAGGCTGTGAAAATAAATGTAAGCTGTGTGCACAGAAAACATTTATCAATAAGAGATGTCATAGATGCTTGTCTCTCATTTCAGCCTGCGCCCAGTAATCTGCAGTTTACTTCTGCTGTCCACTTTTTTCATTGAAAAGTACTAAATGAAGTACCACTGAGAAGAGTTCCTTTACTTTGATACACTGGCCAGTGTCAGAGTAGCATCTGGGTGCCAGAAGCAGCAAAACTCCAAGCAGTGGGGCTTACATATTGACTGCGGCCAAAAATAAAATGGGAGGAAAAAACCAAAAAGGTCTTCATGTCATGAAATGTTTCTGGCACTTTAGGAAGTTGCGGAATCAGAAAAATAATTACGTTTTTTGGTGAGTGTGTAGTTTTTTGTTATAGCTTAAAAACCATAAGACTTTTCAGCTATAAAGGTTCAGAGGTTTTATTTTGGCTTCCTTTTTTTTTNTTTTTTTTTTCTTTTTTTTTTTTTTTTTTTTTTTGGCAAGATGTTTCTGTTGTTGCTGTAGATAAAAGTGTAAGATCTTACGTATTCCACTGTATTGTGCTCCTTGGCTAGTCTTACTGCTGCAGTTGTGTTATTAACCTTACAGAGTTTTGCAAAACTGATCAGCCCTCTTGCTTTGTCTACTGATTCTGACATTGGAGAGTTAAGTGTAAAATGATAACTGCTATAGTACAGTGAAGCTCCAGAAATGCTTATAAACACTATGATTTAACGAGTCATCCTTTCATGATTTTATTCTTAGTATCTTCTGCCCACAAGCCAAGGGAAGCAAAGCTGTATATAAAATTATGTTTTATAATCAGAACGTGTTATATTTGAATTCTGTAAATTGATCAGTTTCCTTCATTCTTGCTAAATTTTATTAGTACAACTTTTCCAAAACAACATGAATTGTTTGTAGTATCTAGTCATTAGAACCACATAAGACATATTAGTGTCAGGAGCACCTTAAACTCCATATGCTGAAAGCCAAAAGCAGTTTTTTAAAATCAGCTTTTTCTGTAATTTATTAGAAGATTTTGTTAATAAGATCTGTCAACTGGAACAGCTCATTCTGCACAGCTGATGATTTTTATAGGTTATGATCTTAATGTGAATCATAATCTCCAATCAACTGTATTTCTGATGACAGTTATTTTATTTTTAAACATTTTATTTTTATAATGCAATAGTTAAGGAAATGACCAGCACATCTACTGATAAAGCTTAGGATATTCATCTCAATTTCTATGGATTTTTCTCTAGCTTGATAGAACTACTAATTTGCTGTTCAGAAATGACTAGAAAAAAGGGGGATTTTTCATTAATTTCCATTAAAAATAGGAAAAATAAGTCTAAAAGAACAGCTTCAGAAATTTAAAAGCCTTTTTTGCATCTGGTGGGAAAGTTTATAGACACGTTATGTTGCGTGACTTGGTTCAGATTTACTGCCTTGTTAGGGCTTGTAATTTGTACTATTGCTTTACATTTGCATTTTATGTATTGCATAGAAAGAATGGAATTCAATAGCCATAAAAATAATTGCAGGTTATTACATAATGATGGTGCTTCTTTTATTTGTCGTGGTCCACCCAGAGCATGTAGAACAAGCGATGTACAGGGGTCCTAAACTGGGACGTGGATCTTGGATCTATATTTTTTAAAACTTTTTAATCAGTTCTCCATTCCCATTTCTTCTTGAAGGAAAAATATTTGACAAGTTGTTGCACAAAGAATTTGAATGTAGCAATAATCTGGAAAAATCGTGAACCAGAAAATCTGTATTTGCAAATACAGGAGTACAGAAAGCTCCATGGTGGGATTTTAAGAATATTTCAGTGCTGAACCCACAGTCCCCTTCTACTATTAGGGTTCTTCCTTAGGCTTCACATCGGGGCTTAAGTCCTACAGCAGCTCATATTTTGAGGTTTTAAAGTAAATTTTGTTTACAAAACTGCCTTTTACTTACTGTTACAGTGACTGGTTTGGTTTAGTGTTTTGGGGTTGTTTTGTTCTGACTTTCAGGTTACTAGACTACATCTGTCTTGTTAAGAAAGAATGGTACTAATATGAATGTATGTTTGTGAATGATTTCATATGATTCTTAGTCATTCTGAGTTTGGATTCTGTGATTTGCACTGGTAACTTTTTTCTTTTAAATACATGAAATACTTTAATGGCTCTCCGTCTAAAAAAGAGGTTTTGTTTGGGTGGGTTTTTTTTTAAAGAGGTACCTGAAAAATAATTGTGTATTGGAGTGTCTAACACTGCTTGCTTTTATTTGGTTTCATAGGTTTAGAGGTTTAAGCCAAAAATTAAAAAAATAAAATAAAATTAAAGCTTTAATGTTGAATCAGTTAGTCTCAGCAGTAAACATTCTGAGGTTGAATGATCCATCACTTTTATATTTGTCTAATTGATACTGACAATGTCATTAATCATAATACCATGAAACATGAAGCAAAACTGTAAGGTATCTAGGGTGGTCTGCCATTTTGCTTACACGCACAGCATTTTGTCCCAATGGCTAACGAATAATGTGCCATGTTTCTGTCAACCATTTAATTTCTGTAGTAACTTCTGTTTAGGAGGGTAGTTGCTTGTCTATGTAAGGTATATATCAGTATTTTCTCTTTTGGAAAGAGACTTTAGATGGAGAAGGCTAAAGGAAAGTCTGCCTTGTCCAGCAGCGTCTCAGTGAGACAGTGAAAGAACAATAAATAAAACTTAGACCTGTTGACTCTCTGTTTTAATGATTTAAGTGTTCATGCTAGAACTTGTACGTCTTTCATGTGCTGGGACCTGTAATCATTGCAAACATCACGTCCACGGGAGAGAAGGGGCAGTGGGGAGGAGCGTTAATTTGGCTTCATTGGGTGCAATTAGGTGCACTCCTTAGGCCTTTACAGGTTACCAGTACATCGAAATTTGGGCAGAAAGATGTCTGTGAATTAAGTGTTAGTTTTGAGTTGAATAATGAACTGTCTGGAGTGCACATACAATATTTAGGTATACCCACATAATACCAATAGGAAGAACTTCTGCTAAAGGAAAATAGCTGAATAGAGTTAAACAAATAATGCTACTCCAACTCTTGCCATTTTTTGTAATTTTAATGATTTGCTTATTGTAGCTATATTAATAAACTGCTGAAATATAATTTTTTTAAAATATATCTGAATGTCTTTATATATTTGAAGATATCAGATTCAGTGATAGACAGTGTTTTACTCTAACATCTCTTCTGGGCTAGAAAAATATTAGACAAATATGACTGATGTCTTGACTAAAACTGATGACTGACTGATGGTATGTAAATAATCAGCTCCTCATTTGCAAAACCCTGAGGACAATGTGTTGGTTAACAAAGAATAAACACGCTCATACCAAATAATTATTTTCATTGTTTAGCATTTATAATGTGTGTCCTAGATAAAATCATTATTTCTGTCTCATTTCACCTAGACTCATGACATTTTTTAAATAATAAATCTTGGTTAATTTTCCTTTGTTAAGTGATTAGATAAGCTCTTGAAATATAGGTCAAATTAGACACAGGTTAACATTTTGACATACATATAGGTATTTTCCTTTTTTTTCTACATGGGCTAGATGAAAATAGTAACTCATCATCTCATAACTTCTTATTTAATATATTGTTCACAAAAATTGTGACATATGATAAAACACCTGTTTTAGACAGGACTTGAAGTATGTGTCAAGCGTATGCAAGCTAGGTGTATGCAAATTCACACTGGAATCCTGAGCTGTGAGTAGAGAGCTTGTCCAAGGCTTTAGCCAGAATGGTGTTCTTCCTCTCCCCTCTCTTTCTAGAACCTTCACAATTCATCATGATTACAAAGAGCAGACCTTTAGGTCCGGTTCACTTTGACATGTTTTTCTTGAAGGAAAATCAGCTATGCCTGTAAGCAGGGAGAGTTGAATGACTTCAGAGTTGCTGGAGATTTTTCTCCTACGCCATTTTTCTACTAGTGTGGATTTTTATGTTGTGCCTCCATAACATTCTTTACTGTTCTTGAGTGTCTTAAGGTGATTTTGGACACCTCAACATCTGGACAAAAACTTATGTAAGATATTATATTGACTCATGTGAGTCACCTTTTCAGTTGGAAAATTGTGTGCTGCTTTTTTTTCCCCCCCACCAAACTAAGTAGTTCAACAACAATGACAAAACTCCCCCTTGCATTAAAAAGACCAGGGCTCAGAGTTCCAGCAATTGGTCCAAGCAATAAAAAGTATTTGGTTTCCATTTCTGAAAGGAATGAGGTGCTCCCTGCATGTTGCTGGCCTCAGTAGGAATGAACTCACAAACTGTATATAATATTTCACAGGATCAGGCTCTTGATAAGTTGTTATAGAACTTGATGAAATGGAGTGCATCTCTGATGATATTTGGAACTTCTATTGTACCTTCTTCTAAAGCTCACTCAACCAGGCTGTGTTCTGTATGACAGAAAAGCATAGTAACGGTTTCATTTATTTAAAAAAAAATTTAAAAAGAAAGCAAATAAATGGCAGAGCAAAGAGCGGAGTACATGTAATCTCGATTGCGGACTGTCTGTATGAGAAATATTTAAAGTAAAACACAATTTTAATTTTATATTCTTGAGGCTGTGTTTCAACTTTGTTTACACATGGAACACTTATCTTTCTAGGTAGAATGGAGTACTTTGTATATTCAATTCATTTTATGCATATCTTGTATTTTGACAATATCTATAAAAGGCTGTTAAAATGGCAGTAATTTCTAGGCTTTGTTCTGTATAATTAACCTTGACTGCACAAGAGCTACTGAACAGAAGAGCAGTTTATTTTGTGTTAAATATTTATTTTTAACATGGCGACTCAAACTGCTCTTTCAAGTTTTATTTTTTTTAATATGAAATCAGAAATCATTGTTGCAACTGTATTTCAAGATAAGGAAATTTGTAGGTGGATATTACTTTCTCGGTAGAAATAAAAGACTGTGGTGTTAATAATATGATGCTTTAGGACTGCATGCTTTATGAGCTTTCCTAAAACAAAAGAAATGTTGGAATGAAATCACCAGAGAGATTATCTTGATTGCAATAGCAAATGTTTCATCAGAAGCTGTGCAACGGAATTTGTAATAAACAAGAGTGGCATTTTACGATTGTGTTCTTGCAGCATCAGTTTTACTGTATGGCAGCAACTTAATAACTAGAATATTCCCTTTTTTTTCCTTCTTTTTTTTTTTTTTATTTTTATTGTTGTTGGTTTTGTTTTAGGGGGTTTTTGTGTTTTTACCACATGTTACTGGTTCCTTCTTGGAAAGATGTGTGATCAAACTGCAGTCCCATTTACAGGCCTTCCAGCAATGATAGTATCAGATTTAGGAGACTATACCTGTTAAACCAACTTGGAGGCATATATTATTTCCCTGACTCATCTGAGGCAGCATTGCAGTATGCAGAATTATTTTTTCTTGGCTTCTTTATTTATGAATTTTGTGAATATAGCTGGATAAATTTATCTGTCCGGGAAAAATGGTGTAGAAACTTACATGCAAGAGATGTCAAAATGTTATTAGTGTAATAGTAGACGGTAAGTAACTGTGGTAACTGTGGATGAATAAACAGTATCTTAATATAGTACTTCAGTACTAAATATAAAAGAAGCTATAGCACAAAAAAGATGATTTAACAGAAAAGAACTGGGAATCACTGGAAGCCCAATAAGAAGAGAAGATTCATGTACGAATGAAAAAATTGTAGTCTATTAGTTTTGGAAGGATGCATTCCTGGGAAACTTGGAAAACTATAATAGTGATCTGTATAAATGGGATTTAAAGAAAGAAAATAATTAATTTTGCTAAGCAGATCATCAAGGCAGAGCGTGAGTGTGTGTTTAGAAGGACTCCTCTTCTGGAGCAGTTTTCTGCCACATGCAGATGTAGGTTTTAAGTAAAACAACCAGATTTGTGAGCAGTAGAAATAGTGAAGCTTCATTTCGTACAGGTTTAATCTCTCATCTCCTTGAATCTCTATGCTATTCCATTTTTTTCTCCCACGTGTTCTGCATAGCAATTTATCAAATGAGAAGATGGGACTTGTTTTTACTGGTTAGCCCCTCAGTTGCTGTTCGTAGCAAACTGAATTTACCTGTCACAGTATTTGATGGAGTAATCAGTTGTGTCTCTCCTCTGCCAGACTGCTGATGATCATAGGGCTTCTATGAACTTAATTATCTTTTGAGAACAAAAACAGGACAGAGAAAGGAGGGAAGAGAGTGGGGAGGCATCTGAAAAGGTTACACTGAATCTGACAACAAATTAAAAGGGAGAAAAATTATTACAATATGTGTACATTAGAATGAGAAACTTACTGATGTTCAAAACCTTTTCATCATCCAAAAAGTTTTAGAACAATTTTGCTCAAGTGGGATGAATGCTCAAGTAGAACATTTACACTTGGTTAGCACCAAGACATTTGGCTGAATTTGTTTGTAAACTCCTTCCTGCAACCTAATCCTCTATCTATCAGTGTTGTTTAAATCAATTTGGGAATGCCCGTCTAAGGGATTATACAGTTTAAAAATAAATCTTTAGTCAAGTGATCAGTGCAGGAACATTTGTGGTAGGTCAGGGTGCAGCTGGTTTTCTTCTTCCTCCACTGAGATGATTATCATTGTTACTGTGAAGGAAATCACTGCCTTAATGTTAGGTGAGAGGATCAGTAGTAAGTTTTCAGTATGAAACCTGGTAACTGCTCACTTAATATGCAAAAGCTATTTTGGGATTGGGCAGAAGAAACAAGAGTTTGAATTTGTAGAGAAAAATGAGTTATCTCTGCATTACCATATTAAGTCAATTTTGGAAGGTACTTCCAATTAAGATATTTACAGCTGTACAAAATGCATTAGTGTGCTTTTTGAATCACAGAGAAAGAGTGGAAACAAGTTTTATCTCTTCATCTTTGTGTTCTAATTCTGTATTCTTTGAAAAATACAATGAAAAATATTCTTCTTGAGATTAATACTTTGGAAGCTTAATGCATCTAAACTTTTTAAAACACTGGTTTGAAACTCTGACAGTTGTCTCCAGACATTTACCTGTTTCTCCTGAACATAAGTGCATTCAAGTCCTTCAAAACTATTACATGGAAAACAAAGTATTTGGAAATGCTCGATATACTATTTTTAAGTAAATTTTTACTTTAGGACTATTTACTTCTTCTTTTTTTTTTTTTTTTTTAATGCAGCCATTAATTGCAACCCAGCTTCTAGCACAATGAAAGCTAGACAAATACAGAACAAAGCATTTATTAATGTTGATTGAGAAGGGAATATTCGAAAATTGACAAAAATACCTTGACAGTGTCCTGTTAAGTAACCATCTGCAAATATATTAATTCCATTATTTTAATGGATTCCTTTCTTGATTAATCAATGACCTTATTCTCTTAAGCATATCTGTCAGGACATGTCTTCCTAACAAATCTATCCAGCCTGGAGCATATAAGGCATCATCCTCATCTTCAAACTGTGTTAACTCAAGAAAATGTTGTGGTAATGTGGGCATCTCTTGTCCAAGAACATTAAGTACCCTGGTCAGGATCTTTTTAACCATAAAAGGATGTGTGTTATGCTTTCTTGTTTGGTATAAGTTGGAAGAGAGTGAAAAAAAATACAGAAGGAATTTTTATTACAGAGAAATATTTCCCTAATTCCCTCCAAATAGCACATGAAGGAATATTGTGTCCGAAAAAAAGATTTTGTTGGCAAGGGAAGAAGTAGTCTGAACTTGTTATTGTTATTGATTGTCGCAGTCGGGGTGGTCAAAGCGACAAAATTTCTTCTGAAGAAGGGACCTTTTATTGTACACTTGCTGTGACTTTTGTACAGTTTCCTGATCATACATGTCAGGGCACAATTGGTTTCTTGTTAACATAAATAATTTACAATTGAACATACAAACCACGCATGTCTGTCAACAATGATTCAGCACTACAGACAGGAAACCCATTCTGTGTTACATCCTTTCTGTCCGTGCCTGACACCTTACTATGTACAATGGTTCCATCTTCACCTTTCACAGTTCTCACAGAGACCCCAGACCAGCTGGGACCCCCCACAATTGATGAATATTGGATTTAAAATTCAATTTTTTCTAAGAACAGAAACGTAAAAAGTTAATTTTTAGACACCTACTTATTTTTCATCTATTTGTGTAAATCTTTCTCTGCATACTGGGCTCATTCCCCCACCATACCTAGAGACTGTTATCACATGGAGTTTTTTAGAAGCTTGCCTGTAAAATAAAGAAAATGTAAATAAACTTGATACTGTGTGTGTTCCAGGAATTAGCATATGAAGAGAAGAGAGGTTTTTCAGAGCAATTCTTTCCTGGTAGTGTACAAATGTAATGGTTAGCAAAATGTTTATTTATTTTTCTTCAGTATGTTTTGTATTTCTTTCGAGAAAGATGGCAAATTCCTGGGCATTGATATTTATGGCGGGGAAATCTTACATTTTATTTTATGATTGTGAAATCATAAAAGAAGTTCAAGAGTGAACAGCCACTGTTTTTCAATTTTCATGCCATTTTCAGCAGTAGGTTTTCTTTTCAAGTTTAGCGGTAATACCAAAATTCCTAATCTCAACCTCACCTTTAAGTGACCAAAATTGTTGAGCATAAGAGGACATTATGTGCCCTTTGTGCTCTTTTGTTTCCATGGGGGATGCCCAGGTTGGTATATTACACAGAAGCATGCAACACATGTCACTCACAGTATAGACTAATATCTTTAAAGCCTCTGTTGCGGAGTGAGCATCAGAGTCTTCTCTTTCCTTATCTCCGGGTGAGATGCCATCATGAAGGATTGGGAGACGCAAATTTTATATTCTTTTTTGGTTTCCACTGAGATTCTTAAATAGATTCAATTTGATGCAGAAAGTCACACAATCTCTTTGGTTTTCATGTGTAAAATGAGGGGGAAATATTTAAAACTTATTAGTGGCATACAGTTCTAAATTGATACAATGTTTTGATTTTTATTGCAGTATTAAGTTTCTTTCTTTAATGAATTATTGGTTGTACAGCTATTCCAGGGGTTTGAAGGCACTTACATACTGAAAAGCAGGTAGACAACTTTTCAATAAGTGTGCTTGTGCTTAATTTCAGAGCAGTAAAAGGATTCATTTTCCTTGCTTTCTTTTTTATTATTATTTTCTATAAAGGATTAGGGCAATGAGAGTAAAGTTTACTTCTTTCTGTTGTGTTTTTCCTACAGCGTGAGTTGTAGATGTGTTGCAAATATGAGATGTATAACGTAGATTTTAATCAATAACACCTACAAAGCAATATATTGATAGAGAATTACACAGTGTGGAACGTATATTGCCATATAACTTTTTGGAATAATGATGTGGCTTCACTGAATCTTGCTTCTCAGTTTTCTTAACACAAATACTCAAAATAATAGTATTGTTAACCAGAGTAACTGAGTATTCAGTAATGAGAATGAAGTCATTTGGAAACAAGAAATCACTGCTATATCCAGCTACCATAAAAAAGAACTGATTTCTAGCTTTAAACCAAAGTTTTGGCTATGTACCTCATGTGCACCTCATGCTTAGTGGGTTTTCTTCCCTGTTTTGCAAAGAAATATTCATTACACTTCATGTTGTGGGAAAGGACTAGTAGTTTCACTTCCCCGTGCTCATGTTAGAAAAAAGAAGAGGTTTATGATGCTGGAAGGTGACCAAGGCAAGAAGTGTTATGTCTCCTGTTGTTAAACTAGTTGTGTTCAATTTTTTTGAAACAAATATTTCGGATACCTTTATAGAAAGGCAGGTCTAATTGGCCAAGTTGGTGCAGTTTGGGCCAGTTAAGAGACGACTGGGTTTTATTCTGTGAGGTGGACTCTGCCCTCATTGAGGTCAACAGGATCATGATCACAGAACTAAATTCATAAACATAGATTTTCAAACCATCTAAAATGTGAAGGGTAATTATATGGCATTATATATAAAGGCCTCTTTGTGTTAGGTGCTTGTTCTGTGTTTCAGAGGGATAAATATATACAAGAATTGTAGGTGTGTCAAAGCAGCAAAACTGGTTCAGACAGGTAAAAGCATTTGAAGTGGTGTCTTTTGCACCATTAATAGTTTTGAGTTTGTCTCAGTATTTCTCCATCAATATTATGAATCCTGTTTTCAGAGATTTGTTATTCCTATAAAAGCATCAGACTGAAATTTGGCTCATCAGATGAATTACTCTTTCCTTCTTTTACTATTAAAAGAATTTTATGCTGTTAGTGATAGCTGTCTGATACTGGAAATGCTTCTGCAAGCTGAAATATTTTCTTGTTCAGAAAGATGGTAGTTAAAGGAATTGAGATTAGTGGTTTTCCTTTCTGCAACATTGATGGAGAACTTTGCAATCAGAATCTGGCAGTTTAGAAATATGTACTTAAACCCTGTAACATCACTGATAAGATGTATCAATCATCTCCACATTTTAAAACTGGGAAATGGGTATATGATGTTTTACTAGAGTCATGTAGTGACAAACCAGAAATAGATTCCAGTAGTTGTGATTTTTAAGCCATGGAGTATCAAATACAATAATTGCTTCATCTACTAATTTAGTTGTGGCTGTCAACCTAAATTTACTATAATATTTATTAATAGGTGAGTACAAGCTGTTCCATGTGCTAATCTTTGTCCATTTGAGTATTTGTTTATCATGGTTGAACTTTATGCAATTTAGGGAGCTGTCATTCAGTAGATTTTTTTTAAGTCTTCATGTAATATCCTTTGATACAGAGTGTTGGAGGTAGAGAGGAAATGAGCAATTTTATTAATTTCAAACAAACTGAAAAGGTTATAAATGATTGTTTTAAACGTTTTTGCTTTAGTCATAGGTTAACGTTTAAATACTGTTTTAATCCATTTTAAGTAACAGTTGCAATTGCCACTAGCAACTTAAAGGGACCTGTATTTATGAATTTAAGATTACAGATATTTTGAATGATAAGTACTTTCCAAATGCTTTTGTGCTGCTTTTATTTAAACTATTTGATGTCAGTTCAATATGTCAAAAGGAAGCAGAAGACAGTGGAAATTATGTTGTAGTCTCTCTGTGTGAACAATGGCATACATCAAATTCATTTAACATGAAGGAGGCTTTCAGTGGTGGGACTTAGGTGTCATTCTTTTCCTGCCTTCATTGGTAAGTGAGCATTCAGGTCTTTAGATGTAGGCAGCAGCTCAAACTGTTGTGGTGCCAGGTTGATTGAACCAAACCTGAGTAGAGGAACAGGCTTGGTTCTTTCTGTCTTCTTCAGGCTGCCTTATGCATAATCCAGCGCTCTGTGAAAGAAGCTTGTTGATGAAATTTTGTTATGATACCGACATGATTCAATACACAAACATTGGTATTCCCAGTGCTGAGTTGCCTGTTGCCAGTGCCTGGATTGCTGATATCTTCAGTATCACTGATTGCTGATAGCTTCAGCAAAACCTGTCATTATTTAGCCAAGTTTTCTCAACACAGAGCTCAACCATTAGCACTAGAAGTCTGGTTGGTTAGTGCCACAGTATTTCTTGCTATTCTAAAGACAGTGGCTTTCATCTTCTTTCTTACCTGCTCTGAACTGTTCTGGAACCTGCTAAGCCCCCAGTACATTAATGAGAGCAAAACTCTCCTGATATGAAATGTATTTAATTAATGAACTTTTTAATTTAATCTGAGTGAAAAGCATAATAAATGAGGCGTCTTGACTTTCAGAAGTAGTATTGGAAGGTATCTTAATCATGTCTACACTATTCTTTGCAAAGTCCTTGGAATTTTCTGAATGCCTAGAGAAGCTCTATGTTGTCTAAGACCTGTTTATCTTCTGATTATAGACTCAGTGCTGTCTTCCAGACAGAAAACATCAGTCTTAGTCATGGCTAACTTACTGTTCATAGTGGTGTCAGAAGTTTGTTACCTTTCTTATTTTCTTTAATAATTAATGAGGGTAACTTAGTTTTCTCAATATCATAGCTGGGTACCTTCAGACCACATTAGGTGCTGAAATATGGAAGATACTTAACTTTCCTTGTTTAAAAAAAAAAACAAGTTAGGTCTTGAGAAAATATGAAGACAGACAGAAGTTTTTCACCAATTCAAAATATATGAAGTGACATAATTTATAATTTAAGTGAAATTAAAGATCAGTATTTACATTTGATATTCACTAACAAAGGTTTTGTCCAAGTTGGCAAATATCTACTAACTTCTTCATTAGAATAATGTTGCACATCACTTGTGGTGAGGACTGTAATGTCCTAAGTTTATCTAATTAAATCCAACTGTAAGTGGAAATTAGTGCAAAGATATATATTCACAAACTGCCTAAGGCTCATAAAAAAGTAGTTGAGTGAGCAGACATCAGGTAACTACAACACTGCTTAAGGTTGCTCTGGTTACTGCAACTAGGTTTGTGCCAGCACTTGTTTAAAGCTCAAGTTTTTAATTCCATTACCTCAGTTCCCTAGTAGAATTACAGCCAAGAAAAAGGATCTCCTATTGGACTTGGCATTAACAATAATTTTACTATGTTAAAGAACAGTGTTTAAGTTGCTAGGAGTATGCATATTCTTCTAAGAATAAACCTTTTCCTAGCTGATGTAGCTGATCATGAGCATCATAAATGAAAAATAGTTGAAATATTGAAATGTTGAAAAATACTTGAAGAGTCAGTGCGCTGTATGACTGATCTACCACATCGTGACAATAAATTGCGCTCCCATATATTGTCCTGGATAATGGTTTTTGCCTTTGAAAACATAGAAGAGTGCATCACTTCATATTTTTTATGAAATTGATGGAAATTTCATGGAATATAACTAGAAATGAACTTCTGTAACATGAAGACTTAGCAGAGTATTTTTTATTTTTGTGTATTTTATTTTTATTTTTGTGTATTTCAAAATCTAATCTGATACAGCACCTCTGATCTTCAAAAGAAACATGTTTCTATATTCTTGCCAATGAGCCCACCAGTACTTTTTGTATAATCAACTTATCAGGTCACAAAGTATGTGGATTTAGGGAATCACAGAATATGCTGAGTTGGAAGAGACTCGCAAGGATCATCAAGTCCAACTCCTGGCACTGGACAGGACCATCCCCAAGAGCCACACCCTGTGCTGAGAGAAGCATTGTCCAAATGCTTCTTGAATGCTGTCTGGCTTGGTGCTGTGACCACTTCCATGGGAAGCCTGTTCCAGTGGAAGAGAAAGGTCTCTTCATTTTAGCATAGTGAAAAAAGTGTTTCTCAAAATTGAAGAAAGAATTGTATTATTCATGTTAACGAACAGTGCACCAAAACATTTTATTTGAACTGAAACAAATGGACAGTTGTTGACTCTATGAAATATTATATGAGGTGTAGCACCTTTGCTATGATCACGTAATAAATGTTCTAAGTGTGTGGATCATCACCAGCATAAGTAGGTTTTAAATAAAGTTTTCAGTAGTATCATCTTCATTTTATTCATCAAGCAGTAAGAGCTCATCTGCTTTGTTCAAGGAGTACATTATGAACTAATGAGCACTAGAAATGTCTGTGCCCACTCTGCATTTCTCATTTCTCCTTCCCCTAATAGATGTCCAGTTTTTCTATTTTCAAAAATAATTTCAATCAAGGAAGCGTAGTCTAAATTCTGATCCTTCTCACATGAGGAGCTTTTACAGACTTAGCTCCTATTTTGTTTTTCATCTTTCTATTAATTAAGGCAACATTTTGTCTTAAATTGTTTTCTCAGAAAGTGGATGGATGACTTTGTCTGAGGAGCTGCACGAGTAACAGTCATTTCACCATCTGTCTCTTTAGGCTAATTGAACTTTAAGTACAGCATATCATGGACTTGCTGCAAATATCCATCGTAGACATCTCAACCGTTTATCTGTCTATTCAGCAGCATAGACTTCCATTTTTCCTTCTCAAGAATGTCTTTTCAATTGGAAATAACCTCTAGAAAGAATGGAGTACTGCTGACATCCTCTGAACACGTTTCCATGAAGGAATTCTTTATACATTTTTGTGTCAGGGGTTTCTCTACTGTATTTCGGATAAACCATGTTGTTCATTTAGCTGTAGTTTTAGCTGAATTTCCTAAGGAAATGTGGCATCAGTGATTATATTGTCTGAGTGTGTCTGTTCTGTTCTCCTGTTTTTTCAAATAACTGTACCTCACATATCAGTGTGTTCCACAGTGAAACTGGTTATGACAAAAAATGCCCTTCAGTTAGTTCCTTTTCTTGTTCTAAGATAATTTTTTGTGAGAGCTATAAAAAATGAGTCAATTGGAATAGAAAGCAAACAACATTAGGAAAAAAACCTGGGATGTTTAATTTTGTTTCTGGACTTCCCTGGTATCTGTATACGTCTGCCTTCCAGATAGCTAAGACTTATAAAGGGACTGTTCCTCTTTTAACAGGAGAGCATCAAGCATGTGGTTACCACAAACCCAGTTATTACAGTGAAACTAATAATTATAGTAATCCTGTGAAGATTAAAGTTTTAATGTAAAGCATCTTGGAAACAATTTCATAGATACAAAAATACTTGCAGAGAGTGTCTCTTAATATGGGAACACTCTATCCTTGATTAATGAAGTGGGGTTTAAACTCATCTCAGGACGAATGAAATGTAAGTTTTGAGGGAAGAAAAAAGATACAAATCTCCAGGTGTTGACTCATCCCAGTGGAAAACTATATCTGTTCTATGTTTATTAAAAACAACCAACCAACCAACCACTTATCATAAGCACATCTGTTTGGACACAGGGTACCCTTAAGACGAACTAGTGTCAAGTAAGTGCAGTTGTCCTGAATGAAAACCAGGATGGATATGTTTGAGTGACCAGCTTGTATTTTGGGCTGAAAGGGCTCAAACATTTGAAACATCTGTTTCCAGAAATATGGCATATGCCATGGAATTAAAAAAATATATTAAAAAAGCAACCCCCAAGCCAAGCAAAAACCTTTAAGTCCTTCAGTTAGTTTAGGATAGTGAGGAATTGAATGTGGAGGAAGTCAAAAGGAAATGGCACAATTTGATTAGGAAGGAGAAGGAAAATATTGAAAGTTTCTTTTTATGTGTGTAAACATATTGCTATTGATAACATTGGGAGAGTGTTAAAGCCCAGCGAAGTACTTTCAGAAGCAGACCTGCTGGAAGACTCTGAAGACTCTAGAAGTTTTCATATTAGTTGACATAGACTGTAGGGGCTAAAAAGCATGTGTTCACAGGAAGCCGGGACAGTCATTATTTCTGAAGAATATGTAGCAATTTCTATTTAACATTGCTCACAGAGTCTGGGGACCACTCAAGAGAAATGAAGGCTTGGTCGAGACAGAGCTTTCTGGAGATTGCTGTAGTGCCAAGTATAAGTAGAAGGAGTAGCTTCTGTTGCGGACCGAG
This sequence comes from Pachyramphus minor, assembly GCA_013397135.1. Lineage (NCBI taxonomy): Eukaryota > Metazoa > Chordata > Aves > Passeriformes > Tyrannidae > Pachyramphus > Pachyramphus minor. Next base: position 1,320,951 of record VYXB01007952.1, on the reverse strand, counting down.
CAGTTAACGATGCTGCCTGGAGAGGGAAAAGTCTTGAGCTTCATAGTTAATGGGAAGTTTGTGTTCATGACGTGAGTAACTGTCTGGGCTGAAAGGTCAGAACTTGGCAAGACTGTAGTGTGAATCCCAAATGAAGCAGCAAAAAAAGTGAGAGAATGGAAGGATCTTCACTTCTGTTTCATTTGAGCTAATTACTGCAGTGGCCATCTGGTAACTAGAGCAGAAGTTCTCTTAAGAGAACCTGTCCATGTACATACGCGTAGGTGCACCTGTGTGTGCCAGCCATGGCCATGTCTAAAGAGCTTATCATTGCGAAGATATCATAGTGCAAAGGAAGGTGAAGAGTAATAAATTGTTGTAGCGTCTCTTGAAATACTATTTTTGATCGTACTCAGCTGTGGGACATTTTACCATCGGTTGCAGTCAGTGCTGTTTCTTGAACTGTTTGAAAACAGTGTAAGCAAAATACTGTAAATTTTACTGTAGCAAACAGCTACACCTTTGAAAGAAGTATCCAGCAGAACTAAAAATGAGAGTCTGTTCCCAGTGTATGTAACTCTGTGAAGGTGTGTTTAGATTGTAGATTGAAACTAGGGCAAGTAGAGGTTGTATTTCTAGATAGACTGATTTGTTTTCCAGGATTTACTGTTTTCAGAGATGCTAGGATTGCAGTGACTTTTATTGGATTTAAAGTCTAGGTAAGTATTGGGTGTAACTGTAAATTTAGAACAGTTTTTCAAGCAAATCATTAAATTGATTATTTGTCCTTGCTTTTACAAGTATAAATGAAAATGCAGATACGTTTATTTGAAAAAGTTAAGTGTATTAAAATTTTCACTGAAACATGAGTTATGTTGCTAATGAACTGCACATAACAGAAACATATCATAGAATCATAGAATCGGTTGGGTTGGAAAAGACCTCAGAGATCATCAAGTCCAACCCTTGGTCCAACTGCAGTCCATTTACTAGATCATGGCACTAAGTGCCATGTCCAATCTCAGTTTAAAAACCTCCAGGGATGGTGAATCCACCACCTCCCTGGGCAGGCCATTCCAATGCCTGACCACTCTCTCTGTAAAGAATTTCTTTCTAATATCCAGCCAAAATTTCCCCTGGCAGAGCTTAGGCCTGTGTCCCCTTGTCCTATTGCTAACTGCCTGGGAGAAGAGACCAATCCCCACCTGGCTGTAACTTCCCTTCAGGTAGTTGTAGAGAGTGATGAGGTTACCTCTAAGCCTCCTCCTCTCCAGACTAAACAAC